>CAAKHD010013498.1:195457-237508 GCA_901007705.1 Fistularia tabacaria
AATTTTTATTTTTTTTTTTTTTTTTTTTTTTTTGTGGGAATTATTGGTTATTTTTTTTTTTTTTTTTTTTTTTTTTTTTTTTTTTTTTTTTTTTTTTTTTTTTTTTTTTTTTCTCCTCTAATGTTGCTGCTGCAACACCCGAATTTCCCCTATGGGGATCAATAAAGTATTAACTTATCTTATCTTATCTTATCTTATTTTATCTTATCTTATCTTATCTTATCTTATCTTTTCCCTGCTAAAATAGATAGTTTCCTCCTCGCGACAATGATGTTACACATGGAGAGGAAAGGGAGTCTCTATCTAGTATGTAAGTATTATCACTAAATTGTTCCTCTGAGTATTTGTCAGTTTTGAAGACAATGATTGTTCGCTAACCTGGGGACATTGTTGAGTGGTTATAGGAGCAGTTTGAAGAACTTCTAACTCTGTATGATAAACACTGGTGTGGTGGGTGACCATGAAAATGCTGGAATTCTCAAACTGAATGCATTACTGGGGATAGGAATGATTTTATGGAAAGACACAATATTTCTCAACCTCCTATTGTTATTGCTGCATGGCCCTTCATTAAAAATAAATGTAAGTTTTTTTGTGAAAAAAATAATTAATTTCATTCATATGCACTCATTGCCTTTTCTCTCCTTGAGCTTTGGCTGTTGTCATGGAAATTCAAAGTCATGTGAAATAATTCTCACATAAATTTCATCAAAATGAAGAAAATGTGTGCGTATGAGCAGATGGATCCAATCTCTTAGTGTTAGTCTATATCGCTGAAGGTAAGTTGGATCACAACCAGCTTAAATCAACCTGTGTAAGGATTCAAAGTTTCAAGGAACCTTTATTGTCATACCAGCACACCTTACAGTATGTGGTACAAAATTAGTACCCAGGTCCTGTTTAAAGCCATGAAAATCAAATAAATAGAGGAGCAAAGAAGCAAAAACAAGAGCACGTGTCAACATCACACAGTAGAATGACAATTTGGATTTAAGGCAGAATTTAGCACTGCTGGCACTAAATTTGCATGGAAAGGCAAGTAGGTAGTTGTGTTGTTATTGCACCTGTGATAATGCAATGAAATATTGCACCTTCATTGTCTTAAAGTATTAAACAGGCCTATGCTGATAAGATTTTTTAGTTTTATTGTGCGAAACATCCAATCCAGCATGAGCAGAATTACAAAGCCTCCCTCTTTTCTTTTGTCATTTCTTAAACAGAACAACTGCCCTGTAATGCCTCACTCCACCTTACAGAACCCTGACACTGGCAGTTCGAATTTGCTAATTTATTGTTTGCATGTCCTCTCAAAACTTCTGACTCCCTCAGAGTGTGTTTCAACTCATGGATTTGCATCCAGCCTATATTTCTTGTTTTTCTCAGGAAGGATGTCTTCTCACACCTGATCCAAACATGACTGAAATCTGACCAATAGTCTCACAAGCTGACTGGTGCCAAATTCTATGTGTAACAACCAGTTGCTGTGAACTTTGTCTCGTTTTGAGAATAACTGTTGCATTTTGGTTCAGATTGTTTAAAACATGCTGTGTAAAAGAATAAAATAAAAATAAAAACAGGTCTGGAAAAGAGAAGCAATTCATGATTTTATTATGCGGTTGAAAAAGGATCCTTTTTTTTGTTTTCTGCATTTTTTCTTGTCAGTTTAAGTTGGCTGCTTCACGCTGTAAAATGGAGATGATCCAGTTTTCAATATCAGAACAATCTCCTCTCAAACTAGATGCCAGTAGGACTGTAGTATCTCAACATTAATTTTAGATATCATTAAAAACTTTCTGAACTGCATCCTATTTCATCGCAACAACTACTTAAGAAGTGATGAATAAAACGTATCTTATAATGGCTGCTTTAAATCCAAAGCAATGTAGTAAAATGTAATAAAATCCTCTCCAACACAAACATGTGGTATTATTTACTCTCACACCCCATGATCCTGAGATGTAATAATGTTATTTACACATTTTTGATATGAGAGACAACTTCGGATCGAGTTTTCCCCAGCCTGGACGCGGGTCGCTGGGTAGTTAGTTTCCAAACATTCCTTCAAGCCATCGGGTGAAAGGGTCATCTATATCGGCATTTTCTGCCCACTCCTCGGCCAGGGATGTTAAAATCTCCAAAGCTCATGTAATGCTTCCAATAGGGGCCATGTTGTTAGGGATAAATGTGCAACAGTATGTTCCAAACATTTTGAAAACTCCACTCTCCTTAGCTGAAAGCATATACAATGCGATTCTGCCAGGCCATCCATGATGTTGGTCATACTAGTTTGGATATTCCATGTATAGTGTACCTAGAATAATTTATGAACATTTGCTGTTTATAATACAGGTAATTTATCCTATACACATCTTGTTTGTAGTTGCCCACCAGAATAAAATAGATTAAAATCCAGCTGCCACCTGGTTTCTTAAACTAATCTGGCACTCCTCTTGAAGCTCCAATTGGGTCAATATATACTCCGCTGTCAAAGGACCCACAAACAGATAATCCTCTTCTTGCTCTTTAAAGTGCCCAACGCATAGTGTCCCACGTATTCCTTCCGAGTTCCCCGATTTCCTTGGGTAACACCCTAAACGCAATCAGAATTATAGTTTTTGTGTATCCTTCCAGTTTGGGGCAACTTGTTTGGTAGAAATCCATCTCCATGTACCAACCAGATGTCTGCTTGCGCCTTGGTATGATTATTCACCATGTCCTATTTAATATCTCTGCCTGACCTTAAGTTTATTTTGACATGGCACAAGCTATCTCCCAATTTTCCCACATCTATGGTGCCTGAGTCTGGTTCCAAACAGGTATAGTTTCCTTTATAGGCCACAACCTTCCTCGGCATTCCCAGGTGGCAGGTGGAGAGTCAAACAAGTACCGGTTGATGCTTCACTAATGGCTGGTTGGAATAGCCCTAATATACACGTATTCCCACTTTAATCATTCCCTGGGTATATTTTCATTGGCACTACTCCCAATGTTGGTCTTACAGTGGAACACTCGATGGAATCTCCTTTCCCCATTCTCTAGACCAAAAACTTTGTCAATCGCAACCATCTACTTTCTTTTGAGAATCCTGTCTCCAATGCCGCTACTTGTCTAAAAGTCACGTTGCCCAAGTATATGATAACTTCACTATCTCCCCTATTTCCTTGAAGACTCTGACCTTTCCTAGTGACTTGTATTACTATTTCTCCAAATGGATCCGACCCAGACTCATAAGAGTATATCCTGTAGTTTCCGCTGTCACATTCCTGTGTGTCTCTTAGGGCTAGTAATATCGGACTGCATACACTTGCACAGTTGGTTGTTACCTGTCCCTGTATTATAGAGAGCCTTTCAGTTCTTTGGCTCCCTTTGGTATTTTGCATGTTGTTACCGTGGATGGCTGATAGCCCCAGTCTGTTTCGATTGTGTACCACCCGCAATCATTCCAACCATAAAGGGCTTCACACAGATACTTGATAGGTCCTGTGCCTGGTGGGCTGTATGCACTATATGTTAATGCTCTTAAGTCCTACACTGTCCTCTTTTGTAGAAGTCAAATTCCATGGTGCTGGTTTCTTCTGCCTTGAGCTGCATTTTTTATTTGTTTTCAATACCGACAGTTACCTCAGCAGGTGCCCTCACAACTGTGCTCCTTTTATTTCTGCTTACTGAGTGAGCCTCGATTTTCTTCACCCATCTTAAGATAGTGTTGCCACCCTCCATCGACACTTTCCCCTTTCCCTGGTATTATGGGTACAACAAGGATTAGTAATAAATGCCACACAAATGTTGCTCCCCTCATCCAACCCAATTCAGGTTGCCCTAACGTATGCCATGGTCTAAAACATCCCATCTTGATCTGATTGGAGGAGTCCTTAGTTGTATGGTTGGATTTTAATTAAGGTGGGATTCTGACTAATTCAGCTGTGCAAGCCCCACAAAGCCTAAGCCTTATTGCTTGGTACCTCTCCAGGTGATCTGGGCTTTTCTTGTGTCAATTTCG
Organism: Fistularia tabacaria; assembly: GCA_901007705.1. Lineage (NCBI taxonomy): Eukaryota > Metazoa > Chordata > Actinopteri > Syngnathiformes > Fistulariidae > Fistularia > Fistularia tabacaria. Next base: position 199,458 of record CAAKHD010013498.1, read on the forward strand.
GAATCTTTGCAAATTTAGCTCTCGACCCTCCCGGAGAGGTTACCAGATTGTTTCGGATAGAACTCAAACTCGTCTGTGGAGACTTGGGTAAGGCAAAATGTTTCAGGTAACGGAAAATTGTCCTACCCCTTTTTGCACTGATTTGGACGGCGTATTCAGAAGTGTTCGTTACCTGATACAGTCCCTCCCATCTTGATTCGTTCCACTTATGCTTGCGGAGTTTCACCAATACCCAGTCTCCTGTACTTATCTGGGGAGTCTTTGATTCTGCTGACTGGTCCTTGATTTTTCCCTCTGCCCTGGTGACCTGTTCAGAGAACCTATCCTCACTCCCAATGCGTGAACCGCCTAACGAAATGTGAAACTTCCCTTGGCATAGCATATCGACTTCTTAGACATCCCTTTTTCGGCATTATGTGACAAACCTGGAGAGTCATGTCTACATCAACATCTGTATTTATTTCTAAACCTAATCTGAATAAAAGCTGATTTTGTATTTTCCACTCCACTGATGCTGTAACCGAAAATAGCTGATTCTCTGCATTAGACATCCCTTTATTTTTATGCTTTTCGATGAACCTGGAGCATCATGTCAACATCAACATCTGTATCTACTTCTAAACCTAGCCTAAATATATGAGGAGTTTGTATTTTCCACATATTTCATTTGTAAATAAAAAAACGTTTTCTTCCACTGACGCTGTGCCCAAAATTAGATGCTTCTCAAGATGTGTCAAAAATGAAGCTCCTGCTTCGTTGAAAAATGTTGAAAAAGGTTGAAAAAGGGTAAATTTAATGCGTCAGTATGTGACACTAAGGGAGAACTCAAATTTCATCAGGCGGTTGATGCATTTGGAGTGAGGAGGTGTTGGTTCAGACAGCGACACAACGATTTTTTTTAGTTTGCTAATGTATTTTTCATACTCAAGTTTGAGAACATCAAATGGTTGGTATACTCCGAAGTCTCAAAGTGGCTCAGGCATTCAGCAACCACCTTCTGATCTGCAGGTCTCTCTTAACCGATTCGTCAAGAGTTGATCTTGATCAAATCATGTAAGACAATGACAAATGAACTCCTTGCGTTCAAAAACATTTTCAACAGTGGATTGTTTGTAATTGATTTTATTGAACAACACAGTCTGATCTTTCGAAACATCCTCTTCCTTAAATATAAAAAAAAAAAACAAACAAACTCAGGAATCAATTTTCGACTCAAAGATCGTCCAGTTCTCGCCCAGATCCAATTCTGTTTGCTCTGTACACAAAAACGTGTCACAGTCAACAGATATGAATTATCTTTAACTGGGGGAGGACATGGAAGAATCCAGCTTTTATCCATTGATCCCTGCATGGCGAGCATCATTGGGGAAACAGCATTAGAGGAAAACAATCTCCCAACAGAACCAGCTATTCCATTAACCAGTCACACTGCAGGTAAAAAAAAAGCTGGGCTGAGATGTTTAAACATTTATTTAGACAGTTTAATTTGTGAAAGTTGAAATAAATGTAAAAATAATGTGACATTCTTTCAGAAGCTCAAGCTAGTCCTGCCTGCGCTCAGGAGCTGGAGGTTGCAGAGGAAACGGGGCCATCCAAACCCATTTGATGCAGCTGAGGGCGGCAAGGGTGCTGACAAAGGCAGTGCCGCAAACTTAACAAGACAGCCAAATTCCTAACTGAAATTAAGGATCAACTGACAAACTCGCAAACACTACTTCAAAAAAACAATGTTGCTGGCACAGATTGCTGCATGTGCATCAAAATGTTAAATAAACGTAAGAAATTTGAAAGTATTTTCCCCAAACACTGTTTCCAACTGAAATTTGTCGCATTTCAACTGATTGCTATAAGACAGACTTACCAATGATGATTCACTCTCTCGTTTGAATGGCTGCGGCATTAGGGAGTGGGACAGGTTCTGCATTAGGCATTGGCTTGTCTGCTCTTGGGGGTTGCTGCAAAGCGATGCCTTGTCTGATGGTCAAGTTGTGAAGCACGTAGTAAACCAACAGCGTGTCAGACTTTTTCAGGCTCATACTGAAATGCGCCCTCCTACGTTGGGCGGGCACAGCCACCAGCCTTTTCGCAGGCTTTTTGTGAGGTTTGAGATTGCTGAATACTGAGTCTGAGTGTGTTCTATTTGTAGTTTAATTGTTCTACCACTGGGGCTTTGTGTGTATGCAGGGTAAGACTTGTGGTTGAATTTATGCATGATCCTGCGCACAAATAAAAGGTCATAAATCCCAATGTGGAAATGTCTGTATGCACTCTTTACGCACACTTCTATGTGTATGCATGGTTGATAAATGAGGCCCCAAGTCTTCACTGGCTACCACCTGAGTTTGTGAAGCTTCTCAAAATGAAGTAAGATCTCCAAATAATGGGTGCATTTAAATTGGATTTTCTTTGTTCATTTCTTTTTGTAAACAATAAAGTGTGCTTACTTCTAATATGCACTTCGAGAAGTCCAGTCTGTACAAGAAGTTATTTAGTGAGTTTAGGGTCGGATTGAATGAAAGCACAACGCAAATCAGAGGTGAAATCTGAACTATAAAGTACCAAAATCCTACAATTCGGCACCGTGACCTGATCCTCAGTGGAGGAATTCTACACTTGTGTGTTAGGTTGGAAAGTAAGGAGGGAGAGAAGGATTTATACAGGTTGACAAAACAGAGGGATAAAGTTGGGAAGGATATGGAGCAGGCTAGAGGATAGAGGGAAATTTATTGACAGGTGCCAGGAGAGTGATGGGAATATGGAAAGAGTACTTTGAAGAACTGATGAATGAGGACAATGAAAGAGTGCAGATTTGAATAAGTGAATATTGTACACCAATAAATAGCAGAGATAAGTAAATGTAAATAGAGGAGGGCAATGTTTCCTTTGTAGATCAAGAGAAAGCTGTGATACTGTACGAGGAAATCTGGAGGGACAGAGAATTACTTTATGTTAGACTGGAGCAGGACATGTTAGGGAACAGTGGTTAGTTGTGCTGTAGGTGTGACAGTTAAGTCATCTCTCTATCTTGGTAATTTTTCTGCTGCTTATCCTGCACTCAGCTGGGATAGGCTCCAGCATCCCCATGACCCTGTCACTAGGTGAGAGATGGGGTACACCCTGGACTGGTCTTTAGTCTATTGCAGGCCAACATAAAGAGACAACTATTTGCTAACTCTTTCTCATGCCAGGGAAAGTTTGGGTCTCCAGGTAACCTTTCGCATGTTTTGGGACTGTCAGAGGAAATCGGAGAAAAAACCCACGCAGGCATCAGGAGAACATCCAAACTCCACACAGAAAGGCCCCTTGTAGGAATTGAACCAGTGTCCTTGTTGACAGGCAGAAGTGCTAAGTACTGCACCATTGTGCCGACCTATCAGAATTTTGATATTACAATGCCTTATTGGTAAAATCATACAAAAAAATACAGTTGGCGGCACAAAAATTGAGAAATTGCAGAGATTGGCATGTTTCAGTGGTCAAAATTGAACTCTGAAAATTGCTTTTTATATGTGACTTATATGTGATACATATTCATCAAAAAACAGAGAACAAAAGGTACTATCATCATATTGCAGGCATATATCTGTTGTCTGTTCTAATTACATAATAGGTAAGGATCCAATAAATGTCAAGATCAGACATTGAAGTAGTCTTCATTGTTCTACAAATAATGACCATTATCAGCCAAAATGACAGGATAAAACAAAGTCTACATTTTTTTCGGAAGTCAGACTGTACTGACAGCAGTAATTCAAACTGTCAACCGGACTTTTTTCTTTTGTTTTATTATGACATGCCCCGAAGGTCAATTAACAGTCTTATAAACAGATGCGCCAAAATGTTACCTGAAAAGGGAAGTAAAAAGAGCAATAGTGTGTGAAGTTCCTATTTTCGTAGGAAATAAAACATTTTTTAGCATCATTTTCAGCTTTATGTCACCTATGGAGTCATCTTTTATGGCATTCTTTTTGGTGTATTTGGTCTGACACAATGGTGGACAAATATCCCTCTATCCATCAATCTTCTGCAACTCCAATGCAGATCCCTTCAATACACTGGCTGTGACTAGAAATTCTGTCCATAAAAGTTATGAATCGAAATGTGTGAAAAAGGGTAGTCCTGGCAGAGTCTAACCCTCGCATTAAACAAATCCGACTTAAACTAACAATGCAGACTAGGCTCTGACACCGATCATATTGAACCGCCCTGTTACAGGGTTCAGTACCCATTACTCTCTTATATACATATATATATATATATATCCTACATTGTGCTGTACATTGAAATTGTGTGTTTGCGTGTGTATACATGATGAAAAATCATGTTTTGGCAGAAAGAACACTCAAACACAAGATGAAGCCTCAACAAAAACTGAGTGAGTGAAAAAACAAATGTGGGAAAGAAGTCAACAGGAAATGAAGAACCAGACGAACAAAGAGAAACAAAGAGGGTTGGAGAGGGAAAGATGAAGGTGACTTGAAGAGGAGAGAGAAGAGGAAGCCAGTGTCTGGAAATAGACCCGACGGAGAAAAAATAAAAAAGCACCACTGCAGCAGAGCAGCAGAGTCTGAAAATTCCCTTATAGATATTTTATGGACCATGAAAAAAATGGATGCACACTGACTGCTTTTGCCAGAACCAAGATGGAAAAAGGGCAAAAGAGGAAAGTGGAGGAGGAAGAAAAATATTAAGTTGCTTCAAATATTTATTTGAAATAGATTTTAACGAGTGACAGCAAATATCCGAAAACATTCATCTCGTCAGTCATCTACCAGAGGATTTAAACTGTAAAATATATAACGGAGCGTAAAAACACACAAAAGATTGATATTTTTATTTATTTATTTTATACATGAATAATTTAACATTTCTATTCTGTCTATTTACTATAGGTTGGAATTAGACTTTAAATATCTAATTTCCAAAATCAACTAAATTGGATACCTTAAGTCGTTTTTCTGTGGGCTTTTTAATTTAAAATAAGGGTTGTAGTTAGGAATCATAATGCATTAGTTACAAAATTCAAAGTGTAATTTATTTGAATTTCTAATTAAAAAAAGAAAAATGCAAGATGTTACCTTCGTCCATATCCTTCATTCCCCTGTTGTACACATAGTTTTTTTTCCTGTAGGAGTATTGATTTGCCTTACAAATCACTTACAGTCATCATGAGTATGAGTATAAGTATTATTTCATTTCCCCTTTTCAACACTTTTGTCTGTTTTTGCTAATCTCACATCCATCTTATTGACCCAAAAACAGGCATGTCCATTTAGCATGCCCACAACAGGACAATGCCCATTTGTACATTTGTTTTTTGAAAAACTTTCTTTATTGTCAGAATTGATATTCAGGTTGAAAGACTTCACAAGCTTGACAATGTAAAATTCCGTTCAAATATGCGTTTTGGTCTTGGATGTAAATGCACACAAAAGTATTTAATAGCTTGAGTTCTGTGCTTAAGTGTCAAGCCCTCACCTTCAGAGTTCTGATTTTGAAATGACTTCTAAGATGTAGACCAGTTGATAGAGCAGTCAACCTTGCCGAAACTGTAAATCAGGTGGTAGACTGATGGGCAAAGGGTATAGAGGGTTGTTAGGTATAATAGCATGTCATCAGCACGATATATTGATCTTCCAATGTTCGAGTTGGCTTTAAAATCTAAAATATGGTCATTTTATGTGACGGTGGAGGTGAATAGTGAGATGAAAAAGTAGTTGTTGTATTGGTGTGGTAAGATTTTTGTGTTTTTGTTGAAACAAATTGCAACGCTGTGATATGTAAAATTTTCATACATTTGATATAGTTGTAAGCAAATTAAGTAGGGTAAGTAGAAATGAATGGAGTGGCAGGGTACTTCATAATATATTGTTTTTTATGTTGATATTTCATATATTAGCTATACATGCTGTGAATAGAATCCCAAGGATTTAATTATTACTTTTATTTATTTATTTTTATATTTTCATAGATGGGGGGCTTGTTTGATCACATTGTCTTAAGAATAGTGTAACATATTGTTTATGACAATGTTGAAGGCATATGTTGTGTTCTGGGCATACATAAAAACAAAACAAACAGTAGAGTATGTCTCCTAAAAAGAAGTACACCAGTGACTCCACACCTTTGTCATACCACAATGGCTATACAAAATTGTGAAAATTAGGTAAAATACATCCAAGATGCATAACATACAGGATAAACAGCAAATGACAATAAGTACAATGCATTGATAAAAAATAAAATACTTGAAGCACAGATTTATGTGTATAATACCAAGAATGATTCTAATTATGATCGGGTAATTCACTTGCAATTCGTTTTTGCTTGTCTCAATGCAAATAGTTTGTAATTTCTTGCCATGTTAATTTGACTGGTTAAACATGAATCCCCGTTCAAAGCCAACATAAAACAGTGACCGTATACTGTACTGCTTCACTTTAAACTCAAAACTCATAGCAAAAGCATCTCATCTGTTCTTCAGAATACAGAGAGGGCCATTAATCTTGAATATTTGACAATGTATACTGCATATTCTGGATTTACTCTCCCAAATGGAAAACTGATGAGTTTTAATTTTTCATCTTTGTTTTTCATATGTGTCCCCTCTGGTGGTGTGCGGCAAGAGTCCACAATATTTTAAAAAAGAGGATTGCTGTTGGTGAGATGCAGATGCAGGAATGTTTATGAGCAAGTTCAATTCCTATGACAGCAATACATTATATTTCCCTTAAGCAAGTTTCAGTAATTGTGGATAATGAAGAAGGTCACTGAGAGGTGTTCATAAGTAGATCCTAGGTGAGCTGACAGATATAAGCACATGGCTTGCAAAGAAGAGAGGTGATTATTTGACTACTGGACTTTACGCCTGCTAGTAACTCAGGATGTCCATTAAGACAGATTGTGCGTTATTGAAATCTAGGTCAACATACAGTACACTCAGAGGGAGCTATTTTTAAGTTGGGGATTCTTTTTTAAACTATTTTAAAGACTAACAACATATTCTCCTTGTTGCAGAAGTAGCGTTTTCTGGATGAGCTTTGGGTCTATCTTGGCTTGCAGTAGCAAAGCCAGTGAAAATAAAGGAAACTATATTGAATTCAAAAGACAACTCTAACCTTTTAATTCAATAAGCATTGTAAACTTACTTTAGGAATATGTAAAATGCACAAGGGCTGTCCACTCAATATAACGGAACACATACACCATTCCCATGAAGCAAAAAAATGGAAATAGATTCAGTCACCTGCCAATGTGTAATCAAGTCTCCAGAGTCTTTTATCTCCCCCCATTTAAAAGTACCACCCTTCTGGCTATCTCTAAGATGATATGACTTTCCCATCCTGTTTTCCTCTTTTCAAGCCAGTTTTGATTGCAGATTTATGAAAAATCATGATGCGTCTGTGTGCATGTCCAGCAGAGATGATTCGGCAGATGTGTGATATGAATTAAAATGTATCCCTCTTAAAAAATGCTATCATGATCTCTTCATTCTAATGCTGATGAGCCTTTAATTACATTAAACTAGGAAAGACAGAGTTTCGGCTTTCAGTCAAACAACTAGCAGGGGTAAAATTGCAAAGCTAACAAAACAAATCAAAGAAACATTAACTTGGCTTCATAATATTTGTCTGTATGGTTCCAAATTGCAAACTTTTCCCACTCTCAACTCAATGGGGTAGCCACTCCCTATTTGTATTTAGTTTAATTGAAAATGAATAAATGAATCTAAAAATAATGATACAAGTGTACAGATGGTTTACGCTGATGGTTTCTGTGGAAATAGTCACTGGTACTATGTTCAAGTCATCTAGTACAGATTTATATTTGCAAAATGCACATACAAAGATTTTGCACCTGTTTATGATTACACCTTGTACTGATGTGAAGGTTAACAAGGACTGGGCAACAGGACATTATACAAAATAGAAAATACAATGTGAAAAGTGTGATGCAGTCAGGTAATGAATGATTTGGTCAGAAATGTAGAGCAAAGACATAAATGAAATGGGAAAAAAAAATTGGATGTCGCCACTGTGAATATTATTACATCGGAGGTATATATCACTGCACTTCTAGGTGAACAGGGGTGGCGTAGCACAGGAGGTAGCGCGATCGTCTTTGGAACTGAACGTCCCTGGGTCGATTCCGCGAATCTCCTACTGTGTTGAAGTGTTGTTGAGCAAGACAGTGAACCCCTAACTGCTCCCCTGGCGCTGGCAGATGGCAGCCAACTGCTCATGGTTCAGCCATGATGGGTTAAATGAAGAGAACGAATCTCCATGAGGGATTCATAAAGTATACATTAACATTATTATAACATTGACAGCATATCGTGTCAATCTGTGGTAATATGAGATGATAAAAAGTCTGAATTTTGATTATAGTGTGATATGAATTGAGGAAGTGATAATCAGGTACAGATATTATTGTTAGTGTATGACATGATGTGCAAGGTTGTGCTTATGTATTGAGCAGCATGAAAATGTGTGTGAAAAAGAGGTTCCTATTTCTGGTAGTGCTTGCGTCCAATGATCTGTAGCTGACCTGAAGGTAGAATAGGTTGAGTCCGGTTTGTGATGGGTCGGCAGTGATGTCTATTGATGTTCCTGCCTCTGGAAGTAATGAAAGGATCTGCAAGGAGGACGGTTTAGTAGTAAGGAGAGCTCTTAAGGCAGGTTGAACTCTCTAAAAAGTCTGCGTTTTTTGATCATGCATTTTATGTTGGATGATCCCATTTGTCCTGGGAATTGAGGATCTTAGAAACCTTTCAGGCTTCCACAGTAGCCACAGTGCTGTTTGGAATGGTGATATGGGCCAGTGTAGGGGAGGCTCCTCCTAAAGTCCACTATCATCTCTACTCCTTTGAGTAAGTTCACGTTCACATTACTTTTACTGCACCACATTACCAGCTGCTTACCTCTGTATGGAAAGTCATCACAGTGTCTCATGAGGCAAATGACTGTTGTATTGTCTGTATTCAGGAGTTTGACAGATAGATCCCTCGAAGTGCATCCATTGGTGTCGAGGGTGAAAAACATTATGGAGAGCACACGCCCATTGTCAGGGTGTTGGATATGAACTTCCCCAGCTTCACTTGCTGCCTCCTGTCTGTAAGGAAGTTATTTATTAGCTGAAGGGTAGAGGCTGGTGTTGTGAATTTGGACAGTTTGGAGCAGAGAACTTCTTAGCTGAAGTCCATGAAAAGACTCCTTGCATTATTCCCTACTGAGTCTTGGTTTGGGGGAGGTAGTGCAGTCCCATATTGACAACATCCTCGACTGATCTGTTTGCTCTAGAGGTAAACTGCAGGGGGGCCCAGGTGTTCTTCAGGTGGAACAACCCCAGCCTCTCAATGATATTATCACAATCGGGATTTCTCGGATCTAGGTTTATTGTGGAGCGTTTGAAGCAGGAGAGGACTTCCCACAGCTCCAGTTTCCTATGGAAAGACTGAGTGAAGATGGGGCCCACCTGATTAGCGTCTTGGCCTTGTAGCCTTCCTGGTCTTCTGTCTCATTAAGAGCTAGCACACAATCTCCTCACAGAACCTGAATGATGTTTAGGTGTCTGTTTGGAAAAGAGGTGAAGAACAGGAAGTGTCAAAGGTTGTTCACAGAGTTGTAGATGACAATGGATAGGACTATGTTGTCAAACATACAACATTGCTCATTCAGTTTGTCGTACAGTTAGCGAGTTTCAGTTGTGGGGGCCGGTGGTCCAGGGTTGCTAGTCATGTCCTGCAGATGTCTGCACACTGACTCAGGGTCAGTGGCTTTTCAGTGTAGCATCTCTTTGCAACTTTGATACTCTTTGTCATTCAGTTTCTGGCGTGGCCATCCAGGACTCTCCTCCCATTTCTGTACCCCTTCTCTTGGGCCTGGCAAAGCCATTTGTGATTTGAAGTGAATACCCCTTGCTGCTCCGTCTTCTAACTGTGTATGAGCCAGATACTACCTCATCAATCTCTGATTGGTAACAGCAGCTTGTTCTTGCGAATATTAGGGCACCGAGTCACGAGTTTCTTCACTGTCATCTTGAATGGGGCGTTTCAAAGCATCCAAGTTTCCCAAATCCTTTTCATACACCCCATCTCAATGGGGTTGCTAATATGATATCATTTCAGCAGTCTTTTTTCCCAGCCCTGCTCCATGTGTGTCCTTTTCTAGTTAGCAACTTCTTGTCAGGGTGACCTGGTTCCCTGAATTTGTGTTTGTATATTTTTATGCAAGTAAGTGTCATGGAGATTTATTGTGTTGATTGTGTGCACCTGTTTCTCTCTCTTCAATTTGTTCTTGATTTTCCCAATTCCAGTGTAACATATACCTGTATGTGATGTGTGTATCCCTCTACTAGGGGTTGCTTGGAAGTGGTATTTTTAGTTTTGCACTGGTTTCATGTTTTGTGATTTATTCATTTATTTATTTATATTTTTTCTTTTTCTGTTTTTTTGCACTCATGCCTTGAGGTTCTTTTTATTGTTTTTCAGTTTTCTTATCAGATTGATGGGTTTCTCGATTTAGATAGTCTGTCTTTGCTTCTTTTATTAAATACTGCTTTCGATGACATTAGCCTCAAGATGTACGTTTGGGTTCTGTCATCCTTGTCAAGTAACTTAGTATAATTATGACAGTTGCTGAATTCCTTTGGAGAAATAAAATGGAAATTTTTGACAGAACAATTCAATATCTTTCTAACAATCTCAGTAAGCCTTGTATCGGGATAAGTGGTCCCATTGGAAAAGTTGACAGGAATTCATCATTCTCTGTAATCCCACAGACTTATTTTGTGGAATTATGCTGATTTAAGTGGTAGCAAAGAAGCTGGTTTATATAATTCTTATTTCATAATTACCAATGGATATCATCAGTGGAGCCTTGCACATTTTGGATCCAATGCATGTGTATTTGTGTTCGCGAATGTGCATGTCTGTGTGTGTATGTGTGCTTGTGTGTATGTGTGCTTATACAAGCTTATGCAAACATGTTTATGAGATACTTATACAGGTATCCTTACAAAATGAAATTTGTGATTTTTGTATACTACATCATTACTGTGGTAAACAATGTTTATTGTTTCCTATCAGGACGCAAACATACACACACATCCTTGTGTGTTGATAAACACTGAATGACACAAACTTCTATTCATTGTCCGCGTCAACAAAAAGAAGGAAATGCATTCCTTTCTTCTATTCTCTTGACCTGCAAACCCATACTTTATTCCCTTTTCATCTCCACTTCACTACCCTGCCTTCAATGCCATTAACTGCACTCTCAGTCCATTTTCACTTTCCTCTCTCCTGAAATCACTTAAGTGAACAACAGTAAATAATATAAATAAATAAAATAAATACATAAAAACAAAGAAAAAAACAGTTTACATTGGCTTTATCCACTGCTCATGTGAAAAACATGAAACCAGGAGTTTAATGCTAAATCCTTTTGCAAAAAAGGCTTCATATCAAAACAAACAATGCTAAAATGTTCTGTTTTGGACACAAGTATAGTTTTTTTATGTACAACTTCCCATGCTTTCTTTCATAAACAAATGGAAATTCATTTAAATGGAAAAAAAAAATCAGCCTAAATACAAATAGAAAAATACTTTTAATTATTGCAGCGCAATGCATTATCAAATATATTTGCAATGCATATTTTCAAGAATTACAAGATGAATGCTAATGCCCCTTCTCAAGCAGCCACCTTACTATTGTGGAGGGTTGTGTATCCCACTTAACTAATAAACACTGATTAGATTGAAGACTACTGCAACACAACTGAAAACACTTTACCCCCGTCACCAGAAATGCCATTGGACTCCTTCAATGGTACCTTCTTTAAAATGGACTCTATGCTAATTATAAAAAGCAAACCAAAGCCAACTTATACTCCATGAGCCCATAAAGCTTATTACCTGACAGTACTTGCCGAGCAATCTTTCTCTGTCTTGGAGACATGAAGCTGAACTGGTTTGCTTACATGCTGACATTCAGTAAATCAAAATGTCAAAATATCTATATGAAATATGTCATGTTAGTCAGACAAATCTATTGAAAGACAAAGTCTCACAATTATGAAGAGAAGGACAGTTTCCAACTTACATTAAAGCACACACATTTGAAATTCTAGTTTTGCAAAGTATTAAGGACAAAGTCATGGGAATGCTGTGGAAACAGTGAAAAGAAAGAAAGTTTGTCCTTTTTGAGGAAGAGCAAAGAAATTTGTCCCTGTAACACAACCTGAGAAAAAAAACAATTCCACTTCTTGCCTCTTGCTGCCGCAGACAATACTGTTAACTTCCCACTAGGGCAAGGGGAAAAGAGAATTTGTTGAAAACGTATATACTGGAAGAGTATATTTTATATTATATAGTTCCCGCAGTGGTTAGTGCTTCGGCATGAAGGACCCTGGTTCGATTCCGAGAAGGGGACCTTTCTTAGAGTTTACATGTTCTCCCCTTGTCTGTGTGGGTTACCTTCGGGTTCTCCAGTTTCCTCCCACAGTCGAAAACCATGCACAGGTTAATAAGAAAAAAATGGGAAAATTGTCCCAATGGACTGAATCAATGAATGGTGGTCTGTTTGCATATGTGGCCCTGCGACTGTTGACCATTCCAGGGTGTTCAAAGTTCAAAGACAGCTTTATTGTCAATTTCTCCGAATGCTCTGGACAGAGAGGGGAATCGAGAAGACGTTTCTCACAATCCCACGGTGACATGAAATCAATGAAATGTAAAGTGCACACAGATACAGACTTTTTTTTAGTGCAAGCAGCAGTAGTGCTAAAAATTAAAGGGAAAAGGAAAAGTGGTTATGTCTTGATGTGTTATCAGAGTTCGGTACAGAGTAGGGGGGCGATATCGGTATCCAGGGCATGGGGGGAGACAGTTTAGAGGGGCAGGGGTGGTGGTGGTGAAGAATGAAGAGACAGAGAGTTCAGCATCTTGGGGTGGGGCGGAACGGAGGGAGTTGGATAGTGGGGGGAGAGTTGTTGAACGCTGAGCTGAAGTCCAGGAACAGCATTCTCACATAGGAGTCTTTGGTGTCTAGGTGGGTGAGGGCTGGGTGGAGAGCTGAGCTGATTGCGTCGTCTGTGGACCTTTTGGCCCGGTAGGCAAACTGGTAGGGGTCTGGGGTATGTGGGAGGATGGACTTAATATGTGCCAAGGCTAGTCGTTCAAAGCACTTCATGATGACGGGGGTCAGTGCTACGTGGCAATAGTCATTGTAACTAGATGGGGCAGGTTTTTTTGGCACGATGACGGTGGATTTGAAGCATGCCGGTACAACTGCTGGCCTCAGGGAAGTGTTGAAGAGGTCCTTAAGTTACTCTGCAGAGTCCTACAGCACCTGACCAGGGATGTTGCCTGAGCCTGCTGCCTTACAGGTGTTGATGGTGAAGAGCATTCTCTTCATGCTGGCAGCAGACAGGCACAGCGTTTGGTCATGGGGGGGCAGTGGGGTCTTCTGTGGATGAGTGCTGTTTCCAGCTTCAAACCATGCAAAGTTGTTGAGGTTGTTCAGCAGAGAGATGTTGTCGTCGCAGAGCTGTGGGACAGGTTTGTAGTCTGTGAGGGTCTGGATGCTATGCCACAGGCTCCGCCGACTCTGCTGTCTTTGAATTGGCAGGTTATCTTACAGGTGTAGTTGCATTTGGCTTTCCTTATGCCTCACGCCAGGCTGGCTCTCGCTGCTCGCAGGCCAGTTTCGTTCCTGGCTCTGAAGGCTCCGTCTCTAGCCCTCAGCAGCCGGTGGACGTCTCCTGTCAGAATGGCTTCTGGTTTGCTCGGATGGTGACGGTTTTGGTGTGGGTTATATCGTTAATGCATTTGCCGATGTAAGAAGTAAGCGTCCCCCGTCTCTTGCCTGATGACAGCTGGGATAGGCTCCAGCAACTCCTGCAACCCTGACTTCAGGAAGCGTCAGACGATGCATGGACGGATGTATTTACTGGAAGAATATATTCTAAATATAGTATAGTATATTATATTATATAGTTCCCGCAGTGGTTAGCGTTTCTGCCTCACAGCACGAAGTACCCTACACTGATTCCAACAGGGGACCTTGTTGTCTGTCTCTACATGAGGCACCGCAATTGACTCGTTACCAGCCCAGGGTGTACCCCTCTTGCCTGATAGCAGCTGGGATACGCTCCAGCATATCCTGTGACCCTAAGAAGAATAAGTGGTAGATAAGGGATGGATGGATGGATGGATGGATGGACATGATATAGTTCCACACCAATAGACCTTGGCTGACTTAGACCTGACTTGCTGTGATGATCTATCATGCAGTCACAATACTATATCACAATGCTACATCCAGGTCAAACATGGTTTTGATTTTTTTTTTTGAAAAAAAATAAGATTCAAAGAAACCCTGAGCAAGCTAAGGCAGACCAAGTTTAAGGTCTGCCTGTGAAATCAAAGTATTTTATTTAAGTAACCTCTAGAGGAGGTCTGGTCAACCCGCGGCTATCGAGACGCATGCAGCTCTTTGCCCGGTTTCATACGGCTCTTACATTCATGTAAAATTTTTGTTTGTGATTTTTATATTTAGGAGTATATGAGTTTGCTTTGCTTGAGTTCAATAGGCTATGGTATTTTCATCTCACACACACAGGTGCATTTGACACAAATTTTCAGGAGGGAAAATCTCATTGTTAAGTATTGTGTCAAGTTTGCTTTCCAAATCACAACAAAGACATACACAGCAAAAAGAATATGAAGATGAACACAGGACATTTTAATCAGAGTGGGAGAGTTGTTTCCACTCATTGAGTCCGTATAGGCATTCTGCCTTGTATGTGATACGCCTTTAGTGCATTTCAAGGCTACTGCCACTTCCGTTCACATCATGCCAACATCAACCAGGAAATTCCAAATGGGACTTCGCAAGCACAACTTGGTCAGTTTGGAAGTTCAGGCAGAAAAGCAGACACAGTTGTTCAAAAAATGCAAGCAGCACTCAGAGCCCGTAATGCTTGCATCGTAGTAACTGACTGTGAACATTGCAAACCAGATTCAAAAAGAATTGGGACGAATACCAGAAGTCCCACTAAGCTACATGCGTGGTAAAAGAAGAAAAGCGTTAAAAACGGATTCTGACCCCCAATTAATAGATGTCAGTTATTCAATCAATGTATTCAGAACCTATTTTGTTCAGCATTAAAGGCATGAAAATAGTTCACAAAAAGATAAGAAAAGGTAAGATAAGATAAAAACAAATATGAGGTTGTTTAATGTGAAATGTCAAAAATACAAAGTCAGCATTCGGAAAGTGAAAGTTCGGAATATGTTTGAATACATTATAAATCTGATAAAAGCATTTTTTTTTGAGTGAGTAACAAAATGAGTAATAAAAAACGGTTTTATTTTTTGACATTTTTTAACCAAAAACAGTTTTTAACCAAAAAAGCTATTGTGAATTTTTTTTTTTTTTTGTAGATTTGGTTGAACTGAGAGTTTGTGTTTGTGAGATAGTGCACACAATGTATATTGTTTAAAGACTGGCCTGTGGTCTTAGTGTAGTAGAAATTTGTGTCATTATCATGTGTGATATTTACTGTAAATCTGGGTCAGCAGAGGTCTGTGTATGAGAGAGAAGGAAAGCAATAGGGGCAGGGAAAGTAGCAGTTCAGATGTGCCCATGTGTATGAGTTGGCTCTTTGCAGTAACAAAGTAAAAAATGTGTCTCTTAGTGTCTGACTGGCTGGCCACCCCTGATCTAGAGCCTGATTGAAATAACATCTCTTAACAGAAAACAGACAAAAAAAAAAATCATCATGAAAAAACTGCAAATGTGTTTATGAATTGAAAATCTCCACTCAAAACTTTTTTTCAAATTTTCAAAATAAATGTTTCGGTAGTTACGAAGAAAAGTCAGTTCTTATCGAGGTACTGCAGTTCATGGTCCGCAAACCTTCTGCAGAAACAGCATAATTGCCGAAATACTGACGTGCAAATGAGCTCTGTCTCTTGGGAGTCCTACGGTGCAAAGTCATACTTACTCTGTTAAAATACAGTTGTTAGGAGTTGAGATTAAATATCTCTTAGGATGGTTCCATTAATTTTTTTTTCAGTCTCCATTTCTACAACTGTCCAGAAAGCTTTTAAGATAAGGTGATACTTTATTGATCTCCATAGGGGAAATTTGTTGTTTGGAGTGGGAAAACTTACATGGGAGGTAGTAGGGGCAAAGTCCTACTGCCATGAGTTGCACATCTTTTAGAGCCCCATTTATCTTTTTTAACCAAGCAAACAGTATACAAACACTATGACTGGCAAGAGTAGCAAAATTAGTTTATCATTTGACAAAGTCATATCTCACTGTCCAGAAACATGCAGTCAGGTAACAGGAAACTCCAGCTGTCGATGATGTCATTGGAAGCATGAATGGGGTTCAGTTCCTATATGGCACTGCAATCGACCACCAATTCGGCCATGCTGTAATCTGCGTTTCCTCAAATTACACTTGGGATTCGCTCGAGCACCACAACCCCGAATAGGTTGTATAGATAATAAAATTAAAGAGAATCATCCAAATGTGCCATGGAACATCATTCAAAACCACACTCTTCAATAGAAAAGACTGACTATAACTACAGCAGTATTTTTAAATATATACAAATAATTACTTTACATATTTGCAGATGCAGGGAAAAAGTAGGGGTCGCGTGAAGTCCTATATGCATTAAATTCCAAAATTATTCAGTCTTTTTACAGCTAGTAAAAAGAAAAAGCAAATATCACAATAAGAAGGAGCAGTCATTGAACAATCTTTACCAAGCCATCTCATAACAGTGTCACACAGCAGATCTTTCGACAGATACAAATACATTTTAGGTATGCTATGCAGTTATTTTAATGCAACTGAAGCACTGAAACAACCACTGCAGAGAAATCTTGCATTGTACAAAATACAATCATGAAATGTTACAAAGATGACAAAAAAGTGAAGGAAAACAAATACGTCTTGTTGTTATTTTCTCAGCAGCAGAGAGTTGACCCAAATCAACCTCCCCCACACTCTCTCTCACACACACACACACACACACACACACACACACACACACACACACCTTGCCGAAATCCAAACTTTCGGACTTGATGGTGTTTTACATGTCTAACACAAGAGCTAGTTTTCAAAAGTGAGGTGTGTATTATGAAGTCCGTCCTTGTCAAGACAGGGCTGATTTGACTGCGAAGTAGTTAGTCGGTACAAAGAAATGGCAGATCTTTTGCAGGGTAATAAATTAGTCATCTTTTTTCCTTGTATGTTAATTTGACAGTTTGTTATATTTGTGTTTGTGTATATGTTGACATTTTCTTCCCTTTATTTCCAATTTTATTACACACCCTTTGGTCCTAATTCATCAAACTCTGGTGAGATCAATTATGATCTTGAAAAAGATCAAATGATGAGCATTCCATGAGAACAGACAGGCCTTTGCAGTCTCATCTTTTTTGAGCCACTTGTTTGACCTCAGTGATAATACTCTCTCAGAATCTGAAGAAGATCAGTTAGACATAAATAGCTTTTAGAACTCACTGATTTCAGACTTTGAGGTTTCATTTCAGACTTTCAGTTTTCCCTTCTTTTCCTTTTCTGTTTCTTTCTCCTTTTTATCTTTTATTTTAGTCGATGGTCAGCCTTGCAAGTGGCTTTACAGCGGTTCAGTGATTCACACAGCTTTTTCAGCAAGAGAGGACTTACTTGTTTGCAATATGAGGAGGGGTTCTCCTCTTGCATACTACATTTCCCACATGTGACTGAGAGGGTAAATGCTTTAATATCTCTACATCTAGCACTGGAATGGACCAGCAGCTGGTCCAGGGATAACCTTCATCTCATCCAATGCTGAGATTGACAACAGATGCCTGAGTGCAGGGCAAGTATATTGAAAATAACTTTGCAAGGCAAATGGAGTCTGGGTATCACATAAAATTTTGTTGCCAGGCTTCTATGTACTTATTTTGCTAACAAATCAGTGCCAGTCCAAAGCATTCATTTAAAATGTCAAATCAATGCTGTGGGGAGCTTGAAAGGGTAAGAAAAAACTAGCTTGAACAGGTGACGATTTTTTCATTGAACATTGAGCAAAAAACAACATCAAAGACTTTTTAGTCATGTAACATGTTTTACCTTCGTTCCCCACTGTCTCCAGCTTGGGCATTGAAGCCAGTGCTTTCATTTGATCACTTGCCAATTATTATTTAGCCATCCTTTGCCAAATACATCCTGTTGATTTCTCTGTAGATGTTTTTGTGCAGCAAAACATCTGTCATATTCGAGGAGCAGATTGGTACATCCTATCTGAAAAGATGACCAATCAAGTAATTTGGATAAAATTCCTGTTTATAACTTATCTGGAAAAAATATGACCTCAATCAGGTAAGCTAGCTTGCTATCCCAATATGATCCAAATTTAAGCAGTTACTTTTGCTTTTTACACTGAAAACCAGGTACTTAACTTGAAAGTACCTAAGAACAGTATCATTTCATCTTTCTGCACAATATTTGTTTTTATTTTAGGTATCTCTTACATTTTCTTGAAATCAGAAATTCCTGAACTGCTGCAAAGAGGCAACAAAATATTTGACCTTACCTGATCTATGTATCAAAACAAACAGCTGGATCTGCTGTTACCAGCAGGAACTACGTTTTTTTTAAGAATGGATTCCAGCAGGAGACCTATTAAAGAAAAAAAATAACGGAAGGTACTGTGATAGCATCAAAGCCTTCTGGCTTTCAAACAAAATAACAGATTTGGATCTCTTGTTTTTATTGTGATGTTGTTTTTCTCATGTACAATTTTTCTAACCTGTACAGTACTGTGGTCTAGCACCTGCTTCTTAAAATGCTTTATAAATAAAGTTGAGGACGATGAAAAATAAAAAAAAATAAATCAACATTTGGCTTTGTATTTCAGGTAATCGTTGATGCAGGTATCCAAGATGATGACGGGCCATCAACTCAAAGCAACAGTCATTCTTAATAAAACTGTAATTTTTCCACTAAGCCAAACCAACCAGACCCTAACCACAGTAGTCCAGGTTCATACTGCATCATGCTGCAGAGCCCGCACAATTTCACCTTACTGCTGATAATAACCTATCTTTTCATTTAGAATGCTACAAAGCTGCTATCGCTCATGCCTTGCAGCAAACCTCTTTTCTATAAATTGATTGTTTCATGCTTGGTAGGAAATAATGTACAGATGCTGCCCAGTATTTCAAAGTAATCATAAAATTAAAATTGATTTAATCATCACACATAGATATGCTGTTTATTGTTCTAATAATGAGCAACAGAGGGATGTGCAAACAGTCAAAAGAACATGACAAACTCCTAACCACAGCAAGCAGGCCAGATGGGAGTGAAGTGAATGAATCAAACAAGTTGAAATTCATATAGCATACAACAAGGTTTACATGTAACAGTAATTTTTCGACGATTGAAGGGTCAGGCAGTTTCGTAACCTCAATGGCATCATGTTTGGAGGTCTACATAAACATGTGAGAAATGCACAAATACAGGATTATTATATGCAGCATATAATATGCTTGATTGAATTTTATCTCTCTATTGCAATCTCTTTTCCAATGGCAAAAAAAATCCCTCTAGTTGTCTGTCTTTCATTTTATAACAAGAATTAAATACCAACATGTTCTTAACCCGCCCATGTTCCAGTTCATCCACAGTGGGTGGCACTTGAGGCTGCAGCTGTGGTAGGTCAAACATGTGCACACACATACACCTCACACACACAAACTGTGCTTTGATGCTACGATGATTCTCTTTTCAGTCTAAACATACTTCTTCATATGAACACACAGGCAAACATATAATTTTCCTATTTAGTTTTAGGGATTTGTCTATGTGCATTCAGCCCTCGGGGTTCAATTATTTTCTTTCAATCTGGAACATCTTTAACATCTCACGAGACCATGTTTTACTGAGCCCATGATAAGAACAGTGAATCAAGTTTGATGGATCTCTCTTATTGGTGTCAAATTTGTAAAGGTTCTCAAAATCTAAGTAGAGAATGTAGTCTGCACTGGTTATATCAGTAGGATATTCTTCTCTAATCTCTCCATCTGTATTGACTTTTTCATTCACTGTGTTCAACTTTGTCTTCACCCATTTTCTACATACCTCTGATTATTTTTAACTTGGAGATAGTACAGCCTGCCTGGCCAGAAAAATAATCAAAAAACATGTTCTGTGAAACACAGAGTGGTGAGAGAGCATGAGATTCACAAAATTCCATTTAGGAAAAGCAAAGTTAGCTTATCCTACAACCGTGGATGATATTACAGAGAAAAATAATGGGATAGGCGGTGTGTGACAAACTGACCCGGGATCAAATGTTTGATTACCTTTTCTGAAAGTAGGTAGCCGTGTGTACTACTAAACCCAGAACTTGAATGAAATAGAAAAAAAATGGACATTGTTGGGATCCGGCTGGTCATCAAGCAGCAGCTGTGCGTTATGGTGACCCTAACAGGTGCAAGTCGTCTAGCCTTGTCGGGCTGAGCATAAATGGGAGCCTGTTGCCAACCCATCAGTGCCAGATTGTTGGTTCCCTATTTGTCTATCCTCGCCTGCACTATGTCATTGCCCTGCCTCTCAAGGTTCCACATCTTAACCTCAGCTCCAGAAACAATCTGGACCCAGCACCCAGTTCTTGCATTTGGGTTAAATCCCTGCATTTATCATGACACACATCTATGCATGATCATTCCTCATCCAAACTCTGTGACCCCTATGAAGCTGAGACATTGCAAGACTTTCAAAATCTGGCACCATTCAAAATGCTGCTCAAAATATTCATGAAATACCTCACCGTTCATTTGTTATTTGTAACACTTTCCAAAGTGTGTATATATATATATATAATACTCTTGGCGCAAATGGGCTGCTAACTTCAAACTGAAGTTACCCTCTTTTTGTGAATGCCAATTCATTAGAACATGCAGGATTTTTAGCAAGTGGACTGTGTTCTATTGATCCATGTTTGAGTGAGTGACTGAAAACGGAGGAAAATATTGCCCATTTTCAGAGTTCAACACATCAAATTGGTGGGGCTAGGTTAACTGGCTTCCCTATATATATCCACCCCTCTGCCCCGCTATGTATCATGTTGTTACGGCACATTGGTATATTTTGGCCTTATGATCAAATTAACATTGCAAAACTGCAGAATCTGCTGGCAAAAATTTTATCCAGAATGAATTTTATGTATTTGCAATTGTGTATGGCAAAAGTTTGAACTAAATTGAATTCAAGCACCATCTGCACCTTCCCCCTTGACAGATATATAATCTATTTCTTTATTTATCTCCAATCACCATTAACCCTAATGGAGTGCAGAGGTCAGCTAGTGCTCAGCATATATGTGCTACCCTGACTCCAAAGGCAGTAACCAACTTCCATTCAGTTTGTGAGGAAAATAGAAAGTGACAGCTTTTATTTTGTTTTCAGTAGTATAATAGCCTTATTTCCAGGATCTTCTTTTCTGCTTCTGCAGAACAGTTGTATTTTGATCTGAATGACCCATGTGAAGCTTATTGGGGAAGTGGTTAGCACTCTTGCCTAACAGCAAGAACTCTACTGCTCCAAATTGTGTGTGGCCGGCTTTGGCCTTTCTATTAGGAAGGTGTAAATGAGGAAATTAATGTTCCAATGTTTGCATGCACTTGGTCAACTTTTTAACCAGCCTCTTGTTGAGTGACAATGAGAATTGGCTCTGGACCACCCACAAGCCTGTGTGCAGAATAGGTAAAATATTGCAAGTTTTCGTGTTACATCACTGTAAAGACTGAATCAATCAATCAATAGATAAGCTCCAACAAAACTGTTAAATTTAACCTGTTAGACAAACACTCACCAGAGCGGTATTCACGGCAGAGTGGGTATTTCTTTGCAGTATGGATAAATGATAACTGGAAAGGATGTAACAATTCATATGGACCTTTTAGATAGAGGAGATAGTGGAACTGTGGACAGGACGGCCCAGCTTGTATGATGTCAACTTTAAAACGATCATAACCAAGTGGAGAAAAAAAAAAACGATTGACTGAAATAGTAGAGGCTCTGCAAATTCCCTGTGAAAACATTGCATGGTGTATGTTATGCCCCTACCAAATGTTTTTAGAAAACACAGTTCAATGTGATATGTATTTGTTACCATAGCAACATGGAAGCAGTGAATGCTGGGAGACAGGAGGTAAATTAAACTTACGGCCATCAGTTACAATAGTGTGAGTACAGTAACGGTCAGCAGCCCTGCATTTGGTAGACTATTCTCTTTCCCTCTTGCTAAGGCAATGTCTGTGAGTTAGGAAGCAATTTAAGTTTGTGTGACTATTAAAACTGCTGTGATGCTATTGGTAGCAAAATTAAGTTAGCTATATATTTTGCCGTTGCTTGATCGCGTTCCACTGTATTGGCTGTGGCGTTAGGATAGCTGAGCTATGCCACATACAAGATAGTGCTGTGATGTTTTGTTTATTTAAAAATGCACACATTTTGCCGTATTGTTTTATAGTTTCACAAGATTCCCAGTAAACTTCATGGAAACTAATCATCTGTATCCTGGAGTTTTTTGGGAGTGTTTAAACTGAAATGGAAACATAGCCCATGACAGTGAAAAGGCGGCAATACAGCTAATGGGAGACAAGGATTGCCGTTCTGCGGAGCTACTCAATATCAAAGATAAGCAGCTAACACTACAGCTTTGGATAGCTTCATGCTAGCTTTCTTCTTCTGATATTGAAACCATGCTGAGTTTCAGTAATGTCACAAAGTAGCAACAGTAAGAGAGAAAAGTGAGATAACCACTCCATTTCTGGACGCTCAACAAGCAGTCACTAATCTGGTGCATCCTCCAGTTCCAGGATTAGCATGGCCATCTCCAAGGCAAAGGTAAAAGCTGAAGCGGCGCAGGCCAGAACATCACATTCAAAAAAGGAAATTGAACCTAAAATGGAGCAAGAGCGTATTCAAGCCAACCTTGATGCATTAAATGAGGAAAGACAAAAAGATGCTGCCATAGCAGAGACAAATGCTCTCATGGCTGGGTTACAACATATGGGCTTTGAAGTACGCAGCAAGGCTAAAGACCCAGTCTTTCAGTCTATAAAAGACCAGTGCACCTCTGCCTATATGTCAGCTCAGGTTAGTCTACACAGCAATCGTGCACCTGCTATAATGGAGAGCGACAATGCTCTACCAGCACCTCATCTTTCACGTCTTCAATCAAACGAAGTTATCCCTTGATCATCCAACCCACTCATTGTAAGCCAGACCAATGCTGCTGCTTCTGCCACCATTATGCCTCACCACTCTCCTCAGGCTCCTCAGTCAAGCGGAGCACTGCCACAACAGAACTTCAAACAACATTTCCCATCTCCTGCGCACCCGCCCATTCGTAGGTCACCTTATGGATTTAGCCACGACCATTCTACAACTGATCGAGACCTCGTCAAATATCTTGCCACCTGGTGACCTCAGGTCTCATCACACATGACCAGCCAATGAACTATTGGGCTTGGAAAACATAATTCCAAAATGCCATCGCTGATCTAAACCTGTCTGGTACAGAAGAAATAGACCTCCTAACCAAGTATCTGGGGAAAGAATCAGCAGAACAGGTAAGAAGGGTAAAAACTGTCAAAATCAGGAATCCGCTTGCTGGACTGTGTATGGCATGGGAGCGCCTCGACGAAAAGTATGGCTCACCAGAGGTCGTCGAACAGGCTTTGTTCAACAAACTGGAAAACTTCTAAAGATCGCAGCAAAGGAGCCGCAGAGACTCCGGGATCTAGGCGACCTGTTGTCGGAGCTTCAAGCTGCCAAGGAAGATGGCTACTAATCAGGCTTATCATACTTAGATACCTCCAGAGTAATTAAGCCTATCATTGAGAAACTCCCATATAACATGCAAGAAAAGTGGCTATACCACGGGACAAGATACAAACACGAATATTTTGTCAGCTTCCCACCTTTCTCTGTGTTGATGAAGTTTACCAACAAGGCAAAGGCTTGCACAGACCCAGGCTTTAACCTCTTCATGCAAGCTCTGCCAGAGAGAAAGGGCAAATGGGAGAGGCCCGTGAAGGCATCTGTAGATGTACACAAGACACAAGTCTCAAGTATGGCCAATTTTAAGTCTAAAGAAAGCAGAGAACACATTGACCCAAATAAACTTTGCCCCTTGCACAAAAAGCCCCACCCTCTGAGGAGGGTCTGAGCTCCAGAGCATGTGCTAAGATCTGCCTTGTGAGCGTGTTCTCAAATGAACACAGAGAAAAAAGCAAAAGATAAAAAAAGACAAAAAATGCCCACCCTCTGAGGAGATGCAGAGGCTTCCGTGAAAAGAGCATAGGTGATCGCAAACAGCTCTTGAAAGAACACTACATCTGCTTTCGCTGTTGCTCCTCCACAGAACATCTTGCAAAGAACTGCACTGCAGAGATAAAATGTAGAGTGTGAGAACGATGCCCATGTGACAGCACTTCAACCTAACTCACCTACCTGGAAATCTAAGGAGTCCCCTCCTGCCTCTGAGGACAGCGGGGAGGAGGACAAAGCGGACAACCAGCGACAGAGCATGTGCTAAGATCTGCCTCGTCAGTGTGTTCCTAAACGGACACAGAGGGGGGTCTTAGAGGATGTACGCCATACTGGACAAGCAGAGTATTCAATCCCTTGCATGGTCAGAGTTCTTCATTGTCTTTAAAATCTCTGATTCCTCCTACTCATACACGCTCAAGACCTGTTCAGGATGTACAGAGACAGCGGGGAGGAGAGCCACTGGTATCACTGTGTAGCCAGTTGACAAGAAAGTGAGCATTCCTCTGCCAACACTCCTGGAGTCAAACCAAATTTGCAGTGTTCGTGCTGAGATTCCTACCCTCGGATGCAGCTTACTATCATCATCACCTGAAATGTATTGCTGACAAAATACCACCTCTCAATGCGAACGCCAAGATACCTCTCCTTCTGGGCAGAGATACACTTCGGGTGCATAAGGTTCAGGAGCAGATAAATGGCCCAGAAGATGCACCATTTGGTCAATGGCTTGACCTAGGATGGGCTGTCATCGGTGATGTATGCCTCGGAGGCGCTCACAGACCACTGGAGGTGGAGTTACAAGACAGCCATCTTAGAGAATGGTCGTGTAAGCCATCCTCAGCCATGCGACCGTCAGATCAGAGTGAAAGATGTGTTTAGTCAAACACCTAAACATCATCATCATCAAGCATCAATCCCCATACATGGTGCAATGACATCCATAGGAGACAATTTGGGACAAACTGTCTTTGCTAGTATTCCTGGCGACCACAGACTCGCTCCGTCGATTGAAGATCTGGAGTTTTTCCAGATAATGGAAGCAGAGTGCCACCAAGACAACCCCAAATGTTGGGTCGCACCTTTATATTTTCGGTCACTGAGACGGCGACTGCCCAACAACAGGAAACAGGCTCTAAATCGTCTTGTCTCACTCTGACGTTCATTGGAAAAACAACCACAGATGAGAGCCCACTTCCTAGAGATTATGTACAAAATGTTCGAGAGAACACATGCAGAAGTTGCCACACTAATGCAACCCGAACAGGAATCCTGGTACCTGCCGCTGATTGGTGTGTATCATCCCAGGAAGCCAGACAAGATCCGTGAGGTCTTCGACAGTAGGGCGTCATATAGAGGAGTCTCCTTTAACAATGTTTTACTCACTGGGCCCGACCTTAATTAACAGCCTACGAGGTGTTCTCATGAGGTTCAGGAAGAACAAGTGGCAATCACCGCCGGCATCGAGTACATGTTCCACTGTTTTGTTGTGAAAGAGGACCACCGGGTCTTTCTGTGGTTCTTGTGGTATAGGAACACCGGCCTGACCTCTGAAATCGTGGACAACAGGATGCAAGTTCACCTCTTTGGGAACAGTTCCTCGCCTGCCGATGCTGTGTATGGTCTGCAACGGGCAGGAAGCAGAGGGCGACTATGGAAGCGTCGCATGAAAATTCATTGACTGTGAGTTCTACGTCGATGATGCTTTAAAGTCCTTCAGCACTGAGGAGGAAGCCATCAGCGTCCTCAGGCGAGTGCAGCAGATGCTTGCAGCTTCCAAACTCAGGCTACACAAAAC
This sequence comes from Fistularia tabacaria, assembly GCA_901007705.1. Taxonomy (NCBI): domain Eukaryota; kingdom Metazoa; phylum Chordata; class Actinopteri; order Syngnathiformes; family Fistulariidae; genus Fistularia; species Fistularia tabacaria. The sequence goes on from CAAKHD010013498.1 coordinate 225,614, forward strand.
TGCGTCACACAGACCTGCAGTGATCGAGGCATTCCTATCAGAAGATCGATCCAAGGATGTCAACAGTCTAGATCGCTTTGTTGATGATCTGCCTATCCAACGTAGCCTTGGATTGTACGCACAGACACCTTCATGTTTCAGATCTAAGACGACCAGAAGTTGTTCACCCGCAGAGGGGTACTCTCAACTGTTAATAGCCTTTACAGCCTCCTAGGATTCCACACATCCATGACGGTTTATGGACGACTGATTCTCAGGCATCTCATCACACAAGCAGAGGATTGGGACTTGCCTCTCCCAAAGACATGGGAGCAGACCAGATGGAAATGGTCACTCAAAGACCTAGAGGGGCTCCAAATACCATGTTCTTATACATCCCTCTCCACCACAGATGCGCTAAGAAGAGAACTTTGTGTCTTTGCAGATGCATCAGTCAAAGCGATGGCAGCCATGGCTTACATGCTGCCATAGACTTACATCGGGAAGGCTAAGTTGGTCCCCCAGCCTGGCCTTACTATCCCAAGACTTGAGCTCTGTGCATCCGTGCTTGCTGTCGAGATTGCTGAGATGATTGTTAGAGATAGAGATGGACACAACATTCAACAACATCACCTACGACACGGACAGCAAGGTTGTATTGGGATATATTCACAGGCAGTCAAGGAGATTTTATGTTTATGTACATGGAAGAGTCCAGCGAATCTGCCAGTCATCTTGTCCCAGCCAGTGGAAGTATGTCCCAACACACCTCAATCCAGCTGACATTGGGTCGTGGACTGTGGCATCAGCTCTCCTTGGCAGCACAGCATGGCTCAAAGGACTAGCGTTTCTCCATGATGCATCTTTGCACCCATCAGAGCTTCAGGAGACTTACAATCTTATTGATCCCAACATTGATTCTGAAGTTCGTCCCCAGGTGAGGACAAGCTTCACACATCAGAGATGTGGTACACCTGCAACGCTTTGAACGCTTCTCCAAGTTCAGCACTCTTGTAAAAGCCATGGCACACCCGATCCAAATAGCTTGCTCCTTCACCAACTCCATTCAGAAGGAATGTCCGGGGTGGCATATTTGTCATCCTACAGAGGAAGAGCAACTAAGAGCCAAAGTGTGCATTGTAAAGAGTGTCCAGAATGAGTGCTACGCAAAAGACCTCAAGTGCATTGACTCAGGATCCAACATCCCACCGTCCAGCAGCCCATGAAAATTGCACCCCACCATAGACCAAGACCGAGTTCTTAGAGTAGGAGGCCGGATTTGACAGTCAAATGTAAGCAGGAACGAGACTCATCCTATCATTGTTCTGACATCATCTCACGACTCTGCTTGTGTCTCACTATCATGAAGCAGTGACACATCAAGGAAGACATTTGACCGAAGGCACCATTCGAGCTGCAGGGTTCTGGCTTGTGGGAGCCAAACGCTGTATCAGCAGTCTGCTTCACAGATGCATCACTTGTAGAAGACTGAGGGGAAAAACTGAACATCAGCAGATGGCAGCCTTGCCAGCAGAACGGCTACAAGTATCACCCCTCTTTACCTATGTAGGCGCTGATGCCTTTGAACCATGGGATGTCGTCTCATGCCGCACAAGAGGAGGAGTCTCTAACTTCAAGTGATGGGCTGTGATGTTCTCATTCATGTGTCAAGGGCAGTTCATATTGAGATGTTTGAGGCAATGAGTGCTAGCAGCTTTATCGACGCCTTGAGAAGGTTCTTTGCAGTCAGGGGTCCCGCAAAGCAGGTACGATCCGACTGCGGGACTATTTTCATAGGCGCCTCTTGCGAGCTGGAGGTGGACAAGACTAATCCAGGCTTCAATAGTGTCGAGAAGTACTTGAGCACACAGAGCTACACCTGGATGTTAACCCACCCTACACATCTCATATGGGAGGCGCGTGGGAGCGTATAATTGGCATTGCCCGCCGTATTTTGGATTGCATACTGCTTGAGGAGAGGAAGTCTCGCCTGACACATGAGGTTCTTATCACACTCATGGCCGAGGAAGCTGCAATCATGAATGCTAGACCGCTCACCCCAGTGTCATATGATCCGGAATCACCTTTCATCCTCACCCCAGCAATGCTCCTGACACTCAAGAGAGGCTCTGCGCCTCCTCCCCCGTCAGGTAGCTATGATGGAGTAGATCTCTTAAAAGAAGTGTGGAAGCAGGTTCAAGGCATGGCAGACATGTTTTTGGAGCAGGTGGAGATGCAAATACCTTAAAACGCTGCCGGTTCGGCACAAGTGGCAAAGAAAATGTCTGAGCCTCAAAGAATGGCATCGAGTTCTTCTGAAAGACAGTCAAGCAAAGACAAATGAGTGTCCTATGGGCATCATCACAAAAACCTTTCCAGGAGAGGATTGATTGGTCCGGAAAGTTGAAGTGGAAGTAAAGATGGAAGTAAGGATAAAACCAAAAGACTTTCTCTCGCCCCATCGCAGAAATGGTTCTGCTTCTTTCTGTTGGTAGATTATTCTCTCTCCCTCTTTGCTAAGGCAACGTCTGTGAGTCTTATTTATTCAATAACAAGTTAGGAAGCAATTTAAGTTTGTGTGACTATTAAAACTGCTGTGATGCTATTTGTAGCAAAATTAAGTTAGCTATATATTTTGCCGTTGCTTGATCGCGTTCCTTCGTATTGGCTGTGCCGCTAGGATAGCTGAGCTATGCCACATACAAGATAGTTCTGTGATGTTTTGTTTGTTTAAAAATGCACACATTTTGTTGTATTGTTTGATAGTTTCACAAGATTCCCAGTAAACTTCATGGAAACTAATCATCTGTATCCTGGAGTTTTTTGGGAGTGTTTAAACTGAAATGGAAACATAGACCATGACAGTGGTAAAAAAATTGCTGAAAGGATCTAGTTGTAGTTTTCCATGAGTCTTTTCAGTCTTTAGATGTAATATCCGGAGTCTTTGTAAAATCTCAGTCTCTGCTGACTTAAAACTCAAAAATCTAGTATTCAGTTGTGAGCTGGTGTGAGATTACAGTTTTATATTTGTCTTTTCAAAATATTTTCAAGGTCTTTAGATGTATGCCCACTATCAGGAAGAATGCATTCTTGAGCAAAAAAATAAATAAAAGCTAAATAAACAAGTAGATGTATTTATTTACATTAACTGGAAGTGCGTCAGTTCTCATCAACTCTGACTTAGTTAACAAGTCTTCAGCATTAAAAGTAAATGCTGTACATTGGATTTGTTCTCTGGCTCCAGTCACATTAGCTTCTTAAATCCAGATAAATGCTGCAGCTCCCTGTTTGATGGGTATGTCTAGCATCGTGAAATGTAACACTGGATCCCGAATAGTTATTTTCCACAACTCATTTATGGCACAACTCGACTTGAGAGATCTTGACTTGGCACGGGTCAATTTCCATCACTTCAAAGTACCTTGTCATTGCGGGTAGGATTGTCATAGCACAGTGGGGTGAAACTGCTGTGTCATACAGGCCATGAAACACATAAGCACTAGAGGACATTGAGAAGATGGCGCGCCAAGTCTTTCTTTTTTCCATGCGCAAAGCCAGCACAGGGAGCCAGAAGAGGCTTCAGGCAACAAATCTTTTGCAGGCATTTTTAAAAACTGGTGGTTGACAATTGTGGTGAGCGTTGTGCTGAGTGTCAATATCACTGGTGAAAAAATTAGGAGCCAGCATTGTGTTGACATCACATTTTAGTATCAGCTCCACTCATTTGGAGCCTCACAAGAGCAGGTACTAAAAAAAAGTGCCTGTTACCAGGTACAATCCCAGATGGAACATGAATAGAACTGAGTCAAGTTGAGCTGTGTTGTGGAACAGTCCCAACAGTGAGATTACCAGTGAACTGTATACCACTGAAATGCGAAGATCAAGCTACAAACCCTTATTCAAGACATGCAGTCACATTAGGTCAGTATAAAAATCTGACCTTTAACTCCTTAAAGCTATTAGTAGATGCAAAGATATATCACAATTTAATTTAGTGTATGTAAAATCTTAACAGACAAATTAATACAAACATAAATGAATAAAATCCCTTAAAACTTAGTCTTCAGCACCAATGACTAGTGAGTTAGCAAGTCCTTGAATACATGTGGTGCAAACCTGAACACGGTCAGTCATGTTCCTGGAGTCATTGGATGCTTCTGCTCTTACATCGGACAACCTCACCCAGGCGACCCAACCAGGGGTGATCAGGCCTTGACTTAATCCAGGTAGCGCACTACGCCGTGCGTCCTCCCCTCCTTAAGCAGAGGAACAGGGGAAAGCTGTAGGTTGGTGCTACGTCCAAAGAAAGCAGTGCTGCTTAGGGTCTCTGGCAGGCCCAGCCACTGACGCAGGAATCGGCAGCCCTGCCGCTCAAAGCCCTCCCTGGTGGTAATTGGGACTTTGTAAATTAGCAGTGGTCAGAGGACACAGGGGAAGATGCCATTCTGGGTAATCCAGGCCCTAAACTTATCAGGTAGTACTGACTTGTCCACTGTCGAGAGCCATTGTCAAGGTCATTGCTAGTGCCTTGCCATGCGGTGGTGTCCTTCAGGTTCCCAGAGATGGGCTTGCCCAGGCTCTTTACTGGCTTTTCTGTGAAAGATGTAATCCTAGTGTTTCCGAGCCTGAAGAGGAACTCAATCATCATCAATGCAGCATGATATTGAGGTGAATGGCCACTGACAATGCGCTGGTGTAATGGAGGCCCAGGTTGCTTTAATAGCATCCTCCAAGTCATCTGCATTGTTGGGTGTGTTGTCTCTCATCTTTTTCTTGATAATACCCCCATCATTTCTCAAAAAGGTTCAGGTCAGGCGAGTTTGCTGGCCGATGAAGCACAGTAACACCACGGCCATTGAATCAGCTTTTTGTATTTCATTATCTGTAAGCCATAATAATCAAAATTTCAAGAAGTAAAGGCTTGAAATACTTTACTCCATGTGTAATGAATCTAAATCATGCCTTTACTTTCTGAAATTAGTGACAAGATATCCAGGTGGGCCAAATCAGGTAACAATGTGGAACCAACAGAAAAAGCACTAAGAACTGTGACAACCAAGGCAGGTTTTAGCCATGTTTCTTGACCTCCGAAGGACGCCATATAAGATGGTTTCATTGTTTGGCTCAACCTACATATGCGAGCAGACGTTCAGCGTCATGAACACCAACATAGCCTTCCTTGTTCGATTCCCTGCTCCTCCTGGTGTGTTGAAGTGTTGTATAGCAAGACACTGAACCCCCAACTGCTTCCCTGGCAATGCGAGATGGCATGCCAACTGTTCATGGTTCATCCATGATGGGTTAAATGCAGAGAATGAATTTCCCCATGAGGGATTGATAAAGTATACATTATTATTATTATTATACTTATGACTGATATTTATTCCTGGTTGTTATTCTGAAAAATAACCAATGCTTTTTTGCACACAACTCTGCACTTCCCTTTTTATCATCCAGGTGGATCTCTTACAAAATTTTAAATCACAACTGTGGACAATAGATAACTGTGGAAAGGTATTTGAAGCTGCTCACCCTCTCAACCTCAAGACCTCGGAGGAATAGTGGTCTCTTCTCGTTCCTCATGTCCACCATCATCTCCTTGGTCGTTTCCGTGTTGAGGGTGGGGTTGTCGTCCTCACACCACAATACCAGACTGGCCACCTCCATCCTGTTGGCCATTTCGTCTCTATCGGGGATCCGTCCTGTCACTGCGTTGTCGTCTGTGAATTTCAGAATGGTGTTGTCGTCAGGGGGGTGACACAGTCGTGGATGAAAAGGGTGTAGAGGATGGGGCTCAGAACACATCCCTGAGGAGTGCCTGTGTTCATGGTTATGCTGGCTGAGGTCCTATTACCTATCCTGACTGAATGGGGTCTGCCAGTCTCAAAGTTCCGGAGCCAGTCGCAGAGGGTTGGGTGCAGGTCAAGGGTGGACAATTTGTGGCTGACTTTGTGGGGGATGATTGTGCTAAAGGTGGAGCTGTAGTCCACAAAGAGCACCATGATGTAGGTGTCTTTGTTTTCATGGTGGAAGCGGGAGTATTGGAGGGTGGCAGCGATCCCATCTGAGGTGGACCTGTTGGGCTGGTATGCAAATTGCAGGGGGTCTATGGTTTCCAGAATGTTGTTCTGAATGTGTACTTGCACTACGCTCTCTCAAAACACTTCATAATGATAGGAGTGAGTGCTACTGGCTTGTAGTCATTCAGGCAAGTGGGTGGGCTTTTCTTGGGGAGGTGGACAATGGTTATATTCTTTAAGCAGGTAGGGACGGTACTCTGGCTGAGGGAGAGGTTGAATACAGTGGTAAGAACATCAGCCAGCTCCTTGGCACAAGCTCTGAAGGCCCACCCTGGGATGTTGTCTGGTCCAGCTGCCTTGCAGGGGTTGTTCCTTTACAACGCTTGGTGTACCTCATCTGATGATACTGTTGGGAGAGAGGAGGAGTGAGACGGGGGGGTTCTTTGTGTGTGTGACTCACCTCTGTGTGGCCGAGGTTCTTGAAGCAGGTGTAAAAGGGTTTGAAGTCGTCCGGCAGGTTGTCTGCAGAGAAGCCAATGCTGGGGTGGTGGACTTGTAGTCAGTGATATGCTGCAGGCCTTGCCACATCCGCCCAGGGTCAGCTATGGAGTCGAAGCCATCCAGCTTCTCTATGCTGCCTCGTGGCTGTTCTGATGGCTTCCTTCAGTCTGTAATTAGCAGCTTCATACTCCGTATCATTGCTGGACCTGGATGCATGAGAGTGGGCACGCAGCATGTGTCCTAACTGACTGTTCAGCCAAGGCTTCTGGTTGGGAAACTTCCTGACTCCTGTGGTAGGCATGATTTTGTCAACATATATACCTGGTCAGATACTCAGTGTACTCCTGTACGCTGACATAAGAGTCCTCCTGTGTGGCTGCGGTCTCGAACACATTTAGTCCTCCAGGATGCTTTCTGAGTCCGGGGTCCAGAGTTTGATTTCTCTGGTTACGGCATGGGTCTATTTCGGTCTCTGTCTGTACGTGGGGTACAGAAACAGACAAAAACACCATCTTTTCCAACATACAGCAGCCTGTTCTCCGAAGGCCAGATAACCTTTGTTTGGCCCAGGACAGATTCCTCTGGAAGTATCAGGGTTCGCCAGACTGATGCTAGGGAAAGGGGCCAAGCAGACTATGAGAAGTTCTATGTGGTCAAAAACCTGAGCACGCCTTTGCTCGGATTGCCAGCCATTAAAGCCTTCGGCTTGCTCATCCGTGTCGACAGCATAGACATGGAGACCCTCAAGACAAGTTACCCTAGCCTGTGCAACAGGCTAGGCATGCTACAGCCAACTTATACCATCTAGCTCAGGCCAGGTGCTATGCAGTATTCTGTAAAACACCCCAGGAGGATTCCATTACCTCTGGCGGGTGAAGTAAAAAAAGAGCTCCAGCACATGGAAGCTCTGGGTGTTATCAGCTGGGTGGTGGGTGCCGAAAGACTGCTGTGCTGGCATGGTGGTCGTGCCAAAAAAAGACAGAAAAAAGGTGCGGCTGTGTGTGTGGATCTGACCAGCTTCAATGGGTATGTGTGCCATGAAAATTACATTCTACCATCAGTGGAACAGAGCCTGGGAACGCTTACTGGAGCAAAAGGTTTAAGCAAGTTGGATGGGGTTCTGACAGATCCCAGTAACAGAGGAATCAGCCTTGTACACTACAAATTAAATACCTTTGGGGTGGTTCCATTTTAACACTCCTCCAGCGCAGGATGGCGGAGATCACAGAGGGGCTCGAAGGTGTGTTCTGCCACATTGATGATCTGTTGGTGTGGGGTCGGGATCAAGAAGAGCCGGGATCACGTTGAATGTGGACAAGTGTGAACTCTCCAAAAGCAGGATAGCCTTCCTGGGCCATATCATCACAAATGCAGGCATCCACCCTGACCCAAGAAGGACAGAGGCCATCACAGACATGTTGAAGCCCACAAACATGACTGAGTTCAGAAGTTTTCTCGGTATGGTCAACCAGCTGGGAAAGTTTATTCCCCAGCTAGCAGAAAATAGATAAACCGCTCTGTGACCTTTGCTCGAAGAAAAACTACTGGTAGTGGGATGTGGACCAGGTAGCAGTTTTTGCAGCACTAAAGACAACTCTATCCTCTCTTCCTGTGCTCACCATGTACGACTCAGGCAGAGATACCAAGGTATCTGCTGATGCATCATCATATGGCTTGGGGGACTGATGAGCAGGAGCTGATGGTACCATGTAACATTTACGTGGACTGTGTCACTGAAACTCTACCTGTCAGCTCATCATACATGGGAAACCTGAAAGAACAGCTGAAAGCTGACAGTGTCTGCTCATGCATCATAACACTGTGCACAGAAGGATGGCCAGCGCATGCAAAACAGGAACCACTTTTGATAAAATACTGGCCAGAGTGAGCTACTCTCACCATGGAGGACGGCTTACTGCTGAAAGAAATATGGCTCATAATACCTTCAGCAATAGGGAATGACGTTCTCTCTAAATTACATGAAGGACACGTTAGTGTAGTGAAGTGGAGAGGACATGCACATCGGTCTGTGTGGTGGCTGAGACTCAGCCAGAAAGTGAAAGAAATGGTGCTCAACTCCAGGACATGAAAACAAGAACGATACAATCCCATAGAGCCACTTATGCCATCAGAGTGCCCTGAAAGACCATGGCAAAAGTTGGGGACAGACCTGTTTGTCCTGGGGAGTAAAGCATACTTGCTTTTTGTTGATTGGTTCTCTAGGTATGTTAAGATTGGACATTTATCTCACACCAGGTCCACTGACATCATTGTTCATTTGAAATCAATCTTCTCTCACCATGGCATCCCAGAGGTCCTGATGGAGGATAATTGGCCACAGTTTTCAGGACAAGTCTTCACTTCCTTCGCAACTTCCTACGGGCTCAGGAAAATTACAAGCAGCCAGGGTTTTTCCGCAGAGTAATGGTGAAGCAGAACGAGCGGTCCAGACTGTGAAAAATTCAGCAGACCCCTACCGGTCTCTACTCTCCAATTGGGCCACACCTCTCCAGAGTGGATACAGTCTGGCTCAGCTCCTCATGGGGCAACGTCTTTGTACTACGGTCCCGACTCTTCCTTCTCAGCTAGACCCTACACTGCTTAACAGTGCCACGTTCACCAGGAAAGAAAAGGAGAAGGAGTTAGCAGACGCTGGAAACTACAACAGGCGTCACCTTGCTCAAGTTCTTGGTGACTTGTCAACAGGACGGCGAGTATGGGAAACCAACACGAAGATATCGGGAGCTGAACTCCAGCATCACACCACTCTGAGGTCGTACTTGGTGGGTTTACCTCAGGGGGTGGTGAGACGAAACTGTCAGTACCTAATACCTCTACATGGACCTGCTTGTTCCCCACCGCCGCAAAAGACGCCAGACCCATGTCCAATGCAAGCTTCGAGGTCACCTGCTGTTGTACCCCAAGTCTCAGAACCAGGTCTGGGAGAGGATTCATTAAACCTAATAGGCTTCACTTATAAACTGACAAGCACAAAAAAAGACAATGTGAAACCTGAAATAAGGGGATATTGAAGAAAATAATGTACCCCTATTTTATTTTATGTTAGGGTCGTTTAGAACACTTTTGAGTTAATTTTTGAGAATTTAAGAAACAATAATTGTTTGTTTACATTATAGTGAATTACCACTAAAGAGTCTATGTTTACTGTGTTCCTTTGTTCAGGATTTAGACAGGAAAAAACCTTTCTTCAAAGGAGGCAGAATGATCCTCTACGGTCTGATGAGACAAAGGTTGTGTACCATTTTCAAGCTGTCAAACAGCTCTGCTATATCCCTTAGCTTCACATCAGGAAGGTGATTTTCTTTCCAGACCTCATCTATAGCACATATTTGTGAGCCAGTCTCCCGAAGTGCCTGGATTCTCTGTTTGTGCAGGAAACAGTTAACATGTAAATTTCTTCCAGACTAGCTCCCTTATAGCAGGCATGTTCAATGGTTCACACATTTATTTGCATTTAGGTTTCTCACATGTCAATATTTTCTGCCTCTTAATGCTGGAACATTTGTTTAGCTTACAGTGTCTTTTGAGTGAGCGCCAGTGAGTCTCTTGGCATTCATTTGGGCAATACTATGTCATCTTACAAACAGAACAACATTTCAGCTCCCTACTTCGTCTCTCTTCTTTGCAACTTGCATAGCAGTGGGGCCATCTATATTGCTGGTTGCTCCATGTCTCGTAGGGGCAACCCCCCTTCATTTAAAGGGCCCTCTCTGGCTGGCTCTGTCAGTGTCTGTACTTAACAGCCTGCTCAAAAATGCTCACCACTTCCACATCTGAAACAGTGCTGACAGTATTCCTCAGCTGCCTGCGTAGAAGCAAAACACCAAGGGCAGGGACGTGGTGGTGGGGGATATCACTGCGACGCAAATTGTTGTTGGAATTGTGCTGCAGCTGCTGGTTGCGGTTGGTAGAACTGCATACCATCTGGTTCAGCATTGAGGGAGGTTGGCTACGGGGGTACAAACACTGGGAAAGGTGAAGATAAACTTCCTGGCTCTCTGCTTATTGAAGGTTGATTTTTGAATAGTTTCACTGATATGGGAAACCTCAGCCCTAAAGTCTTTCAGCATTAACATGTCCAAATGCAGTTGTTTAATTTCTGAGAGGAGATCAGATGGCACAGTGACTGTGTTCTGTTGCAAAGTGCTTTTCTTTTCCACTCGGGGTTCACTGGACTGGACAATGTTGACATTGGATACTTTTGGTCTACTTTTTTTTTGCCTCTCTTTTTCATTAGTGCATGCATAGGTAAATTTCTCCAGTAGTAGATCATCCGATGTGTTTGTTTGCAGGAGGTACGGCAGAAAATCCCTTTTAATGTTGTCATTCTGCAAACCACTCAGGACAATGTGCATGAACAGACTCTGGAGTATCATACTTGAGGCTCAACTCAACTTCCTGTGAAGCAAACAGGATCATCTGCCTCAAGTTCATGGCTCTTATCAGGAAATTTTGGGCGTCTCTTTGTTACTTTGGGCCTCTGAGGTGAGTTGCTTGTATAATTCTGTAGCACTTCTTTCCTGATAATGAGATCTGAGGATTCACCTCAGCGCAGGCAATGGTTTTCATTTCCTTCGAGGTAGCTCCTTAATTGCAGACATGGAGTGATGGCACGGATGACTGCATCAGTGATCTCTGATTCTGGTTAGTTTGAGTCAATTTTCAATTTGCCTTGGCCAGGCTACAAAAGGTTAGTCTATCTCTGTGTCCCGGCTCTCCTATTAGTCCTGAGATTTAAGTCTTTCTGCCAACTCAGGGTTTTTTTTTCCATCAGGCCACACGTTGCGTTCCCTTTTTCCTCTATCAAGAGGAAACCTTCTGAAGTCCCTTCTGCCACCTCTTTCTAAAGGGTCTCTTGCTCTTCAGCTTAAGCTAGGATTTCTCTGAGTTCTTTAGCTGTTCGTATCCCGTTTATTACATTATGAACATTATTGAGGTCAGACATGCCTTAATCCTCCAAGCCAGCCATTTCTTCATGTTCAATTTACTTTGCGACATGTGAGACGAGCTGGCTATGTGTTTTACCAGTTACATGCTCTTTCCCTTCTCCTGAGATTTGAAGTTCGTCACATACTTAAATCAGATGTTATATTGTCAGTGTATACAATGCTCCTTTAATTTCCAGCAGCAGATTCTCTATTTCAGATTCAATCGCACCAGGGGAGTTAGCATAAGCAGTCAATTGGGGTGTATCCGATTACCTTACCGGATGTTGCTGCTCCTTAGTGGTCACTTTGCTCACTTCAGGATGTGAAAAACAATAGTTGCTGAGAGATCATGTCTGCTGCTGACCGGCCTCCTTGCTGATGTTTTTTATTTGGGGGGGGGGGGGGGGGTTCCCCTTTTTTTTTTTTTAGGGTTGGGTATGGGGAAA
>CAAKHD010013498.1:245580-288703 GCA_901007705.1 Fistularia tabacaria
ACGCATTCACATGCAGTCTCTCTCTCGCTTTCTCTTGCTCTGTTTCTATCTCTCTGTCTGTCCCACTCGTCTCTTTTTCTCTCTCACAGACACACACCCACACACATGCATACACAGCCCCATCCACACACATCCCCTCTGTCATCAAACAAAAAACACACACACTTACTCACTCTCATTACCCGCTCACACATGCACAAACATGCAGATAAAATCACAGCCTTGGAGCATCAAGAGGGCAGCCTCCCCAGTCTGAATCCTCTCTCTCTGTCTCTGTCTCTTTCTTCCTCTCTTTCTTTCTCTTTCTTCCTTTTCCTCTCTCCCAAACTCAAACTCTCTCTTTGTTTCTCTCCCTGTCTGCCCCTTCCTCAGTGGGTGAGAGGAGAGAGAAAGACAGATCAACAGTCAGTCTGTCGTGCTCTCTCTCCTCTTACCTACTCTTTCGCTCACAAACACACACACCCACAGACTCAGACACATACACACACATGGACAGTAAGTATTGCAGTCCAGGCTCTGCATATTTCCTTGCATTATTTAAAACTTTATTAGAACAAGCTAGCCTATTTTTTTTTCTTTTTTCTTGTGTGTTGTGCTTTTTTCATTGTGCTGCTTTTAGCAGCACGCCAATGGCATCAGAGGCCATACACACGTACACAGATACTCACACACAAAGTTGAGTTTCAATCCTCTCAGAAGACATTAATATTTAATTACATATATATACTGGCTACATATATACCCAGCCAACAATGTAGACAGACATAGCCTTCAGCTCCTACAGTATAATTATCTACAGCAAAATTCACACACGCTAATGTAACCCTTGAGAATTTAGGGCTACTAATACAAAATAAAAGCCTTACCTATAGCACAATATGCTTTCATGTTCATTGGATGGTCATCCAAGCTTTTTTATTTTCCACCCAGAACGGAAATGAAAACGTTAATATAAAGAAGCCTCGGATTTGGTAAGAGGCAACATAAGCACTACATTAGTTATTCCAGTTTATGTATAATTATACTTATTAGATCATGAAGCAACTCTGCAGCAATGTTGAGAAGAAGGTTTAGAGTTCTGTTATTTCCTGCTGGCTGTGAATGTGTTTTTGTTGAGAGAGTGAGGGAGCGGGTGTGCACAAGTGAGAGAGTTTGAGAGGCATGAAGGTAACAGGTTTTTGAGCTGATGATGTTATGGCTTTTTTGACGTAACTGTTCCAATCAAAGAAGGGGATTGTTTACCAACCACTTGTAATTGTTGAACACATCCAGTGGGACGGTACATTGGTATCAGAAATAAAAGACCTGGGTTTGATAAGCCGTTCTCCGCTGGTACGGCGAGCCCAAACCCAGTTGACTCTGATAATCCAGCCCGAGGTGGAGTGTCAAGAAAAGACCAAAGCTCTGAGAGCCAAAGAGGAGGTGGTGGACAATGCTTTGCTGGCACATCGGGCCGCGAAGAAGAGTTTGGATTGTGCTGAAGAGCATTATGCTTACCTGAGACAGACAATCAAAAATCTAGCTGCCAATGCTGGCTTTAGCTCACTGAGTTTGGAAGAGCACACCGCCAGGAGAATGTTCGCCAGGTGCAACTCGGGGCCGGGTGGGAATGCCGGCACCGGCTGTAACAGGCTCCAAGTCAGACGAAATACTCCGAAATACTCCACGCCCAACTGGAATTATTGGCACGGGCCACAGGCTGGTCAGAGGACGATATAGCTCTCAAGCTGGCCCTGTGTCTTACTGATGAAGTGTCAACATACTTGGCTTTAGATGGTGGTCTGCAGCAATGTTTTAGACAATGCAACCAACCTGGTGTTCTGCGCTTGGAGCTGTCAAAGAGGCAGAGACAGGCCGGGGAGCCGCTCTGTGTATTGGTTAACGAAACCCTGACAAGGAGAGAAGTTGCCCACATGCCTGCTGAAGTCCAGACTGAGCTGCCAGGGACCACTGCATCCGGGCCATAACTCGCAGAGAACTGTGCATACAGACACAGCTAGCCCAACTCCATACTCTGCAGTCGGCACTGGAGCTAGCCTTGGAGAGAGAGTTCATAGGAGGGTCTGCTCATGGTGACCATGTTGTGAGAGTTTCAGTACAGGAGGACCCGGGCAGAGCGAAGCCGTAATAGGCGGACGATTTGATTGAGCTGATCCGAGCTGTGTCAATACAAAAACACTGCCTCGGCACACGTATTTGACAAGGCCCTCCTGTGTGTTGGGTGTGTTGACAGTCTGACCATATCAGTGTGCGGTGTCAGAAACAGACAGGTGTCCAGGGAAATGCCCCAGGGTCTGTGTAAAAGGGATGATGCAGACCCTTCCCCTGTGTCCTACCCTGCCTCATCCGCCAGGATGGAGCCCAGCTGTACAGACTTCCCCCAGAAGCAGATGATGCTGCCGAGTCTGCGAGGTGGTTGGCCGGACTCATGTAGGACATTTTTGCCATGATCCCATCAGCCTGGCGAGGGCTCCATGCAAAGACCTTGTCAAAACTGTCTCCACAGCAACACTGATTAGGTCTGATATGGTCCCAGCAGGGACAGAGTTAGAACCTACTCCAGTGGAGCTGTGAACAGTGACTGGCGAACGACCCCCCATGATTGGGAAAGGGGTGGTGAATATTGAAGTTGGGGCTGTCTGTTTCCTCATCTGTCAGCCTGTCCATCACCACTGCAAACAGGGAGGGGCTGAGAGCTGATCCCTGATAAAGTCCCAACTCCACCTTGAACTTCTCTGTTTCACCTACAGCACACTTCATCACTGTCTCACAACCAGCATACATGTCCTGGACCAGTCTAACATACTTCTACTGCTACACCTGACTTCCTCATACAAAACCAGAGTTCTTCTCTCGGCACCCTGTTGTATGCTTTTTCTAGGTCTACAAAAGCGCAATGCAGCTCCCTCTGACCTTCTCTGCACTTCTCTATTACCATTCTCAAAGTGAATACTGCATATGTAGTACTCTTTCTAGGCATGAAGCCATACTGCTGCTCATAGATACTAATTTCTGCTCTCAGTCTAGTTTCCACTACTCTCTCCCATAACTTCATTGTATGGCTCATCAACTTTATCCCTCTATAGTTACTGCAATTCTGCACATCCCCCTTATTCTTACAAATGGACACCATCACAATTCTTCTCCACTCTTCAGACATCTCCTCTCTCTCTAAGATCCTGTATAATAATGTAGCCAGAAACTCTACCGCTGCCTCTCCTAGACACTTCCATACCTCCACAGGTATATCATCTGGACCAACTGCCTTTCTATTCTTCATCCTATTCAATGCTCTCCTCACTTCACTTTTACTAATCTCTGATACTTTGTGGTCCACAAGTCACCTCTTCTTCCCTTCCCTCTCTTTCATTTTCCTCATTCATCAGCTCTTCAAAGTACTCCTTCCATCTTCCAATCACTCTTCTAGCATCTGTCAATACATTTCCCTCTCTATCCTTAATCATCCGGACCTGCTGTACATCCCTTCTGTCTCTATCTCTCTGTTTTGCCAACCTGTATAAATCATTCTCTCCCTCCTTACCGTCCAACGAAGCAAACAAGTCATCGTATACCCTTTGTTTTTCCTTTGCTACCTCCATCTTTACCTTACGCTGCATCTCCCTGTACTCATGTCTGTTCTCTTCAGTTCCCTCAGTGTCCCACTTCTTCTTTGCTAACCGCTTTCTCTGGATACACTCCTGCACTTCCTCATTCCACCCCAAGGTCTCCTTATCTGCTTTCCTTCCAGATGACACACCAATAACACACACAACACAACACACCAAGTACTCTCCTACCTGTCTCCCTGATCACATTAACTGTAGTTGTCCAGTCATCTGGAAGCTCTCCCTGACCACCAATAGTCTTTCTCATCTCCTCCCTGAAAACCATACAGCCCTCCTCCCCCTTAAACTTCTACCACTTTGTCTTCTGCTCTGCCTTTGCCCTCTTGATCTTCTTTGTACCCAGAGTCATCCTACAAAACACCATCCTATGCTCTCTGGCTACACTCTAACCTACCACTACTTTGCAGTCACAGATCTCTTTAAGATGACCTCGTCTATGCAAGATGTAGTCTACCCGCATGCTCCTACCTCCACTCTTATAAGTTACCCTATGTTCTTGTCTTTTCTGGAAAAAAATATTTACAACAGCCATTTCCATCCTTTTTGCAAAGTCTACCATCATCTGTCCCTCTGCATCCCTATCCTGGATACCGAACCCGCCCATTACTTCTTCATCACCTCTATTGCCTGCACCAACATGTCCATTGAAGTCTGCCCCAAATACCACTCTCTGATTTCTGGGGATATTCTGCATCAATTCATCTAACTCATTCCAGAACTTCTCCTTCTCCTCTAACTCACATCCTACCTGTGGGGCACAGCCACTAACAACATTGACCATCACACCTTCAATGTCCAATTTCAGTCTCTTAAGTTGATCTGACATTCTTTTCACTTCCAGAACATTCCTAATTACCACTCTCTTATATCTAGGGATAGTCTATATCACCTCATCTAACTTATTGCAGAACTGCTTCTCCTCTAACTCACATCCCATCTGTGGGGCATAGCCAGTAACAACATTGAGCAACACACCTTCAATTTCCAGTTTCAGACTCATCAGTCTATCTGACACTTTTGATTTACAGAACATTCCCAACAAACTCCCCCTTCAAGATAACTCCTGCACCATTTCTCTTACTGTCATTACCATGATAGTACAACTTAAAACCTGCACCCCAGCTTCTAGCCTTGCTACATTTCCACTTTGTCTTCTGGACAGAGTATATCCACCTTCTTTGTCCACATCATATCAACCATCTCTCTACCTTTTCCTGTCATTGTCCTAATATTCAAAGTCCCTACTCTCAATCCTAAACTCTTGCCTTTCCTCTTCTCTCTCTGCTTCCGAACACGCCTTCCTCTTCACCTTTTTCGACTCACACCAGCCCAGTGTCCAATGGTACCATGTAGGTTATCGGCACCGATGGCGGTCGTTGTTAACATGAGCCTCGACCGATCAAGTATGAGATTCTTAGGTTTGATTCGCATGTTTGGTTTTGGCATAAGTTTTATGCTAGATACCCTTCCTAACGCAGCCCTATGCATTTGTCTGGGCTTGGGACTGGCTCAGGGTGACAGTGGCCCATGCCACCCCGAGGCTGGCTCTGGGAGACACTTACCTGTGCCACCCTGAGGCTGCATTTTTCTCTCTACATTGATCCAGGACCAAAAAAAAATATATTTACTGCCCCGATTCCAAAAAGGGTTGGGGCAATATATCCATCAATTGTCTACTGCTTATCCTACTCAGGGGATGCTGGAGCCTATCCCAGCTACAATCTGGCGAGAGGCAGGGTACACCCAGCCAATCATAGTGCAACATACACAAACATTCACTCTTTCATACATTTTTCCCACTTTTTTCCCATTAACCTGCTACATGTTTTTGGACTGTGGGAGGAAATCCACACAGACACAGGGGGGACATGCAAGCTCCACACGGAGCTGTCAGAATCGATCCAGGGGACTTTGTGCTGTGAGGCTGAAGTACAAACTGCTGGGGGGCTGAAGTGCAAATGCGCCCCCCTGGACAATGAATATGTCCATGAAAAACAGAATGCAATGGTTAACAAATCTCATAACCCTATGATGTATGACCAACAGAAAATAACAAAATATATCAGATATTGAAACTGAGACATCTTACCATTTCATGGAAAGTGATAGCTCATTTGAATTTGATAAATATAATAAAAGTTGGAACAGGGGCGAAAAAGGCAGGAAAGTTAATTATAAAAATTCCAAGTCAATTTGAGGGTTATTTACCACCTCATTAGATTGAAATGCAACAGGTCAGTAACATGACTGGTTATATAAAGGGGCATTATAAGCAGACATACCCTCTGCGATGCAAAGATGGGCAGAGGTTCACCAATCTGTGACCAAACAAGTCTAAAGTTTATGGATCAATTCCAGAAAAAAAAAAAAAATCTTTGCAAAACATAAGATGGTATGTTGTTCCATTAGTGTCTAAGACGTAGGCAGCTTCTAATATTATGAAAACAGCATTGATGCTGAAAGGTGTGTAGAGGTATGAAAGCAACACATGCTCCCATCTAGATAATGTCTCTGTCAGGGCAGGCCTGGCATTGATCAGCTAGACAATTCTAAACCAATCATTGCATCTGTCACAGCAGCAAGGCTACACAGGAGAAAAATCCATGTGCTCGACTGGCCTGCCCGCAATACAGACCTTTCACTAACAGAAAACGATAACCAATAGAAAATGTTAGTTTCTGAACTGTTGTGCTGTTTGGCCGGATAGAGTAACAAAGCGAAGTCAAAGAGACCAACAGGAAGACACTTCAGGGAGTTCAGTCATATTCATTTATCCAAACAAAAAATCACACCTGTGATTTAAAAAGAAACCCAAACCCCAAATTCTAAAGGAAGGCAGTCCACAAAAGATAGCTTAATAAATGCACAGCAAACACTCTGTGTCTTCTGTGTACAATACTACTATTTGCCACTTGCTATTTATAGAATCCGAATGGGCAGTGCAGTGGTTCAGTGCAAAAGCCTTCTTGTCATAATGTTGCCTCTCAACAAGGTGTTTCTGTACTTTGAACACCATCTAAACTGGTTCGCTTTCTTTTTCTTTTTCTTTTTGTCTTTCTCTCATTATTTTATTTCCTTTTGTCCTTTTCATCGTTGCCTTTCCTCCCCAATAGAAATTCAATGATGAACATGTAGCTGTTTAAGGGTGGATACCTTAATACGGTATGAGAACGTGCACATTTCCTCAACTTTGTCAATTTATCATTTAAGCTTTTCCCACAAATATATTTTCTCATACTCAGTGCATTTGTGCAGAGGTCGCTTGTCTTTTACACAAATTATCATACAATGCTGTTTGGCATCTTTTCAAACAGTAAAAGATAAGTCACTGGAAAATTGAGCTGGCAGTAACTCGTATGGGCCTTGAATTGAGCTACAGTGGTGCCGGGTGTGTGGTGTCAGATTAGAGAGCTAAAGGAACAAGGAATCCTTCTTTTTTATGAAACTTATGGCAGTTCAGGTAGGAAGTGATTAATCCATGTCATATAATTTTTGATTAATTTTGAGGTTGTACAATCGGGTGTTTTAAAGGCTCCAATGATTACTATGAATACATGCACAGAAAATATCTAAAATAAAATGCCAGAAGGAGCTGGATTACAACACACCATAATGTCTAATTAAAGCACTGGTGTACGCAATTCCCTTTTTCAACTAAATTGTGTTACTTGACTCGATAAAATTTAATTTTTGTGTCATCCATGACTCCTGAGGCTCATCCAATGCAACAATAGGAGCATGGGGCAAATTATATTCCATTGAGTCACTCTTCAACTGAATCACAGCAGGTAGCTACATTCACTTTGTGAGTTTACCAACCAATTTCCATATTTTCATAACCTTAGTAACAGTGATACACAGGTACTACTTTTATGGTTGCTGACTATGTTAAATTATTTTAGAAATCTAAACTGAAGACTTATTTTCATACATGGTCTGTTTCCCCCCAAAATAGATGTTAAGAGTTATATGTCACTGCATTCCTAAGAATCCAACTCTGCACACATGTCCCCAATTCAGCAATGTTCCCCCCTAATAAGCCAGCTCTGCGGTTCTTACCAAAGCTTCCGCTGATCCCCGCTGCAGTGGTGCTCTTGCCCATAAATGCACCCCACTTGTGGGAGTGTAATGTTTTTCACTGGTCCAATTTTGTTTTCGTCCTCACCTGTGTTAGTTTTAGGTGTGGCAAGAGCAAATAATATACAAGATTTTGAATTGAACCAATGATGGCAGACCCTGTAGAGGGCACACTGAATAATTTGAGTGGCTAGTCAGTGTCAAACTGATGTCAGAAACTGGAGTCAGTTTCTTTCCTTGAAGACATTCTCACCTCTCATCCAAGAAGCTTCTTCAGTTCTGAAAGATGTTGGGCAGTTTCTGGCAATTGGTTGTATATTCAAATTCTAACTCAGGGCAGTTCCCCGAAATCTTACCTTTGCTCACTAAACGACGCCCAAAAAAACACAGAAAACATCATAACAACCTCTTTCAACCATATTGTTGTAAAACTACATTTACATAAAACAAATCCCATTCAGTTTAGATGCTCATCCCGACCCCCTGCTGCTATATACTGGAAACTCCCTAAAATATATTAGAACTGAAGAAGTCTCTTGGATGAGGAGTGAAGCTTCTTAAAGGAAAGAAACTAAGTCCAGTTGACTTGATCAGATTTGACAATGAACCTAATTGAATTTAGGAGAAAAAAAAGTTTACCATCCTTGTCTTTTCGAAATGTATTTTAATAGTAAATTTTCATCGAAATTACAGTCTTCACCGAATATGAAACAACTGTGAAAATGTTCAAGACCACCAGCGTGTGAATTGCCCACACCTGTTCCTTATCCCCAGTTTAATCCTAATTGGTTCCTCTCATTTGCTGTTAGTTTGCCATGCTCCTATCCTGACATGCCTTGCCAGAGTTTCTCAGATATTTGTCAGCACATCGATTTTGACCAGTTTGCCTTTGTACTTTGCATATGGAGATTCTTGAGTTGGTTCTTTGTGTCTAGAGATTTTCAAGTTGATGGATGCCTCATGTTCGTTTTTTGTGAGGTCAGTGCTTGATCTTTTTCCTATTGAGGTATTTTGGGCTTGCCATGACATTTCTTACCAGCTTTTTTCAAACAAGATTTAACTACTTTCCTAAGTGACATCAGATTAATGCCTGTCATCTATACTGCTTGGATCACATCATTCTCAATGGAAAGAGTGTTGTCATTCATCTCTTGACTGGCTCTGACTTATTAACTGGCCATGATTGGATGGATAGCTCATTTCATTCTGAAAGTGCCCCCTCTCTGCACACAGAAGCTGTGGGATCCTCCCCAATGTGGTTGAGTAACAAAACATCTGGCATTCATCCAATACTTCCTGGCAGTCTTTCCAGGTGTCATTGAAGGCTTTAGTCACTCGAGCACTCTCTCTAAATTCATTCATTAACATTTAAGTATATCTGTCAGAGTAGCTCCTTGGTCATTTTTTGCCAAAGGCTCAATTGTTAGGAGCAGCTCAACTAATTTTTTTCTTTTTTTTTTTTTCTTGAAGACGTTTCACCTCCTGTCCCTAAGCCTTCATCAGTACAGCTTAAGAATTCTGGTGTACAAAAATCTTATTCTTGACTTACCTGTGATCAGATTTTTTTGTCAATGTCTTTGTACAACACATAAGCTTTTCAACAAGTTTCTTTCATCTTTCAAGTTTGCCAATTCTTGCAATTTCAAACGATGACAATTTTCATCAAGCTGAAAGCAATTTGTAAGCTAGAATTTGTTATATGAATATCAATAATGTGGAAACCGTATTAGGGTATCTCTGCCCTAAAGATGCATACATTAACAAAATGAAAAAGTTATAGCGGGTGTGGTAATAAAGGAATGGCCAGAAAATCCTGGTGGTAAATTTTAACATTTTTAGTCAGCCTTCTATTTGTACTCTTATTCTTTTTGCAGGACACATCCATACAATTTCTAGGCTTTGGAGGTTAACCTAGTCTAAGTTACTTGTGCCAACACAGGCATGCCCATGCACAAACAAGTAAACACACATCCACACAGTGAAAAAAAACAACAAAAAACACACATTTTCTGAGGACTGATAAAACTTGTTTATATATATATATATATATATATATGTCCAGTTGATTTAATTTATATACAGCAAATTCAGACCTTGTCTGAGGGTGACAAGATGTCAAGAGAAGAAAAAAGATAAGTTATTTTCGACAAAAAACATACATTCATACACTGAAAATTTAAATGCCGCTCTAGGAACAAGCAAAATTATTAATTCCTTCTTCAATGATAAAACATCAGGAACAAGAATAAACAAAATGGTGATATTTATAATCCATAGGTTTCTAATACTTCTAAGTATATAAGCATGTAATGTAAGGCATTTTGATGCAAACATGGAAATAGGATCACAAAACACAAGTTTTTGCTGCCCCATAGTGACTGATGTTAGCTTCAATATTTTGTTATACATTGGAGCCTGGAAAAACTCAACTGAAGTGGCGTACTAGTTGATTGCATATTTCCCATCTTACTCACTTACTCGATGTTTACTGTTCCTGGTTATTTCTGTGTCATAAAGGTGGCAGATCATTTACATGGTTTGTACATGATTCAATTTCTTTATTTTGGAAAGACTTCTTTGAAGTTGTAAGGGCTGCTGGAATGAAATTTTTGCTAGATGGTATTTTTGTTTCTTTCATTTTGCTCAAGTGTTAAGTTTAGATGGCTTTCATACCTCCTTTGCTTTAATATGTATTCCCTGTGTATACGAGGAGTTTTGGAATAAAACATATAAACTGCTCAGGCATGTTTGGAAACTATTCAAGTAAGTTAAAGCTATGGTGTAATTGGGATATTTAAATCAATTCAGTGTTACAATAAAACACAGACGCAAATTAACAAATCCAGATTTTCAATTTAAAATCATACTTGTCATATTTAATAGGGGGCTGCTTCTTAACTTTGTAAGTAACCACCTGGAGATGATAAGAATGAGCTTATTGAGTTTAAGCGCAGAGATAGACAACACAAATACTGTATTTGGAATGCATCTCAGAATATCATATCAAAACTCTGGTGAGAACAATCAATAGATATTTCTTTGCATCTTGTTCTTTCATCGGTAGAGTTATTAATTTTTTCCATATCCGTACTGCTTATTTTTCTCTCGGTGTCGCAGGGGTGCTGAAGCCCAGTTTCCCAGTTGTCATTGGGCATGAGGTGCTCGGACAAGTAACTTATCTATCACAGTCAGGACAGATATTATATTAATATTCTCCATTAAGGTAAAAGAAGCATACTTTTTATTATTTCTTTCACGTATATTCTTCAACTTGTAAGAACTGATAACTGAACTATAACATGGTTATAATAAATGCTGTGTGTATCTTTTTTTGTTTTATTTTTTGGACTGTTTGTTTATTTATGTAAAGCATATGTGTTTAAGGAGGGACAAAAAAAGATAAAAGGTGGGTGAAATTGTTATTTTGAACGACGGAAAAATGCATTCTATCTCACCTGTTCATATGTGATTTAGCGAATGTGGGAAAAAACAAACAAAAGAAAGCAACTATGCTTTGATATATATCTTTAATTCTAATGAGCACAGGGTGTCCATAGTTGAGTGACGACTCAGTCACTGGGCTCAAAATGAATGAAATATGTGTTGGGTTTTGGAGGTGATTAGAATTTGGCACCAGTGAATCAGCTTATAGTAGGAGAATTTGGTCTCAGACATTCTTGGCATTCTTCATGTCCAGAAATTGCAAGTGTTTTACTTGACTGAGGGACTTTCAATAATATTAATTGTGTAAAAGACAACAAGACTTGCAGACATATGTTCATGCACTACAAAGCCATGACAAATGACACACACATTAATAAATGAATTTTGGCAATACATTTTCTCTTAAAATCAATTTTAGGACATGTTGAAGCCTCAATTTTTGAGACAGACAGGTCAATTAACTTCGGCTAGTAGCTCGGACCCAGTAAACTACATTTTCTCTCAAGAAGTTCAGTGATGAGGCATAAGATTCTGTGTAACATGATGTTTGCATCAAGACCTATAAGTCAAGACATGCTGAGAAATGTGATTGATAAGTGTTTATGCTATCTTAGTATGCTATTACTTGTTTCAGTTACTTTTTTTTCGAATTGCTAATTTATTTAGAAGAAACTGCAGATAATATTTTGCAAAAAATTATAAGAAGGCAATAGGGTGAACAGAGGTTTAATAGAATAATTAACTACATGGGGAAGCTTCAACCTAACATTTCTGAAAGCAGGGCACATCTGAGACAATGGAGTGAAAAGAAAAGTGAAAGAAAGTGATAATAACTGTGTTAATATCTGGAGTGACCTGAAGATGTTGCTCAAAAAGAAATGCAGCTCAGAGGTTTTATGACTCAGAAGTGTCCATCAACGATAAACAGTGACTGTTGACAGTGACTTGATAATTTGTGATTACAGATTGTTGTTCCCTATTTCGAGAAGAATGTATAGCATTCTTCACTTGACAATAGAGAATGTCAGCAGCATCCTCCACTCATGGTGATTTTTGAATAGGTCTTCACATATAAGAAACCATATTTTTCAAGGTCTGTTTCAAAAGATCGGAACATTTGGCAAAAAAAAACGCAAATTGCTCACTGCCAAAATGTAATAGTAAAGGTCAAGCCAAGCAGTGGAAAGGACAGTGGAAAAGCTCTAGAAGATTACCAAAACCCTTTAAGCTGCTCATTTTAGTTTTATTCGAGTTTTATGTTGACAATGACTAGAACAAGACTAATTTATACTTATATTGTCACATGATGCTGTTAAGAAATAAGTTCAGTGTGAAAGTCTAAAGGAAAAAAAACAAACAAAAGCTGAGTCGTACCTCAAGATAGGATTTCTTTCTGTTGTTGGGGTATTAAACTAACACTAAGGAACAGCCATAGCACTCCGTAAGTCAGGGTTCTGTGGGAGGAAAAGACCTCCCCCTGTGGTCTGATAAGAATGGAGAGAAGAATAGTTCACATCGGTCAAAGCAAAGATCTGAAATGTATTTCAAGAGCCAAGCATATTTGTTTCCAAAGGGAGAGGAGCTCTGCTGACTGTATTGTGGCCTCTACATTAACATTTAATGCAACAGTAAACCTCTCCAGCGCGCTGTTTGATGCTGACTGATATTTATAACTGGAGTCAGGTCATCGTCGCTACGCCTAATTCTTAAATGGATTATTTGTGTGAGTTTTTTAAGGCCCAAAAAACACCTTAAAACAATTTGCCAAGTTGACACTTGAGTATTTATGTTATTGCTTGTGTTTTCTTCCTTAAAAAGTAACCTGCTGATGGAAGAAGTGTCATACTTATCCTACACTACACAGCATACATTTCAGACTGAGCATTTTTATTTGTAGGACAAACATAATTTTATTATTCATTTGCGCTTGCTTCTATATATGGAGGTTACAATGAGCTGGAACACTGGCTGAAATGCAAAAATGATATTTGTTTGTTTGTTTGTTTGTTTAGTAATGTATCTTTTTATTTATTTATCATGCCAACCCAATTAATTATACTATTTAAGCTATCACTGACACTTCTACTGCAGGCCACTATGGGAAAGTGGAAACATATCACATGGGTATACTATGAATTTGCAATTCAACGTCACATACTGTATTTTTCAGCTTTATTTTATGGCTCAGTTTAAAGTCCAGCTCCTCAAAAATGTCACAATATTTTCTAGTTATTCAGTATCCCATATTGACTGCATCCAAACAGCCATGACTAGACTTTAGAAATGAACACAATTATATATCCCTTCACATTTCCTTACTCTAATTTCTAATTTCCAGATCTCTGTCCAGAGGTCCTTGTCATCTGGCATCCCAGAGCTAAAGTGTGGTTATTCAACATTCATCAACATCAGTAGTCCATTTTATTTCAGCCATGGTTGTCAAATGTATTTAGTATTTTGCATTTAGGTCCAAGTGCGAATTTTTCATTGAATAGTGTAATTATAGAATAAATCAGGCTTTGTGCTCTACCAATACCATTATACCAAATCATACTACAATGAAGAGGCTGTTGACCTGGGGCCATGGATTGTATGGCAAGATAATGAAGTTACTCAACTTTAGGCTGGGTTCAGAAGAAAATATGGTATTTTCTGGGTAAATAATTTTGACAATGTTTCTAAATCCCTTTTTTGGAACTCCATAACATTTGGAGCACGCACTGTGAAAAATATAGTAATGAAGCAAGGCTGAGTTCACATCTACATATGTTCTAGAAACATATGGCAACAAAACATGCAGAAAACGTGTGTTGTTAATTAGCACACTGTTAGGGATTATATCATAAACAATTACTGATCAGAAGTATTATATTGAAAATAATGATGAATGTCTCAACAAAATAATTTCATAATTAAACCCTTCCGAGCCTGAATATTGCTTTTTTCATGGTGGTACTCATTGTGACTGGAATTAACAAATAAATAAATGCATTCATACATCCATTTGTTTTTAAAAAGCACTAAATAAGATACCTCAATATGCATGTATCTGGTCTCGATGATTATCTTTCAGTTTCATATTTTATTACCATTGGGAAATAGAATAAGTGAGGCAAAAAACATAAAAAGGGAAAGAAAAATTAACATGACTTGAATGCTATTTGACACCCACAATTGGATATGCTAAGTATCAAGAATTAAAACAATTTGGGAGAATTTTGATTTTGAAGTTCGAGGGGAACTTAAATTACTCAGGATAAGAGGAAACACACATTTTCAATTTCAAAGAGTTACTGTGAGAAAACGATGAAACACATTGCATGATGACACTGTGTATATGCAAAAGCAAGAGATGGATATTTACAGGTGGATGTACAGTAAAATGTCAATTTATAGCTGACACTTTTCTCCCTCTGCTGTAAATTTATTGTATCTCAGGGGAGATATTTGAGATTCCTAAGGAAGGCATGCAATTTCACATGGCTTAGATGGAGCATTCAAATGATTCTTTAGAGTGACCCTGAGAATTTCATCAGCAACAGGTCTCAAATTAACATAGTATGGAGCGCCAAGAAAATCCGGAGTCCCATATGAGAGATAAAGTTATAGTGTTCGACAAAATATAAACTTTTTAAGGGTTCACTCATGTTGGTCAAAACATGAAGCACTGTGAAGTGTGTAATTGTGACTTTTATAGAGACTTTAATTTAGGTAGGTATTGTTAGGTATTGCCCCTGAGTGTAAACGTACCTGGGATTTCATAAGGTAGAGCTGAAAGGTCACTAATACCTTGACCACTACTACTTTAAAGCAGAACAATTTTAACACTTGCAACCCTGAGTACTAGGATCATTTTTTTTCACCAGTAATGACAAAATTAAACATGAACTTTGAGTTAATTTCGAGATTAAGAAGGTTGCCACCGCAAATTATCTTCCTCCATCATACCCTCTTCTCCCAGACCAAATAACCTCCTAGCCACTTTCACTACATCCATAAACTCCATCCATCTAATGATCCTTTTGTTGTATGGTGGTATGGTGGTACTCCTTATTAAAGATAAACTCATCCACGACTCCAAGGCCCCATCATTGATCATTCCTCGCCGAGCATCCCCGGGTGCATATTTATGCTTTCAGTAACCTACATACATAACATATGATACATCAGTTCTGGACAGATACAGCAATGCATAGACAATGTGTAATGCTTGGTTCACGGTCTTGGCTGTGGCAGTAAAAATATACAGCTTGTAACATAAACGTCTTTACATTTAAAACATCACAGAGCCTGACTTCAGCAGTATGGCGCAGCCCTGAGCAGGGAAGAGCAGGGGAGTAGTTTGAAAAGCTAGTCAAAATGGGCTCTCAAAGAAGGGAATTTAATGCAAATGCATTAAAAGGCATTCGTCATAGAAGAATTAGGATTGGGTGCGTGCTTTGGATGATTGTCCTCTGTTGTTATTGGGGAAATTGATTTACAGTAGTTGCTGATTTACAGTGGTTGCTCACCATGGTTTTCTAACAGTGAGGGGGGTATTTTTTGATAAATTTAAATATTTCTTTGATGTGGCTGAACTACATAGATTGATTTTATATCAATTTCTGTTGTCCAATGTCCACTCTCTTCGTCTGGCTTGCATTTATCTCAACAGGCAGTGCACCAGACCATGTCCACGGTTGTCAGCACTATGGCTCCCAACTGACCAGTTTCTGCAAAGAGTTGTACCAACAGTAAAGTGGTAGAGTTATTTATTAATCTATCCATCAGATAAAATTTTCATCCAACAAAAATAGTAAATTCGTTAATGTTGTGATATCGGACCCACACTTGTCAGACTCAAACTCTGCATAAACACAGGGAAAGACTTAAAAAAACTTCATTCGGGGTTCAGCAGCAGATGAGCAGTTGCATGATTACAGGGCAGGATGGGAACGGGAGAGGGCTGGTTCCGGTAACAGGGTAACAGCTGGTTGCTAGGGTGTGGTGTCGGAAGAACACTGGCTTCCACCGCGGCTCTGTTAGCCAACAAGCAGCTCCATCACTGGAACCAGACCCTGATTTTATAGGATATCGGGCCCATGCACCTAGTTGACAAAGGTCATCCTAAGTATACTTAGGGAAAAAAAAAAAAAGAAAAAAAAAAAAAAATTAAGAAATGCTTTTTTGTTTTTTCATTGAGGGATGATTTATTGAGAGTACAATAACATTTTCCAAAAAGAAGATGGCAAGGTATCCTACTTTTTTTTTCCTCACACAATTAATATGACAGGAGAACAAACCACACAATTACACACACATCATTGTACTGGGAGTGTTTTGTTAGTGATGAAAGAAATATATGTATTTTTATCCTTAATAAATCTGTGACAAGCACCCCCAACACATTTGGGGGAGGGGGTTTGTGTGTCTTTTTGTGTGTGAATTTGTGTAACTACAGTCATTTCAGGGTGGACAGGCTATTTTTGAAAATCAAAAAACGAAACAAAATATTGGTTCTTGGAGCAGTGGCAATTTTAAGTGCACAAACTGTTAGTCTTGTTGCGGATCGCGGTTGGACCCACAAACAGACAGAAGACCCCCCACAAAAACAGATAGGATTTAAAACAGGCAGGTTTGCTATGATTCTGGTTGTCAAGTACAGTGGCCAACAAAGGGCTGGATGACGGGAAAACTCCGGCCATAGTGAGCAGCTGCCTGATGAGTTGCTGCGTTGGCATCTGGAAGACTATGACCTCGACCAGGGTTCGATGGGTGAACCACTGGGACAACTCCAGCCAGTGGTGGGTAGCTGGGCGCTAAGTGGTGATGTCAGCGTTGGAAGGATTCGGACCTCCACCGAGATTCAGGCAAATCGCTGGGACGTGGTGTCAGGAGAACTCCGATGGAAGGTGAAAAGCTGGCGCTGGATGGTGGTGTTGTGGGAGCTCCGGCCTCCAAACTCGTCCGAGAGAGAAGCCCAGTTGGGAATGGGTGGCCAGGAAAGAGACACTGATGAGAGAAGCCCAGTTGGGGACGGGAGACCATGCGAAAGGTGCTGGCATATACCAACGAGAGAAGGTTGAGGGATGCAGCAAAAGACAAACTGAGTGGAAAGGGGAGTCAGAGTCGATGATAGGGACTGCGCAAGGGCAGAGGCAGTGTAGGAACTGGGGGAACATGGACGAATGGCATGGGAACAGGGAAACCAAAGAGAGGGACCACATAGGACACAGGGAGGGGCAGGGGACAGTAAAAGACAAGTGTTATCAGTGAGCCTGGTAAATAGATTAGCAAGGATAGTTTAGCAGTTGAAACAGCTAAGACAGCAGCATTGATGGAGCATGAAGCTTTAGAGGGTCTGGTGCCAAAGCAGAGGCTTAGCAGGCAAAATCTTGTTTTGGGATATCACAAGGGCCAGTGAACAGGTGGTAGTGAAACACACATTCCGAAACAGCCGTGACAGTGAGAGCTGGTGTTCTGACTACATGAGGTCTTGTCCACATATACCCATGAGCTTTTACCCTGTCACATGGTTAAAAAAGTTATTTCAGCAATCTAAGTGACCAAAGAGTGTAAAAGATTATTTCACTAACCTAATACTTTAACATTTAGCCAGATATCACATTTAACACAAAACTCAATCAATAATTGACCGATCAGGAAGTGTACAGGCTAAAGAAAATAATTGTGGAGGTAGGATCACATAGGTAGACTGATTTGTTCGGAATGTTTTGGAGGTAAATAGAGTGTCAGATAGACTGAGCTTTTCCGGCATGAGTGAGATAAAGTTAGAAGAATATTCCCAGAAGTAAGAAAGTGATCATTGGGGCAGACTTCAATGAAGATGTTGGTGCTGCCGATAAAGGTAATGAAATCATGATGGACAGGGAAAGGTATTGAGAGGGTGCTGGATAAGTGATGGGAAGATAGAAAGAATACTTTGAAGAGTTGATGAATGAGGAAAATGAAAGAGAAGGAAGGGTAGAAGAGGTGACTACTGTCCACCACAAAGTAGCAGAGATCATCTAAGGTGAAAGGATGAGGGCATTGAAGAGGATAAGGGGTTGTAAGGCAGTTGGTCCTGATGACATACCTGTAGAGATACAGGAATGATTGGAGCGGTGGGAGTTCCTGGTTTGGTTTTTCAACAGGATCTTAGAGAGTGAGAAGATGCCTGAGGAATTGAGAACAAGTGTAATGGTATCCATTTTTAAGGAATAAAGGAGATGTGAGAAATTGCGGTAACTGCAGAAGAATAAAGTAGGTGACCAATATAATGAAGTTATGAAGTTTGTGCGGTATGACAGTGTTAAAAGCAGAGCTGTAGTCCACAAAGATCATCCTTATGTAGGAGGCTTCATTTTCAAGGTGGGAAAGGGAGTAGTGGAGGGTGGTGGCGATGGCGTCTGAGATGGGCCAGCACCACTCTTTCAAAACTCTTCATAATGATCAGAGTGAATGCTACTGGCCTGTAGTCATTCAAGCTCTGATCAGCTC
The DNA here is from genome assembly GCA_901007705.1 of Fistularia tabacaria. Taxonomy (NCBI): domain Eukaryota; kingdom Metazoa; phylum Chordata; class Actinopteri; order Syngnathiformes; family Fistulariidae; genus Fistularia; species Fistularia tabacaria. The sequence continues at coordinate 264,207 of CAAKHD010013498.1, forward strand.
TGAGCCCCTTCTCTTCTGCAGTGATGATGGACAGGCTGACAAATGAGTTTAGACTGTCATCTGCAAACATCATGGTCCATGGAGATTCCTTAGCCATTTGTAGTGAGAACAGGGAACAGTTGGAGGGAAATCCAGAGAGGTTAGTCACAGCAAGATAGAAAATGTGTGTGAATGGGTGGGACCCTAGTAGGTTGTTGCAAATGTTCAATTCTCTAAAAGTCAAATTCCAAAAAGTCAAAGTCAACTTTATTGTCAATTGATATTTCATTTTAAGTTGAAGAGTTGCTTTTTGTGCAGTTCTTAAGACTGTATATTAACAGTGGTTAAAGAAAGTTTTTCCTTTTTAATCTTTAAACTCTTCTCCTGTTTTGGGCTTCTCTCTTAATCAGAATTGGAAAAAAAAATTGCAATTTGAGGGTACTTAGGGTAGCAGCATCAAATAAGAATATCAATAAATAAAACGGTGAATATACATTAAATATGGGTAAAGATAAATAACTGTACAGAGTTGTGTAAATTGTACCATTGCGAAGAGACTGTGAAGTAAGCTGTGCGCTCCAGGCGATTCCTGTCGTGTTGGGTGATGGAATGGAACCATCGGGGGAAGGAGAAGGTCATTACGTTCTTGATGAAGGCGTGATAGAACGTGGTTAGGATTGTGCTGCTTACCTCAAATTACCTAAACTTCCTGAGGTGGTACTGCCGCTGGTGACATATCCTGATGATCTCCTCAGTGTTAGAGTAGAACCTCAGGAGGTTGTCAAGGACAGTGTCCTGGTAGCTTTACTCCTTCACCGTTTCTACTGGCGCTACTGGATGGTGGTGGTGATTGCCTCCGCTAGTTGCCTCTGCTTGCTGGAGAACGTGATGACCATGTCCCTAGTCTTGCTCACATTCAGCTTCAGGCAGGAGGCTTCGCACAAGAGCGCAAAGTCTTGGAGGGCTGACAGGAGGACAGTGTCGTTTTCAAACTTCACCAAGTGGCAGTCCTGTTGGCTGGACCTGCAGTTATCTGTGTAGAGGATGAAGAGCAGGGGAGAAAGATTGTAGCCTTGAGGTGAGCCGGTGGAGGTGAGGAGGGTGCTGGAGAGGGCATTTTTCACCAGCACCCTCTGAGGTCTGTTGGTGAGGAACCTGATTATCAATTGAATGAGCCGATGGTTGAGGTGGAAACGGGTCATCAGCTTCTCCGCAAATTTGTGCGGTGACAATGTGTTAAAGGCTGAGGAGAAGTCAGCAAAAAGGAGCCTGGCTGTGTTGTGGGGGGTTTCCAGGTGTCTTTGTATGAAGTCGGTGAGGAAGATCTTGGCATCATCCACCCTTCTGCGAGCCCTACAGGTGATTTGGGGAGGATCAACCAGGGGTTCAGTTAATCAGGTAATGTGAGTATTTACAAATTTCTCCTAGGTCATCGTCACCAATGAGGTTGGAGCGACTGGCCTGAGGTTGTTCAGTGCCTTAGGGGTCCCTTATTTTTGGGATGGGAATCACTGTTGAGTGTTTCCCCATCAGCGGCACTGTGCTGCGGGACAGGGAGTTATGGGAAAGGAGATGGAAAACTTCCCCTAGCTGCTCAGCACAGTACTCAAGGGTAAGTCCGCAGATCTTGTCTTTACCAGGCGCTGTGGAGACCCTAGTTCTCTAAAGGGCTCTCACCACTTCCTCAGTGTCAAAGACCAGGGTGGGGCAGTCCGATTTGAGAGAGGAGACTGAGGTCTCTATCTGGGATCTGTTGTCACTCTCAAAGTGGGTGAAGAAGGAGTTGAGGTCATTGGGGAGTGATATTGGGTTACTCCCAGGGATTCGAAGGGGTGAGCTACCAGGGCAAGCAGTGTTCACTGAGTCCATATTTTTCTATCCCCTGCAAAGCTGAGCAGAGGTCCCCTTGTGCTAAGGTTCACTCCACCTTGTTCTTATAAGTCAGCTTTGCAGTTCTTTTGGCTTGTTTTACCTCCTTCTTCTCAGCCTCTCAGCCAGTGAAGATTATTTTTTTTCTTGTTTAGAATCCTTAACTCTTCAGTCACTCAGGGTTTGTTAATAGCAAACATGGTCACTTTATTTGTGGGGATGACATTGTCTACTGAGAAGGAGATATAGGATGAGATAGTCTCCACCTGCTCGCTGATGTCCTCGGATGCGCATATCAGACTATCCCAGTCTGTCGATTCAAAGCATCCCTGAAGCCTATCAATGTTGTCTGGGGTCCACTGCTTGATGGTCTTAGTTACTCCACCTACTCTCCTTACCAACGGTGCATAGGCAGGAGCAAGCAGGATGGAGTGTAGGTCAACAGAGCCAAGGGGGGGAGAGGCCAGATTTGTAGGCATCAGGGTCCGATCCAAAATATTTGTCAAGTGTATTCCCCAGACGAACTTTAAAGATGACATACTCTTTGATGGGCGAGCAGTGACTGAAATCACCCATGATGAATGTGGGGGCATCTGGGGAGATCTGCTCAAATCTGTCGAGTGTGGATTTTATATGCTCTGAGGCTGAGGATGCATTGGCTTTGGGGAGGATGTAAACCAGGATTAGCAAAAGTTGTGGGTATTCTCTGGGAAGTTAGAAGGGGCCCAGGGAGACCACTAGGAGCTCACTGTCTGAGTTGCATAGCGTCTCCCTGACGACCACCGTCTTGCACCACTGTCATTGGCCTGGAGTTTGTCAGACAAATTCACTGAAGTCCAATCAATGGCTGTATATCTGATATGCCAAGAAACTGTTGCGGTTTTCAAAGAATACAATATCAGCCATCACTTTCCCATGAAGCATGCTAACTATGCTAGTGAGCAGTTATCGAAAGAACAGGCGGCCACTGGCTTAGAGGGTGACGGCTGATTTAAAGACTCAGCAAAAAAATGGACAAACCGCGATGCAAGAGTCGAGTACCAAGGCAAGTTTTTATGCTGGCATTCAAATTAGCGAATAGCCAGGTTTCCAAACGCCTGTAGGGTGAGATGCTGATCTTGTTTGGCTCGACCTACATACATAAGCAGACATTCAGCATCATGAACACCAACTGAGCCCATCACAGATCCAAAGTACTTGACCAGCACCTTCGGATCCATCCTAAGATTTGCCCAAACTAATTTCAGACTTTGATGCACTGTCAAAAAAGGGAGATCAACAACACCATTCCCACTGAAACTGAACGTGAATTTCTCTGCGGTGTTGTGAAATCGAAGCTTTTGGAAAACAATTTGTATAATTAGCCTTGAATGTTCATGCCTTGCGAAAAGGCCCAATCCTTTTAAATAATGGCTTTTACATGTACTTCCATTCTCTTCTGACTTTAAAATTTATATTAGTTCACACAAACACTTCATCTGATCCTGGCCCGGCCTGACCCTCTATCAAATTTTAGAAGCCATGGTGGCCCATGAGTCAAGAAGTTCGCCCACCCCTGCTGTAGAACCTGTCTTTTCTGATGAGCATTGCAATCTATCAGTAAATAGATTTGCGATAGTTATATATAAATTATAACAAAGTGGTACTGTGGTTACAGTAAGTATGAGATTCCTCATCTCATACTTACATGAATGGTACGGAGACATTCCTACTGCGCGCTCAACAAATACATGCTTTTCAAAATGGAGACCAAATTTCACAAAGAGGTCACTGGATTTCTGTGTGCCTCTGTTAACTCAAGGGCTTTAAATAATGGAATCTGGGGTTTCAATACTTCACAAACTGTTAAGTTTGTGATAGAGCATCAATGATCTATCTTTGCTCAACAATAATAGTTTCTTGGGATGAAGTATATTTCATTTTTCAAATTCCATAAAGGAAATCACCAAATCTGACTCAAATACTGCAGAGGCATTGCACAATTCATCTCATACCAATGTTTTCATTTATTTTCAATAAGCCAATCTCTTCCTGTTGTGAACACCACTGTAAGTGTTGGCGTGCATTAGGAGCCCATGACTGGCCGAGGTTACCGGCAATCAGTCAGGGCTTAAAGGCTAGAGCTTTGAGTCTTGCTGGGTCATTCGCTAATTCCCCTATGTCTCCCTTGCCATTCGCTCCTTTCTCTTCCTCCCATCAATGTATGCCAGTGCCTCTGACCTGGCTGTCCTTCCCGACCAGGCTTCCCTTGTTGGTGTACTCCAATGCCTCTTGCCTGCTTTTGACACAACCAGGCTTTCTCTTGTCAGTGCATGCTAGTGCCTTCCCATTAGCCCCCCCCCTCCCAGAGGTGTATGCAAGCGGTCTTCCTACCTGATCTGACTGTACCTGCCTCGCGTCCTCCTTTCTGTTCCTGCCCAGCGTCCTCCTATCTTTTTCTGCCCAGCGTCCCTCTGATTGGTCTGCCTGTTTTCCCCTTCTTGTAAACTTGCTTTCAAACCTTATCTGTTTGGTGCGGAGTCCTATGTCTACGTGTGGTTCTGACCTCTGAACATTGACAAACCCTGTATCGTACACTATCGTCCAAGGCGCAGAGAAGACAGGAGTACATTAACATGAAGTATTTGCAACATATTTTTATGTCATGAATATCCAACAGCTATTGAGTATGAATTTAATACATTTATCCATTTGTATGGCTAGCCAGTCAAACTCTGAGCTCAAATACTGCAAAATGTTTATAAGTCCACAACCTGATCATACAATATTTCTTGGGTCTGAATGAACATTAGTATCCTCTGTGTTTCTTGCCAAGCACTGCAGCCTATATAAAAATGGATGCACTTGCATCAGTGTTTCAGCATTTGACTTCATAGCAAAATTGATCTGCCTTCTTCTTTTTCAAATTGATACCACTTGCATTAAAAATGGAATCCATGATTTCACATGACATACTTTTGGAAACTGGCAATGCTCTAAAGGATATCATACCAAGATGGAGAGCACTCAATGAACAAGAAAACAAAACAAAACAAAAAAATCTACAAAATGTGAAACCACAGGCTTGTTAAGAAAATGGGTTTCAGTGATTTGTGCAGCCCTTAAAGTATTGGCATGAAAAAATGCTGATATGCTGAAATTAGTTCTTTTCATAAGACTTTTATTTGGACACGTTTTTTACTTTTCTGACAATACCTGGCAACCTGCTAATCAGGTGCAACCAAAGCTACCATCTACAGTCAATATTTAACCTGACTAAAGAGAAATAGAGAGTGAGACAGTTTTTCCTTGTCTTTGTGCTGTTTACTGTGTCAGTGTAGATATGACAGGCGAGGACTTTTGGATGTTATAGAAATTGATTAAGACTTGTGTTAACGACTGGTGCTGATGTCAATTGAATCCACATGTTCATATACATTTCTCATAACTGGCCACATTAACTCATTGTCTTCAGCAATTTATGAAACTGCAGCCACTATTATTTACATAGACATTTCACCCCACTAATCTTGGGTTTTTCCTCCATTGCTTTGTAAAACCAATGGCAGCGTTTCAGGAGTGTGTTGTTCAATTCATGCCTGATTTTTATGATCCCTGCAGCCACGCCACATCCTTAAGGAAAACAATTAGTACCCTCTCTATGATTATTTTATATTCACACAAAGAGGATAGTGTTCGCTAACTCTAAGGTGATGGGATCTCTTCTTGGATAAGGTTTTGATGGAAACTGAAATTTTATTGACCTTGGAAATTTAAAATATTAATAATAATATTTTCTTTATTAATCCCTCGTGGGGAAATTCTCTGCATTTAACCCATCACAGATGAACCATGAGCAGTTGGCATGCCAGGGCCAAGGGAGCAGTTAGGGGTCTTGCTCAACAACACTTTGACACACTAGGAGGACCGGGGAATCGAACCAGGAAGGTCCGGTTCGAAAACGATTGCTTTACCTCCTGCAAGCCATAATCATCAACATTTCAAGAAATAAAGGCTTTAAATATATCAGACTATGTTTAATGAATCTATATGAAATATATGTCTCACTATTCTGAAATTATAGATGAAAAATATAGAACTTTTCCACATTCTAATCCTTTGAGATGTAGCTATAAACTAGCCTGGCCTCTATGTTTTATGGCCTCAATGGCACTCGGCACTCAACTGCCAAGTTTCACTGGTTGGCTTTGCAGTATGTTCATGTCAACTTACTGTGTGTGCTTAGTTGCAACCATGAACTGAAAACTTACTTGCCATCAGCATTGTCTTATAGTTCATCCATGAGCTTATTTAAATTGGTTTCAGCTGAAATGAGTTACTCATGAAGAACGTGTACAATATTAAGAGATTAGACGAAAAGCAAGTGTTGGTTGAGATGTTCTTTGATATTGTAGATCACACAGTGTATTTTTGTTTTATTTGATTCAAGGAAAATAAGCACATCATATAAAAGTGGTGTCTATTGCCACTGTACTGCAAAGAAAAGCTAGTCTGTATCGGATGCAGCCTGAAAGGACATTGTAGGTCTCCCTGGGTGTGGGCTTAGAGCCACTCACAGGGAAGGAGCTTGAGCTGGGCAAGGTGCAAAAGGCCTAGACTATAGGCCCTAGACGATATGGCTTAACATAGTCGGGATCACCTAAACACAGATTAGGCTCTGAAACTAGTCTTCTTGATAGGGGTAGGACTCCTCACACTATGAGGATGCCTGAGGTTAGAGGTGCTGAGCAGGTTTACTGTAGGTATACTTATTGCAACCCTTCTCTGTGTTTGCTAGGGTGGACAAGAGGGTAGCCTCCCTCAACTTCCGTGTTGAAGGATGGGTTCTTGCTGTTTGTGTCTATGCACGGAATAGGCAGCTCAAAATTACCGCCTCCTTTGGAGTCTTTCTGGGGGGTGCTAGAGAGTACCCCTGCTAGGACACCCTTGGTTGCAGTCTGAGCTTCTGCTTAGGCTGCTGCCCCTGCGTTTTGACCTCGTATAAGAGGCCAAGGATGGATTGATTGATACATAAACCAACATGAATAAACAAGCAAAAAAAGTGATATATACATCCACATGACCACAGGTGCCACTTTGATTTCCCCTCTCAAAGTAAATGCACTGAATATCAACAGGATTTTATGATACAAAATCAGCCAGTCCTGCAAGGTGGAATGGTTATAACATCATACTCTATTGGCCCCACTGGCACATGACTGTGTATTGTCCAACAAGTCTATCAACTGATGGTAATTTTCAAACAGTTCTTGTGCAATGTTGTATATCATCTATTGACTGGGGACATGCCTATCAACATCATGCACATCTCTCTAGTATGCAGTGTTTCCCCCTCCTTTGCAGCTCCCACTGAATTTGATTAATCACTTTCATGGGTTGACAGCAACAGATATATGTATGCACAAATCATAGGATACTGCAGTGTTTCACATGAAATATGACCTATTAACTGCAATGACATATGGATCCAATAGCCAGGTCTCTTTCCTGACAATTGTTTGTCATTTGGTAGTGACTGCTTGTGTAGCATGGCCAGGACATCAATGGGAATTTTTATACCGACAACGTCACCAAAGGGACATATACTCCCTCAAGAAAGGAGATTAACCCACTAATGAGCAAGGGACACAGGTTCTAGCAATGATGAACAGAGACAGGGTTTAGGGGAACAATTAATTTTTTATTGATTGATTTAATAAATAGCTTTAAATGGCAGTCGCTTAAATCACTGCCTGGGGAGGACTTATATGTGGATAGACCATCAAACAGATAGTAGGGGAAGGGCCTACCACAAGGAGGCAGCCAGGAGGAGGGTCAAGGGAGAGCCACGCATGAAATGCACATGCAGCACACCTTGGTGACTACTGCTGGCAGAGAGTCTGTGCATTAAAGTTTATGGTATGTCAACATCTTTCCAACCTTTGTCCTGGATTATTCAGCAACATTTTTTTCTTATGTGTTTCCGGTTTCCTCTGTTTGCCCAGGTAGTCTGCTGGCCCCCGATGACTGGACTGTCTGCTGCTGGCAAGTTGCTGTTTTGTTCATCACTCGTTTTTGTAGAGAAAACATGTGCATGAGCTGGGGATGCTAGCAGGGAGCATTAATCAATAAAAAGTTAATTGTTGCCCTAAACCCTGTCTCTGTTCATCCGTGCTAGAAGCTGTGTACCATGCTCATTAACCGGTTAATCTTCTTCCTGAGGGAGAATATCCTTCGGTGGCGTTGTTAGTAAAAAAATTCCCATTGATGCCCTGGCCATGCTACATTTGGCATTGTCAGCAGGATTATGATATAACAGAGACAGGTGTTCTAGGGTTTTTTGTTTTGTGTTGTGTAATTTGTTTGATTACTAAACTTGTGTCTGGGTCAGTGTATGGATGAATGCTTGTGTCAGTGTTTTTTTTTTTTTTTGTGGAAACCAAACAGTTGCCCATCTCGGGGGCATGTCAGAGGAAATGCAGGGGCTCAGGGATTTGGTTGCCCATCTTAGATCCAAGAATGAACGTCTTGAAAGTACCAACTTGGCTGGTTACGCTAATGGAGTCTCGAGTAGCTCCACCCCACCTGTTGCTTAGGCAGCAGAACGACTGATGTTCATCCCAAGGGAGAAAAAAGTGTCCCACATTTAGGGGTAGCATTGGTATAAGTATATTTTGCAATTTGTCTTCCACTGACAAGGCTTATTTTTTGTTTGACCATCTGGAAGGCGAGGCGAGGGAGAAGATTCATTATAGGCCGAGGGCAGAGAGGGAGGACCTGGATGCAATCTTTAAGATCTTGCAAGAGTTATATGGCTACCCTCAATCTTACGTAGCCCTGCGGGAGGCCTTCTTCTCTCAAAACCTCATTGCTTGAATTTTCCATTGCTTAAATTACCCCCGTGGACAGAGTGCAGGGTGGTGCATCTGAAGACATTATAAATGCCAACGTCTTGCTTCATGATCAGTTCATGGAGCATGTGTGGAGGGCACTATAAGGTAGATCATTAAAACAGTTTATCCGTCAGAAGTCAACGGCCACTTTGATTGAAGTCTGCAAAGAGGCCATTAGGTGGGAGCAGTAGGGCTAAGTGGAGCCCCCATGACCTCATAGGTTTGGCCCCCCAGTGTGGAGAGGCCTTTTGGGCTTGCCGGTATATCTTGTGTGGTGACTCGTGCCATCCATGGTGGCCCAACACCAAAGTCTGAGTTGACAGAGTTAAAGAAGATGCTGAAGCAACAACAACTAGAGATAGATCAGCTTACCCGTAGATGGCTGCAATGAAGGACTCTAATAAGCGCAATCGCTTTCCCAGTGACCAACCTCTCATTTGTTTGGGAAGCCAGCGACCGGCCATTATGCCCGGGATTGCGATGGTGAGAGAGTTGTTGATTCTACTCTACCTGGGTCCAGGAGCCATACTACGGTCTCTGACAGTAGGGTACCCCGTGACACTCAACCACCGGGAAACTAATACCCGTCGGGTTGAGGAGCCACGATCCTGCAGGGGTGTCTCAGGCTTTAGCACTATGGTAAGTTCTGTTGGTATGGTGGGGGGTTCGATGTCCAGTTGTCCACATTTAGTTGTTCTCATGGCTGAGATGCCAGTTCCTTGTCTTGTGGATACGGGGTCCATGGTAACCACAATAACTGAAAGCTTCTTTTCTAAAAACTTTGAACAACGGAGCCCGGAGCGACTGCAATCCAGTCAGTGGCTGCAATTTTTTGCTTCCAAAGGCCTGGACATCCCATATTTGGGTTATTTAGAGCTTAAGGTGGAGTTGTGTGGCAAAGTAATGAAAACCGTGGCATCTTGGTTGTTAAGGATCATCCTGGTAGCGGCTCTCTAGAGTCCCAGGTGTACTTGGCATGAATGTAATCCAAAAGTACATGTACTTGGCATGAATGTTATCTGCAAATGCGACCAGGAGTTGTTTGGCCAGTGTGGTGCTGACTTGTTGAATTTGCCATCTGTTACTACTGCCCCAGGCGCGGTCTTTCAAGTGCTACCACCCTCAGGGGTGGGAAGTTATCCAGCCCACCCCTGAGGGTGGTAATACTGTGAAGGTCATTGGACAGAGACCATGCTGAGTCCCAGGGGTACTGCAAAGATGATTGCCACCACCTGCTCTGAGAAATATTCTGGTTATGAGACCCGATTCAAGCCAACTGACCTGGGGCTGGCTGCCCGATGTGTTATTGTTCTCCCCGGCTCTGGTGCAACTGTCCCAGGGCACAGTGTATTTTCCAGTGGTTAACGTGGGCACCAGAGACTTGGTTCTCTATCCACGTACCCGATTAGGACAAATGAACAGGGCCTCTGTTGTTTTTCTGCCAAACAATATTGTGGAGGTTCGGTCCATCACCACCTCCCCCGCTGGGCTATTGAAGTATGACTATTGAAGACAGAATACACGGCCTCGACCTGTACACACTTCAGGATTTGGAGCCGGAGCAGGTGCGGTCACTGTTGTTGAAATATTCATCTGTGTGTTTCTGTCTTTGAGGGCGATTTGGGTTGCACCACTTTAATTCCTCATGAAATACCCTGCTGGATTCGGTCCCAGTGAAACAGCACTATAGGCGCGTTCCTCCTTCTGACTATGAAGCAGTTGAGGCCCATATCAGCCAGCTCCTCCAGATGCAAGTCATTATGGAGAGCAGTAGCCCGTTCGCTTCCGCTACTGTTCTTGTAAAGAGAAAGGACAGCAGCTCGCGAATGTGCATTGACCATAGGCAGCTTAACGCCAAAACTCGAAAGGACACTTTCCCTTTGCCACACATCAAAGAGTCATTGGACATGTTGTATGGCGCCTGGTGGTTTTCTATTATAGACCCGGCCAGCAGTTATAATCAGGTGGGAATCTCTGAGGTGGACCAGGCCAAGACAGCATTCTGTACTCTTATTTGGACTGTTCAAGTGCAATAGAATGCTTTTTGGCCCATGCAACGCCCCAAGTACCTTTCAGTGACTTATGCAACGTATGTTCGGGGATCAGCAATGCCAATATGTGCGACTGTATTTCAATGATATTACAGAGGCTTTTACAGAGGCTTACAGAGGCTCAAAATGGTCCTTGCTGGTTGCAGATGGAGGACCTTCAGGCCAAACTTGAGAAATGTGACTTCTCTAAAGCAGAAGTACGCTACTTAGGTCACGTAATCTCAAAGCATGGGGTAGTGACAGACCCGGCTAAAGTTGAAGCGGTGGTGAATTGTCCACGCCCAGGTAACATTTCAGAGCTTTGTTCCTTCCTGGGTTTCGCAAGTTACTACCACCGGTTCGTGGAGGGGATTGCTAAGCTGGCAGCCCCTCTGCAACAGTTCATAGCAAAAATTGGCGGAGGCTGCTCTGGGAAAGCCTCTGGGAAGAGCCTGACAGAAGCGTGGTCAGCTGACTGTGAACGGAGCTTCGAAGGCCTGAAGGGTAAATTGATCCCAACACCGATCCTCATCTATTCTGATTTTTGTCTTCCGTTCATTCTTGAGGTGGACAACTGCCTTGTCCAGGCAGTATCAAACAAGGGTGGGGGATACGGGCGAAATGGCCCAAGGTATTGCTATCCCCAAACTGCTGCAGCAGATGCCTTCTAGTGCAGACGGTACCATCCAGGCAACGCAGCTGGTCATCACTGTCTTACCTTCCCAGGGCCCACGACCTGTAGCAGATACCTACACTGCAGGTAGCTGACCCTACTATCCAAGGAGCTATGGTGTTCTGGAGAGACCAGTGGCGGCCCACCCGCGTGGAACAGGAAAGCCTTTCCCCTAAGTTCCCAATACTATTGTGGCAGTGAGACCGTTTAATAGAGCAGGAGGGAGTCCTCTACCGTAAGGTGTTCCAGTCCAACAGGGGCAAGGAGGGTAGGCAGCTGGTCTTGCCTGCCTCATTGCTCTCTGAGGTTCTGACTCAGCTGCACCAACAACATGGACACCAGGGCATTGGCTGAACCTTAGAGCTGGCAAGACAGATTTGCTATTGGCCCTGGACGTCGGAAGAGGTGCAGAGGTGGAGCACAGAGTGCCCCAGTTGTCAGTTGGCCAAGGAGTCACACCTCCTTGCTGCCACAAACATGGGCCATCTCATAGCATCCCAGCCCGATGAGATAATTGCAGTAGATTTTACCACGCTTGAACCAACCGAGTGGGGAGTGGAGAATGTTTTAGGTATTGCTCGAAGGCCATCCCTGTGCTTGACTAGAGGGCCTCCATTGTGGCCCAGGTGCTGGTCACCTAGGTTTTACAGGTTTTGCATACCTGCACTCTGATCAAGGGCGATGTTTTGATGCCTGCTGATCCAGCAGCTCGGTAGCATGTAAGGCATCCAAAAGGCTTGTACGACGCCCTAGCACCCTGCTAGCAATGGTCAATGTGAACAGTTTAACTGTACCTTACACAAACTGTTGAGGACCTTGCCAGCTTCTCAGAAAAGAGATTGTGCTGCCTATTTACCACTGGTAGTATTTTGTTCGAATAATACACCCCATCAGACTACTTAGGAATCCCCCCTGTCTGTTGATTTTTTTAGGCAAGACCAACAACTACCTGTAAAGTCCAGGACCCTGTAGAGGGACGAGTGTGTGACTGGGTACAAGAGCATCAAGCTCGGCTTCAAACAGCCTTACGTGGGGCATGGGAGCACCTGGCAGCTGCTGCAAGGACCGGCATGATCACCAGGTTCGGGATCACCTCTCAGGGAAGGGCAGCTGGTGTATGCGTGTGATGTTGAGGTGCATTGTCGTCATAAAATCCATGACCAATCACCCCAGTGCATCAGGTAGATAAGTCGTGAAATGTCCATCCTAGCCTGTTGAAAGGTGTGGTAGGATCACAGGCCTCAGTCTCGTTACCAACTCTAAGGCGGATGAATTCACTCCTCTCACCGAAGACGAGTTGTCCAGCGAGGAGGACTTTGTGTTAGCTGAGCAGGTAAAAGGGCCAACCCCAAACACACAACTGACTCATACCAACGAGCCACATGGGACTGAACGGCAACATGTCTCGGAGCTTTGTCCCCCTGTTGCAGAGGGTAGTTCTCCCTTTACTTCACCAAGGGCCCAGCCATTAGGGGCCACCTCTGGTGATAATAATGACTACCCACGCCGTGCAACACAAGTCAATGGGGGACAGTATTCTAACCCACATCGATTACTTAGAGGGGTAGTTGACGTGTAAAACAGACAAGGTATCTTTGTTTCAGTGTTTGTTTGTTGTTTTTTTTTTCTGTCATGTATCATTAGGCCGACGATAAAAGATGTGGGGGCAGAGTGTTGTGGATATTGGGTGCCTGTGCCTTTAAGCCACAGAAGCATCCTGCTGTCATGTTTGTTATTCGTCATCATGTATTATTGATTGCTTCAATTGCCAGCACCTGAGGTTCTTCGGAGGCAAGGCAACAACTACTCCAAGGAAAATGGCAGATTTGGTCGTTTGTTACAATCTCAGGCGGTCTGTCCGGTTGTCCCTTGAGAGTCCGAGCCGGTAGGAATCTGGACTTCAGGGAAGGGTGGCAGTTTGCATGGAGTCTCCTCTGAGTCACAGGCTGTGTGGCCCTTCTTGACTGTGAGCTTGACCGACTTCAGGGTTTCCAGCAAGACTTTTGGTGTGGTTTTCTTTATCGGCTCATGTTTTCTGGTATGTAGCCACCCATCCCTACAACAGGTTGTACATTGACTGTGGAGGTGTATCTGACAAGCTATTATTCCCTACCCTCGCTAGGCATTGTGCTGGGTTTTCATCGCGTATTCTCCCTACAGCTGGAAAAGATTCTGTGCATCGCAGTTTGTTGTATGTCGTCATCCTTCTTGCCTTTGTCCAAAATTACTCTGAAGCATTTTTTTTTTTCTCATGTGTTTCCAGTTTCCTCTGTTTGCCCAGGTATTCTGCTGACCCCCAATATGTGGGGCGACCTGCTGCTGGCAAGTTGCTGTTTTGTTCATCGCTAGTTTTTGTATAGACATGTGCATGGACTTGGGACACTAGCAGGGAGACCCAATACTGGTGACGGGGGTATCTGCGTGCCTGAGTCATCTCCATAATAGCTGTACATCACCTGTGCGCGCGTGCATTTCACATGTGGTTCTCTCTATTGACCATCCTCCCTGTGGTAGTCCCCTCTCCTAGCTGTGTGGTGGTCCATCCACATATAAGTCCTCCCCAGCCAGTGTTCAAAGCGATTGCCAGTTAAAGCTATTTATTAAATCGGTCAATAAAAAGTGCCCCCCTAAACCCTGTCTCTTTTCTTCCTTTGTAGAACCATAAGTAGGTTTTTCTCCTTTCCTGAGGAAGTATATCTGCCTTTGGTGGCGTTGTCAGTATAAAAACTCACATTGATACCCTGGCCATGTTACACATTGAATGAAAATATAGCTGTAAAAGGGGGACTTTTTTCTCAGTGAATGGTGTACTCGTCATTCAAGCGTGAAAACACAAATTTGATATGAACATTGCAAGTACATCCACTGTCACTTATATTTCCACTAATTTTCAGAATCATGGAAGCTGAAAGATTAAAATGTAACCATTAATCAAACAAAGATGAAGTACAACCTTTATTTTCTCTTTAAGTAAACAAAATAGAAATGAGTGAAATAATGAATGAATAATTTAATGATCCCCTCGGGGAAATTTTGTGTGTTACAGTAACAGTTGACCTGCTGCAACAGGCTGCCGTCATCCAGTGGCATCTTAAAAGGAGAGGAAAGGCGGGGAGGTGGGAAGGAAGGACAGGGAAAAAAAAAAGCCATTCCCAAACTAGGCTCCTGTACGGGGGCTAAGTGTGGAATTTGAAAAAAAAAACAACCAAAAAAAAAAAAACACCTCAGCACATAAGCAACAACGATCAGCACACTTTTATACTTTAGAAACCGTACAGATTGACAGGGTACACAAGTTATTCCCAATATTACAAAACAATTTACAGTCAGTCGTTATATATGCAGTGGGTGTAAAGTGCGATAGGTTCATTAAATGACAGCTAGTCCAGATGCAGCAAACTGATTTAAACACTAATGGAAAATACTTTAAAATTTGAGACATATACACATTAAAGGGATAGCAGTCAAATTGAGTGTGATGCCTCAATCTTAACAAGACATAATGGATGTTTAAAAATGCATCACTCACTAAGGGTTAGATTCTCCATTTTTAATTTATATTCATTTATTTATCTATATTCCTTCACTGTGCAGCTAAGCAACTTGGGCCCAAATTGTTGTGCAGGAAACCTATTTGAAGCCAAGGGGTTCTCAGTTGAGGCTGCGTGTGTCCCTTCCCCGTTCGCTTTTCACCTGAGGCATAGTGCTCTGAGCACTGACTCAATCATGAAATGTGTCATCTGTCAGTCCTTTTTATAGTATACAAAAAGAAGAGGCAGTAGTATCAAGAAGTCTCTGGTGGACACAGCTCTAAGAAGTGAAGCTACCTTTCCAAATTAGATTGGATGCTGGGAGCTGAAGTAAACATCGCAACATTTCAAATGGCATGCAATTTGTTTATCAGGGACACTTACCCTTAGCTAAAAATACCTTTGCTTAGGAGGAAGAAAATGAAATGTCTTCATATTTGCAAGATGTGAATACTCACACATGAACATAATATAGGATTTTAGACACAAATACACACACATCAACAAACACGCAACAGAGTAAAAGGGCAACTATGCCAATAATGCAGAGACTTCTTAATCCCAGTTGTTTCAACTGTCACTTGCGAATGAAATCAATATACCCATTACCAGATATAAGAGGAAAGAGATGGGGGGGGGCATTGGGATAGAAAGAGAGAGAGAAAGAGAGAGAAAGAGATGCCCGAGGCTGAAATGGTGAATCTCATGAAGATGATAACCTTTGTGGCCTTCTGACAGCTGTCAGGATGGAAAATATGAGGAGGCATAGCAAAGAGGGGAATAAGGGAGGTGGGGTGTGAATGGTGGGGTCGGAAAGATGGGGATTTGTTTATTTTTTTTGTTTTAGATAACCTATTTAACTACACTGATCGAAGATCTCAGGACTTAGCTTTTCATTAGCACTGCAGTCCCACTGGAAACGGCGCCTGTTTGACAGACACCGACTTTGTGCTGAATGTCGCATTGGATGAACTGCTAGTTGTGCAGTGTTGCAGGCCACCGCCTCCGGCCTGTATGTCCGCTCTAGCCATAGGGAGCAGAATCTTTTGCGAGCTGGAGTCCAACCAGAAACCATCTTTCCTGACCTTGAGTCGTTAATAAAGAGCAGCTTGTCCGCTAGCGTCCACAGCTGCCACTTGAGCTATGGAGTTGGTGCCTCAAAAATGGAGGGAAACAGCGCCTAACCTTTTGCTGAACTGCTGGTTGGGAGAGCAGAGCCTGGTCCTGCATAGTTTCCGGGAGTCACTCCAGCCACCAGTTCCTGCAGATAGTGCCAGGTGACTAGGGGCTTGCCTAGTACTGTGACCCAGGCAGGAGAATGCTGAGATTTGGAAGATCCAGCTGACAAACCACTCAAAGGTAACACCTGGCACAGAGAGAATCCTGTCACTGGCCGTTGGGAGGGAAAACATAATGGAGACATAGCCCCCATACTGACTCAGAGCAGAATATAGCTAGGAGGGCATATGAGAGGACATACAGAAAGAGACTGAGAGGATGAACCCTCATACAGACACTGAACGGGGATAGCCATGAACAAACCCAGAACAATACAACAGTGGTGGGCCGTCAGGGCCTGCAAAGCATTCTCTGCTGGCTTAAAAAATGTCTGAATCACAGACTGACGTTAATTATATTTTGTCCATGAAAACTTAATAATTCCAAATGGTCTGTCCACTTCCTTTCATAGCTTTTCCCCTGATTACACTGCTTCCAGACGTGATTTTCATATTAAAAGCATTTAACCAATCACATTTCAGCCATCATATGTTGACAGGGTCAAAGAAATCTGCCTGGAGGCCTTCACAATCAGTTCTATGGGCCCTGTAGCATAAAATAAGTGTCGAGCAAACTGTTGCTTCAACCACTCAGATTTTGAGTTGGCGACACCAAGGCCCTCTAGCAGGTGGACAGCAACATCAGCATATTCAAACCTTTTGATTGGATAGTCAAGAGAGTGTGCTAGCCACAGCTAGCAAACTGCATCTGTAGCGGGCTGCACGAGCAAAAATACAGTTGTGTTGATTTAATAGCTGTTTTGTCAACCCACAATGGCTGAAGGAGAAAAAATGGATTTGGTTGCAGATTTATTGTCAAAGCCATTTTCAAGACGGACTTATCAAGAAAAGCTGGACATTGTTAAGAAAGGTCGGGAAACTCCGAAGCTAGCAAGCCTGTCAAAGCCAGGAAAAGGATTTGTCCGCCACTTTCAGTCCACTAACTGCAAGCGGTACCCCTGGCTCACAGGCTCCGAGGAAAACTTCAAATTGTATTGCTGGGAGCACTTGTTATTTGCCACTGATCGACATGGTGTTTGGAGCCACACTGGGTTTGTAAATATGACTTGCCTACCCAAGGCAGCAACGAGACACCAAAGCACTGGTGGACACTTACAAGCAACGGTGCTTTCAAAAACTTTTGGGGAAACCAGAGTGGATCTACAGCTGAGCGAGCAAGTGCGCAGGGAAACTGAGCTCCACAACGAAAAGGTGAAGAAAAATAGGGAAATATTTAAAAGACTGATAGACTGTCATTTTGTTGGGCAAGCAGGAACTTTCATTTCGGGGACACGATGAAAGCGCTGGATCTAAAAACAGAAGAAACTATGTGGAGCTGCTTTCTCTCATTGCTGAGAGCAACACGGATTTACATTACCACCTTTCCACTAACAAAGTGTTTAGTGGGACGTCTGCTTCTGTCGAGTGGACAATTTCGCCCTAAAGCGAATTAAAACTTTTGCCAGAAATACGACAGGGCAGGCTCGACTTTCAGCATTATGTTTGTTGGCGATAGAAAAGGACTTCTTGATGAAACTGAAACGCTCGTATAATCTGTACAATAGAGTAATTGAACTCTTCTTGAGGAAAGAAAGGAGGATGGATTTTGTGTACAAATAATCAGTATTTTTGGTGAGTAAAATGTTGCTATTTTACTAAACAATATTGCAATTTTATAAGGTTATTATTGATGCTTTTTTTAAATGTGTGTAGCAGCTGTAGCTGCAGTAGAAGGAGACTTGAGCACCCCGGGTTTGTTTCTTCAGTGAAGGCATTTATTTTGGCTACATGAGTTGTCTATCCGCGATGCAACGGCTCTTTATACTGCATTTCTGCATAATAAGATGGTTTTATAGCCATAAAATAGTTATTGACGGGTGGATTGATTCAGACGGAACACTACTGAAGGCCTAGGTGTGAAATGCACGGCCCGCCATTGCAATACACAGACAAGAGAAGAGGACGAGGCAGACAGGGAGAGGAGTAGCCCCATTTAGACTCAGAACAATAGACAAGACATATGAGTGAGGAGGAGGGGTAGTAGTTGGTGTAACCCCCATACAAACTGTTACTGATGGATAAGAATGAGAGGAGCAACAGTGTGGCCACAACCCAACAACTAGTGAGGTTGAGGCTATGGCTTTTAAGTCATAACTAATAGCCGGTAGCCGTGCATCGTGACGAGCGCAGCGGAGGCAGAACCATCAGAAATAGCATTATCTTAAAACTTATAGTGCACATACCTTGATGTGAAAAACACTTCGCAAAACAGTGTCACAGTTTACTTAAAAATATATTTCATATATCAATTTCTGACAAGAAAAAAAAAAAAAAAAAACATTAAATGAGTAATCGTGTCTGTTGTTTTCTTGGTTTGATCTCACAAGAAACTATTTTTGGTTCACAGCTTAAAATTTCTTGGTGGCATATGCTGGTTTAGACTTTTCTAAAAGTGAATATCACAAATTGGCATGCCAAACTGCATTACATTTGAACTGAATACAAATGTACAAGTAAATGAATTCTTATGTAGAAATAAAACAGTGAAAAGTGTGCTGTGCAAAATTATTCAGTCCCCTTTTCTCTGAGTGCAATCGATTGCCTTCAGAAGCTTCCTGATGATTACTGAATGATCGAACGTTGACCTAATGACTAAATGAGGTCCACTTGTATTTGATGTGGTCTCAGTACAAATACAGCTGTTCTGTGACACCTTGGAGGTCTTTTAGGGGAATATTGGTGAGCAAATAGCATCATGAAGTCCAAGGAACACACCAGACAGGTCAGGGATAAAGTTGTGGAGAAGGTTCAAGCAGGGTCAGGCTACAAAACAATTCCCAAGCTTTGAAAATCTTATGAAGCGCTGTCCAAGCCATCATCCGGAAATGGAAACAGCATGGCACAACTGCAAACCTACCGCCCACCCAAACTCACAGGCCAAACAAGGAGAGCACTGATCAGAGATGCAGCCAAGAGGCATCGCTATGCTTAGACTCAATACCGCAGTGAGTCTAGACAACTTGCAGCAATCCGCAGCTCAGATGGGGTAATCATTAGGACATTTAGCAAGAAGAAAACCATTGTTAAAAGAAAGCCTTCAGAAGTCCGGTTTGCAGTTTGTAGGAAGCCATGTAGGCGACACAGCAAACATGTGGAGAGAGCTGCTCTGGTCAGATGAGACCAAAATTGAACTAAATGCAAAAGGCTATGTATGGTGGAGAACCAACATTGCACATCACTCTGAACAAACCATTCCCAGTTTAAAATATAATGGTGGCAGCATCATGCTCTGGGGGTGCCTCTTCAGCAGGAATAGGGATTTTGGTCGGAGTTGCCGGGAAGATAGATAGAGCCACATACAAGGCAATCTTGGAAGAAAACCAGTTAGAGTCTGCAAAGGACTTGAGACTGTGGCATAAGTTCACCTTCCAGCAGGACAAAAACCCTCAACATAAAGCTGTGCAATAGTCTAAAACAAAACATATTCATGTGTTAGAATGGCCCAGTCAAACTCCAGACCAAATCAAATCAAATCAGACCTTGAATCAAAACAGGAATGGCCGCAGAGCAGATCCCCGATGTAGTCTCACCTCCAACTTGGACTTCTGTCACACCTATGGTGCACCTAGCCACTGTCTTACAGTCCTAGTGCATGTCCTGCACTTGCCCAAAATACCTCTCTTCCACTCCAGACTTCCTCATACAGTCCTGAAGTTCTTCTCTCTGCAGCCTGTTTTTTTTTCTCCATTCACAAAGACAAAATGAAGTTCCTTCTGACCTTCTCTGTATTTCTTGGAAGTGGCTCAAGGAGATTGCAGTCTTTCGTCTCCTGAGGCGAAAGTGGGTGCGATCCTGTCAAAATGGCTTGTCTGTACTGGCTTAATTTAAACGGCCACCTGCAGGAAAAAATGTATTAATGCTTCACTAGGAATGAGCAGTGATCCACATGGGGGACTGTTCTGTTATAAAACCGCATCACAATCAGGAGAGTCGGTCCTGAAATATAGAAGAATATCATCAAAACTTTGATTTGTTTATTAAAATAAAAAGATTCAGTAATTGAATTATTGAAACATTCCCTTCCCTGAAGGAGTCATGGCAAACGGTCATGGCTCTCCCTCGCTTGTCAGAGGACACCCGGCTGCTGCCTATTACTGCACATTGGTGATGGCTTAAAAGCCATAGCCTAAATAGTAGCAGGATCATGCCATGCTCATTCTTCTGTCATTTGGAGCTGGTACAGGTACTACTCTTCATTCTCATGTCTTCTGTCTGTATGGGGGCTAGACTAGGAAGGGGCAAGACCTAGAATCTTGCAAGGTAGGGTGTGTGAGGCAACAGTCTGGCCCCAAAGGGCTGGCAAAAAGGCTTCGCTTATTCTCAGCCCACCGAGAATTAATGACTTGCATCTGCTGGAGTTCACTCCTGCTGCTCGTCAAGCAGCAGCAGCCAGATCCCAACATCCCCACCCTTCAACAGACGCTACCCGGCAGCCCAGAGGAACAAGACGGCAGGGAAGAGCGTGAACGGAAGCAGTGCAGGCCATTCTAAGCAGGAAGGGAATCTCCCGAGAGTGTCCACTGGGTCAGGAGTCAGCCACATTGTGCTGTCATGATACACACAGAGCTCTGACCCAAACGCAAGGACACTCTGACAGCACATAAGTCAAGGAATTTATTGAGGTAGTGAGGGCTGTGTTGGCTCCAGGTCATCTCTGGAGCTGAGGGAGTCCAAGAGGCAGGAGAGGCCAGGCAAAACAGCACTGGCATCCAGGCAGGATGGCTCTGGAACTCAAAAGGGACTCAAAGAGGCAAGGGAACTCAAAGGGAGGACTCACAGAGGTAGCTGGTGAGACAGACCTCTCGACTCAGGAGTGAGGAGCCTTGCGAGGACGGGGTGAAACCTGGAACCTTGCAAGGAGCCGTGGGGGACTCCTTATACAAATTAGAGGGCGTATGTTAAACCCTTTTCCTTACCCTATGTCAGCTGCTTCGGTGCCCCTGTCACTTTGTATTCAGTATAAGCGGTTTAAATTATGAATATGTAAATGTGTCTTTGAGGGGAAGGCATTCGCACCATTCATTTCATTGTTGTATACAACCCTCTGCAAATGAAATACTATCACTAAATTATACAAAAACGAAGAATGCCTTGATTTAGACACCTTATTTCACAAGAGGTAAGTAACACTTTGTTCATGTAATTGTTTTTTTTTTTTGCTCGACAAGTAACTAAGCTATATTCTAAATTATAGGACAATGGCCATATTGTTTGGTCTGTTTGGTACATCTGGGATATAATGAGCTCTTTGGGGAAAGGAAGCATTCGTTCTGTTGAGATGGAAAACGGTTTCGAAAACTGGATGGGCAGACAGGCTCATCTTAGAATTGATACAGGAGTAGGAAAATTGGAAAAGGCGGTTTAAAATAAAGAGGAATGACTGTCTTTTTTTTATCAGTTTACGGTATCAAAATGAGTATCAGATCAGAATACTTTATTGATCCCCAAGAAGGAAATTAGTCTTTATTGCAGTGGCTCCTGCTCACAGGGTACAGATGAGAAATTTAAACCTCAATTTAAAAATAGCTAAAATAGAACGCATTACAACAATAATAAATGTATATTAAGTATGTATAGTACAAGGTATCTTCTTTTCCTTTTGGCTTTTCACTTTGAGGGTCGCCACAGCGAAACGTTCTTGATCTAACCCGGTTCTCTAGATCCTCCTCTCTCAACCCAACTAACATATCCTCTCTCACTACGTCCAGAAATCTTCTTTTTGGCCTTCCTCTAGACCTCCTGCCTGTCAGCTCCAATTCCAGCTAACAATCTACCAATATATTCATTATCCCTCCTCTGCACATGACAGAAACATCTCAGTGTGGCTTCTCTGACCTTCTCTCCAAAACATCTAACATGTGCTGTCCCTCTGATGGACACATTCCTGATCCTATCAATCCTGTGACTCCCAAAGAGAACCTCAACATCGTCATCTCTACGCCCTCCAGCTCTGCTTCCTGTCTTTTCGTCATTGTCACTGTTTCTAGACATTGCATTACAACATTGCTGGTCTCAACACTGTCTTGTACATCTCTCCTTTCATTCTGGCTGATAGTCTTCTATCATATTGCAGCCTTGACACTTTTCTCCACATTTTCCAACCTGCTTGAACCCCTTTCTTAACCTTTTTTTCCACACTCTCCGTTGGTCTGGACTGTTGACCCTAAGTACTTGAAATCCTCCAACTTCTCGATCTCCACTCCCTGTAGCCTGACCATTCAATCCGTGTTGCTCTAATTCAGACATATATATTCTATTTTGCTGCAACTAACCTTAATTCCTCTCCTTTCCAGAGCTTACCTCCACCTCTCAATATTTTCCTCAACCTTTTCCCTGCTCTCACTACAGATCAGAATGTCATCTGCAAACATCATGATCCATGGAGATTCCTGCCTAACCTCATCTGTCAGCCTTAGCTCCCTCTGACCTTCTTTGTACTTCTCTATTGGCATTCTCAAAGCAAATACTGCATGTGTTGTACTCTTTCTATACATGAAGCCATACTGCTGCTCACAAATGTTGACTTTTGCCCTCAGTCCAGTTTCCACTACTCTTTCCCATAACATTATTGTATGGCTCATCAACTTTTTCCCTCTATAATTACTATAATTCTGCACATCCCACTAATTCTTAAAGATGGGCACCATCACACTTCTTCTCCATTCCTCAGACATCTTCTCACTCTCTTAGATCCTGTTGAATAATCTGGCCAGAAACTCTACCAATGCCTTTCCTACACACTTCCATACCTCCACAGGTATATCATTAGGACAAACTGCCTTTCCACTCTTCATCCTCTTCAGTACCTTCCTCACTTCACTTTTACTACTTTCTGTTACTCTGTGGTCAACAATAGTCACCTCTTCTACCCTCCCCTCTCTTAAATTGTCCTCTTTCATTAGCTCTTCAAAGTACTCTTTCCATCTTCCCATCACCCTTCTCGCATCTGTCTATACATTTCCCTCTCTATCCTTAATCACCCGGACCTGCTGTACATCCTTTCCATCTCTCTCTCTAAATCATTCTCTCCCTCCTTACTGTCCAACAGAGCAAACAAGTCCCTGCATGCCCTTTGTTTTGCCTTTGCTACCTCTATCTTTACCTTGTGCTGCATCTCCCTGTACTCCTGTCTGTTCTCTTCAATCCCCTCAGTGTCCCACCTCTTCTTTGCTAACCGCTTTCTCTGTATATACTCCTGCACTTCCTTATTCCACCACCAAGTCTTCTTACCCATTTTCCTTCTAGACAACACACCAAGTACTCTCCTACCTGTCTCCCTGATCACATTAGCTGTATTTTTCAAGTTGTCTGGAAGCTCTCCCTGACCACCCAGAGTCTTTCTCAACTCCTCCCTGAAAACCTTACAACACTCCTCCCTTTTCAGCTTTCACCACCTTGTCCTCTGCTTTGCCTTTGTCCTGTTTATCTTCCTTCTCACCTGAGTCATCCTACAAACAACCATCCTACGCTGTCTGGCCGCACTCTCACCCACCAATACTTTGCAGTCACTTCTGTCTTTCACATTACCTCGTCTGTACAAGATGTAGTCTACCTTTGTGCTCCTATCTCTGCTCTGATAAGTTACCTTACATCCCTGTCTTTTCTGGAAAAAAGTATACACTACACCAGGGGCGCCCAACACATCGATGGTCGACTGCAAAGGCAACACAGGTCAATCGCGAAGCCTAGCCTTTCAAAATAAACTCTACTGCGCAACGTGAATAAAAGACTCAACCGCTAGCCACAGAATGCACTACAGTACAGGTTGTTTGGGTAGATTGCAAATCATTAATAGTAGCTGTTAGCCTGGCATACATCCCCACAGCGGCATTGACGTGCTTGATTGACAGCCAATCCGAGATCTCGATCCAAATACTGTTCCACCCTGACTGATGGGCATTTGGAGGTGTGCTTGAGGCTGGGCTACCCGTTAGTTGACTGAGTCCATTCTCTGCAAGGCGTCATCAGAGTAAGACAATGGCCAAAAATGTACAGAATTGTATTGTGCCATATATGTTCATGCTGTTATGCAAGTGAAACAATACATATTTCATTTTACTTGGTGTGTGTATATATATGTGTGTATATATATATATACATATATATATATATATACACACATACACACACACACACACACACACACACACACACACACACACACACACACACACACACACACACACACACATACATACACACAAACA
>CAAKHD010013499.1:0-10582 GCA_901007705.1 Fistularia tabacaria
ACTTTAAACGTAGGCTGTCAAAATTTTAAAAGCAGTTGAATAAAACGCTCGCCGCGGGGCCACAAGAAAAGCGCATCGAAAAAAGATAAAAAAAAAAAAAAAAAAAATAAAAAAAAAAAAAAAAAAAAAAAAAAAAAAAAAGAAAAAGATGGCCCACGCAAGCAGGCGGGGAGGCTGAGGGCGGGAAGTAAACACAAAGCGATTGTTTGCATCGTGTCAAACAGAAATGCCAGCCTGCGCTAATAAGCGGACCAGGTGTCTGGGGAGGTTGAGGGAGTGGGGCTCCCCTCGGAAATAATCTTCTTTGACTACGTTGCGTTTGCTGTCTCGGTCCAGATCTACGTGATGCAAACGGAGACTCTGACTGCTCCCTGTGATGAATTTGGAGTTTCATTAGAACACAGACTTCCTCGTGCTGGGATTATTTTTTTTTTTTTTTACATGATTTATTAATTAAAAAAAAATGAAAAAATAAGATCAAATGAAAATGATAATTAATTACAATAATTCTACAAACTAATAAAATAGAATAAAATAAAAATAAAATAATTGTGTGTGTGGAGGTTCTCAGTTATCCGGGTCATGGATCTTTTTTGTGTCAACCACACTTGAATTTGACTTGATGATTCACGTTTCTGCAGTTCCAAAATATGACTTAGAATTTGTGTAATAATTAATTCAAATTAATCATTTGTAAAAAAATATACATCTCGCTCTCTCTCTTATATCCAAATTTTTATTCACCTTAATTATTATTATCATTATCATTATAACAACTGTAATTATCATGATTATCATCACAATCATTATGATTTCTTATATGCATAATCATGAATAAATATATTATTATTATTTTTTTAAATAATAATAATTATTATGATTATAACAATCCATCCATTATCTATAATGCTTATCCTGTGATCAGGGTCGCGGGGGTGCTAGATCCTTTCCCTTTGCCATGCATAAGCATAGTTATAATAGCAAGAGCACGGTTGTTAGTAATTCTTCCTGACAGCAGGAAGGTTCCTGGTTCAATTCCAGGGTCTTTCCGTGCGACATCTCAATGTTTTCTGGTTTTCTTCCCAAAGTCTAAAAACATGCAGTAGATTCATTTGAGAGCCAGATTTGCTCAGACTTGCGAATAAGATTGAATCGTTGTGCCTCTCTATGTGGTCCCCTGTGATTGGCTAGCTTGCCCTATGACAGTAGGGACAGTCTGTAGCATCCCCCCCAACCCAAGAGTGTGGGATAAGAGGTATAGATGATAAATGAATGCTTGAATAAATGAACAAATTTTAAAAAATCTGTAAGGACTGTAATTCAAGATGTTTAATTCAGGGTCACTTGTCTCACATATTCAATGTTTTTTTTTTCTGTGTAAATAGTCTGAACAATTTCAATTGATTTTTTTTTTTTCTTTAAAAGTATTTGCTGGAAATGTATCCTAAAAAAAAAATCAGGGTCATCCAGCAATCTCTGGTTACATGTGACTCTTTGTGAACCTTTAAGTTAAATTTTTTTATTTTGCTTTATCTTATTTTTTTTCTGGAACTCTGTCTCTGCAAGCAGCTAAAAGCAGGCTTCAAAAAAGTTTGTTTTGCAAAACAAAACTCCATATGGGGAATGGGTATTTGAGGAGCTAAATATGCTCCAGAAACTGTGAGCGTTTGTGATTCCGAAGAGCTCCGAGCAACCTGACGGTTCCCTGGCGTGAATCGAAACCTCTCCAGCTCCGCGAGGAGCCGTCGCTGATTGAAGGATCGCCTCGAATAGCGGGTCATCTAGGAATGTTTACTTTTGCGGGTTTCGATAGCTTAGCGAACAGCATCAGCGGCGAGGTGCTGATTGCCAGCGCTGCCGCGGAGCCCTATGGCGCTGATGCATTTGCTCTCAAATATCGCTGCTCTTGCGAAGCTGATTATGTAGCACCTCGTTTGCAGGACAGTTCAGTCAAGGTTGATTTACATCTTCACACTTAACATCGGATGATAATCGTTATCGTTTAAGACTTACCAATTTTGACAAAAAAGCTACTTGTAAATAAAGAAAAAGAATTTCGAAAAGAAAATATCTTGATTCTTGCTGCTATTTACTTATGATTTTATTATCTATTATTGTTTTATTATCTATAATTTACTCATGTATTTAGATATATATAGATATATATGAGTAAATAATAGCAGCATATATATATGTAAGTATATTTTTATGTTTATTTTATTATATTATGTATTATTTCATTAAATTGACATAAGGCCAATCTCATTAATTCATTTTTTTTTCATATTATGGCAGATGAGTTCTGTTGAGCCACAATGAAAAAACAATGTCTTATTCTTATGCGTGCATTTTCAGCATTTTTTTCATAATTACTTATAGATAAATAGGAGGCACAAATATCTATAAATATATTTGCATATTGAGCGAGAACTTTGTTGTTGCGCCCACGTCTGCAAGAACAGGAAAAAAAGCTCTTCTGGGCCATACCTTGAAAGAACATTGGGTGTAGAAGTCCAGGGAAGCACCCATGCTGTACATCGGAGGAATCAGGGAATCGGACAAAAGCAATAACAATGCATTGATTACAAGATGGCAATGGCAAAGGTGAATCAGCCATGATGGTTTAAATTGATGATTGACCTTTGATTGATTTCCCCTCAGAGGGGTTACCCTTCTTTATCTTGTATGCTCCTTTTGGCCCTTGCGAATTTGTCGCAAAGGTAGTGTCATCTTTTGGGATGTATGCTTTCCTCTGTGCGCCACTCTTGGGTTACCTCCTTGCAAGAATTACCGGCCATTTGCGCGTCTAGCAGAAGCTACCGTTGCACCTTCGGAACCTTTTGCAGTTCCCAGAACCTTTTCGGGAACTGTGACGTTTTTTTCTGGCTTTCAGACAGCATAGGAACCAGGAACCATCAACTTCAGTTCCAAGAAGCATTCTAGCAATGACTTATCACACTTCCATAGGACCTATGTGAGGTAGGCACTTGGTGATTGGTTGAACTCATAAACCATGCCCGTTGATGAACACATTTTGCTGACTATGGAGCCTCATTTTTAAAAGCTATTGTGGTCACTGGTGAGCTGCAGAACCAGTGAACAATGGACCTGCTTCGCCCAAAGAGCGATTTCAAGGGCTCGTAGCAGGATGTACACAATTTTCGACAAAATAAGTACGGGGTTAGCTAACTTCAGGGTTTTTCATACGCCAAAGGAGCACAGGGAGAAAGTAAAAGCACTTCAGAACAAGAATGCTGTGACAATGTCGGCAGGGCAGTAAGGTACACATCGCAGATGCTCATCGTCCCAACCGTAGTTTCCTACCATCTCTGCAAATGTCAAGCTAAAAGGTTTCCCCTGGAGGAGAGGAGTTTCTGGAACCAAATTTGTACTGGAAGGTTCTTAGATTTGAGTTACTAGAACCGTTCTGCCCGCAAGCGGCAGTATACTTTCATACTTCCTCTGGGCCTCAGCCAGTGGATCCTCTTAACTGTCCTTCACTGTACAACTTTCTGTGCAAGACAGGGAACAAGCCCTTGTATGCTTTCAGCATTAACCACATCCAATTCCAATTTTATGACGAATCACCCTTTAGTCCTCGGACATTACTCGGGATTCAAAGCTTCTGCCCGGTTTTGTTAAGAAGAGCTCCCATACCGGGTCATTTTTGTTGCCGCAGCCATGGGAGCGGGAACTAATTTCTGGCTTTCGACGGAGCGTGTGAAGGCCTTTAAAAGTAAAGTGATATCGTGACCGTGACGGACACACTGTTTGCTGAAACATGCCCCCATGTTCCTGCGGGATGTCGCAGTTGCCCTTTTTAATAAAAGCC
Source organism: Fistularia tabacaria (assembly GCA_901007705.1). Classification (NCBI taxonomy): domain Eukaryota; kingdom Metazoa; phylum Chordata; class Actinopteri; order Syngnathiformes; family Fistulariidae; genus Fistularia; species Fistularia tabacaria. Next base: position 3,833 of record CAAKHD010013499.1, read on the forward strand.
ACTCTCTTGGCTCAGCCGGAGTTCAGGACACAGAACTGACAAATATCCGAGCTCTCTTGAGGAGTCTGCTTCACTCGATTGAGTTTCTATATGCTAGCTTGCAGCGATATGTTTGGATCATATTTTCCTTGTGTACTTCTTTTCTTAAAAATGATCGACCTTTGAGAATGCTAAAAACCTGACGTCACATTTGACACGGGAGTGTGCGAGTGCGAGTGCTTCTGAACTTTTTTTTTTCTTTTTTTAATTTGATTTGTTTTGGATGAATGAAAAAATAACCACTTTCCAATTTTGATAAAAAAGTAATTCGTAAATAAGAGAAAAATTCAGCCCTAACTTTACGAAAAGAAAACATCTTGCTTCTTGCTTTTACTAACTTCTTGTTATATATTGTTTGGAAATGCATTCACTTATATTTATTTGTTTTTTTTATTTAATTATTTTATCATTATTTAATTATATTTTATATATTTTTTTATCCTAACATAATTTAATTTGATTTAATACATAAGGCTTGTTTCATTAACAAAATTTCAATTTTTTCGCTGGCGGATGGGTTCTGTTGATGTCATGATATGTCTGGGGATCTGACCCAAATGCAAGGACACTCCCGAGAGGCAACGTCATTAAGGTTTTATTGAAAGAAAGTGAGGGGCTGTGTTGGGTCCGGCCTGTCCTTGGAGCCGGGGCAGTCTGAGAGGCAAGGTCAGTCCGGGAGGCCAGGCAGGAAGGCACCAGAACTCGAAGGGGAACTCGAACTGGGGGACTCACAGGGACAGCCGGCGAGACGTAGACCTCCGGACTCAGGAGGAGGGAGAATTGCCAGGAAGGGCGAGGCTCCTGCATGGGGTCCCAACAGTTGAGCCATGAAAACAACGTCTTATTCTAATTGGTATTTTTTTTATTTTATTATTAATTATCTTATATTATTGTTATTTTTTCTATAATTATTTTATATATTATATATATATATATATATACACACATTATATTCATTATTATTATCATTAATATTATTATTATTATTATTACTTTTTTAATTGATTCGATTGATTAAATTGATTGAAAATTTATTGACTAATTGATTTTTTTTTTTTTTTGAATTAAAATTAAAGACTTTAGTTACATGACCACAACTTTCTTTAGCCATGTGTCTGACAATGTTAGATTACATTTGCACATACGGTTACATTTCTTTCAAAACTGAGATATCAAATCATGGACTGTCACTCAGACCGAAGTGGTGCACGCTAAACTTTTCTATACAGGCAATCTTTGTTTTCTTTGTTAATGATTCATGCAGAATTCCATAATCACGGATGTCCGCTTTTTTCGGGAAAATGTCCCTCTTTGCTCGTAACCCCATCTTGACATACATAGGTCATATTTGTCTTGACCCTGAAAATGCATTTTCACCATTATTCTGAATAGAAATAGCACTCGTTGGTTTCAAGTGGTCAGGAGTTTCATTTGAATTGCAAAAGTCAGATGTAAGGACTAAATTTGCATTAATGAGACTCTCACATACACATTTGTCAACAGTTTTTATGCGCATATGAGATTTTCCCGCATATCACCAGATGACCCCCCCCGAAGCCAGGTTCATGTGGAACAATCCACCCGAGACGCACGATTCGAGTTGCGGCCTGAAGCCAGAAGTTTGATTCGCTGAATGCGGCAGCGGGCGGCCTCAGAAGGCAAACTTGAAACAAACGCGGAGAATAAAACACCGCCTAATTTGCTCGAACAAAAGTGGATGTGATCAGCGGACGATCGAATGTAGTCGGTTACCAAAAAAAAAGCCAGAAAATGGATCAGGGCCTTTTCAGTCGTGTTTGGCTTCGCAACACTGCTTTGATGAAGTTTGTGGAGTCCATGATGTCCAGTTATATTCAAATCCTGTGACCAGAGAAGTTCTGATCTGTTGCCGTAGGCGGTATCGCAAAGTCATGAGATGTACGCTCCGGCATCTGCCCATTTGTTTGACTGGGAAACCGACTGGCTGATGCAGTGACTCTTCCTGCTCCCTGCTACTTTAGGCAAAGTTTGCAGCTATGGTTTGAAAAGCTCAATTTTTCCTCGCTGGTATTTGAAAAAAAAAAAAGTCCCATCATGTTTTTTAGGGGGGGGGTGAATTAATTCATTTGTCATCTATACTTCTTGTCCTGTCGCCAGGAATCAAACTGAGGAAGTGCTTTTGCGCCACAGCATGTGAAGCAGAGTAAAACGGTTTCCTCTGACATAGAATGCATTCGTGATGAAAACCAGGCATTACAGGCAGGATTCCCCCAAATATATATATTTTTTTCATTCATTCATTCATTCATCCATTTATTTGTTTTTTTTTTATTTATTTATTCATTCATTCATTCATTTAAATATTTATGTATTCATTGATTCAATACATTAGTATTATTACCATTATTATTATTAGTAGTAGTAGTAGTAGTAGTACTCGTAGTAGTAGTATTGCTATGATAATAATAATCATCATTGTTTGTTTTTTATTTACTATTGCTATCAGAAATTCAGTCATACATTCTATTATTATTATTATTAGTAGTAGTAGTAGTAGTAGTATTATTATCATTTTGGCAATAATAATTATGATTAAGGTTTGTTTATTTATTTACTATTTATTTATTCAGTTATTTTATTTTGTTCTATGGTTGTTGTAGTCAGTGTTGTTTTTACGATTGCTATTACCATCATCCTCATCTATGTTATTATTATTATTATTATTATTATTATTATTATTATTATTATTATTATTATTATTATTAATATTATTATTATTAATGTATCAATATCATTAATTTATTATTGATTTATTTGTTAATTTACTTGTTCTTCTCGGGATGCTTTATCAGCGTGTGCTGAAAATCTCCATAAAGACATATGTTTTCCTTTGATTGTGAACTAAGGCGCCTTTAGTAAAATGTATGATAACAATTTGCTTCACACTGCGTGCTCCTATTGGTTAGGGTCGATCTGCCGCCTTTGTGTCTGCGAGCCTGACTCAGATGGAGCACCGGGCACACTTACGTGATCTCGACGTTTTTTTTCTCACACCAATTGTCACCCTGACGCGCATCTATGCTGTACCTTCATTACCCAAGCGAAAGCTTTCCATTGCTTTTGAATCATCTTTTAAAGATCATTATGCACATAAAAGGTCCTAATCACATAATTTTCCATGTCCTCAGTGAATCTTCAATGTTTTACTGCATTTATTTAGTCTCTTTTTAAAAGAGTTTTTGTCAGTTTGATTCACTCTCCAGTGGTTCAATCTTTCAATGGCAATGATAACACAGCTATCGACCTTCATCATATCCGTCTATTTAGATATTTAAACCAGTCCTGGTGTGCAATGCTAAGGGGTTGATTGAATATTCATAGTTTGCCTTTTTCAAGACTGAACGGACACGGTTTCTAACAATATCTGTTTAATCATTGGTAATTTCGAGCTGAACTCTGACCAAGTGGTTTCAGTGAAGCACAAGTCGGTATCTCCTGTAAACAAGTGAATCCTTTTTCTGTGTTTTAGGACAATTTCTGATGTTTTCTTTTGACTTTAGAAATATAAATAGTAATAGAAGTAACAAAAGCAATAATAATAATAATAATAATAATAATAATAATAATAATAATAATAATAATAATAATAATAATACAATAATAATACTCTTATAAAATTGTAATAATGCTATTAGTATTATCTTTCTCTTCTTCTTTTCCTTTCGGCTTTTCCCTTTCAGGGGTCGCCACAGCGAATCAACCTCCTCCATCTAACCCTATTCTCTGTATCCTCCTCTCTCACACCAACAACCTTCATATCCTCTCTCACTACGTCCATAAACCTTCTCTTCGGTCTTCCTCTAGACCTCCTGCCTGGCATCTCCCATTTCAGCATCCGTCTACCAATATAGTCCCGATCACTCCTCTGTACATGACCCAACCATCTCAGCCTGGCTTCTCTGACCTTCTCTCCAAAACATCTAACATGTGCTGTCCCTCTGATGGACTCATTCCTGATCCTATCCATCCTGGTCACTCCCAAAGAGAACCTCAACATCTTCATCTCTGCTACCTCCAGCTCTGCCTCCTGTCTTTTGTTCAGTGTCACTGTCTCCAAACCATACAGCATCGCTGGTCTCAACACTACTTTGTAAACCTTTCCTTTCATTCTGGCTGATATTCTTCTATCACAAAGAACCCCTGAAACTTTCTCCAACCATTCCAACCTGCTTTGATGATAATAATAATAATAATAATAATAATAATAATAATAATAATAATAATAATAATAATAATAATAATAGTAAAAATAATAATGATTAAAATAACAATGATCAAAATCATAATCACAACAATTGTGACGACAACAACAACGACGGTGACACCAATAATGGACGTCCCAATTATGTGAACATAGTAGGTCGTTTCTTTTTTCTTTTTGGCAACCTGATCCTTTCCTACTCGTCATCATGTTTGTAGTCACTGCTTTTGTTAGCCATATCCACCTAGCCGAATGTAAGCATAGCATAGGCTTTTTTATATATTTTTCTTTGTTTTGTTTTTTTTCAATAATTTACTAAATGAGAATGGTATATTTCCTATATTGGTTTGTCTTTTTAATTTGGTTTGTAAGTAGTTTTTACCTGCAGTCCTGCAATAACACCCCGCCTGTGATTCCCGCTTTCCCTTTTTAGTGTGTCTGTTGATTTACATACTCTAAAAAACAATACACTTACGTGTTAGAGGTAATAATCTGTCAGGAGAGTGAAGGGTGGAAAATAAAAACTGTCAGATTGGTGAATGTTTTTCTTTTTTTTTTTTCCAATGAAAATGTCTTTGTTCAATTATAATTTAAAGAAATGCTCTTGTTTCCCCCCCGCGATTTCCCACTAGTAGCTGTCATCTGTTTATTTAGCCAGGAGGCGTCCATGTGTGAAGTGCTAAGGGGGCAGAAAAAAACATTTAAAAGCCTGCATCAAGTGATTATTCCCTTTGTCTGCCAACTCTTTACTTGATTAAAATCTATTTCCCAGGGATGCCTCGCTTTGTCTGATTAAGGGTCCCTAAATATCCCAGAGTGCAAAATGTCACCAGTCCATACAAATGTCTGGAGAACATAGTGAAGAGCATATTAAGAAAGAAAAAAAAACAAAAACATTTTACTTGGCCTAAAAAATACATGCAGTCAAATCTAATTAAGATCCGAGCAAATTGAAATTGAAGGGAGGAATTACTTTAATATTTATTCCAACAGCAGTTTTATAGACTGTAGGAAGGGAAAACCAGTCCCAAATGTATGGAATAAAAAAAGGTAAAAATCACTGTTTTCATCTGCAGAAAAAAAAGAAAAAAAAAAACTAACTATGTATTAATGTTCTATTTTTCTTTAATTTACTATGAAATTCCTAATTCATGTTGTCGCAACCCTCCCTGTGAACTCCTCTGTTTTCAATCAAAGAGTACTTGATAATCCTAACCTAATACGAAAATGTAAATTGCCAGTAGTCCAACAATTCAGACCATGCACTATCTTTGAAACTGTTAGCATGTGGATACATGGATCCATACATGCAATGTAGCCGCAATATGGCATAAGGCAGTGCCCTCCTTGAGCTGGAGAAACACAGAGGTGCAGAAGGTTGAGCCAGGAAGGGCGTCCAATGCCAATCTTTCGCAGGACTAAACATGAATTTAAACCCATGACTTTCCTACCGAATTTGTTGAGGCCGGGTAAGCAATGGCCCCTTAACCTCCAGGGCTCCGGTAGAAGTCGGGTTAGCATGGGTCGAAGGAGGGGAGGAAGGTATGCCGATGAGCAGAGATCGATGCGATAGTCCACGTCTGAAAGTAGGGACAATGTCGGGACTGGGACGGGAAACGCGAGACAGTTGGTTGTCGTGATGCAAAAGGAAAAGGTGGACTTTTATCCTAGAGATCGAAATAAATCGATAAAGAAAAAGCTCTGTAAACATCCCAGTGGTGAAGCTAACATCTCACAGTTGGCAAATTGTAGAATACTTTGGTAAGCTACACGCATCAACAGGATCCTGGCAGATGGAACTAGATGAAAACTGTCACCCCATTTGGCAGAGATGGATTTCAGAGGCTGCAATTTTGGCATACCTTCAGCTCTGGGGGTACGTCACAAGGCAATCAACATGATCTATGAAACACATGCCTGGAGTGGATACATAAATGGATGGCATAATTGTGAGGGGATCCCGCAAAAGCAGAGCAACAAGGACAGTGACCCTGAAGCTGAATGGAGAAAGAAATGTCAGCTGGGCGTAAAGGAGTCAGACCAGATTTTCAAGGAGTGTCGATTGCTGCGCAACTGAAAACACGCCAAGACCACAAAGCAAAACAGAAAAACAAAGGTTTAATGAGATGGTTGCTTGCCTTGGGAAGGTCATCATCTTTCTTTTCTTTCCGTCGCTCCCCTTGGAGATCACCACAGCACAGCAGCTTGCGCCACTTAACCCCGCCCCCCGTTCCCTTGTCCTTCAGAAAAGGACGTTCAATGGGAGTGGAACCGTGAGTGTGAAAAGTCGCATCTCAGATGAGGATGTAAACACTTATGGAAACATGGTCAAGAGCAATGTTCTTGTCAAGGATAAGAGGACGTGAAGGATGAATTGATAAAATGCACTACCGTCCTTATCCATCAAGCAATCCCCCCCCCCCCCCCCCCCCCCCCCCCCCCCACAAAAACACCCACCACCCCAAAACAAC
>CAAKHD010013499.1:24486-36110 GCA_901007705.1 Fistularia tabacaria
TTTTCTTTTTATTTTTATCTTTATTAAAATTGTTATATAAAGTTCCAGAATATTTAAGTCATTTGTTAATATATATATATATATATATATATATATATATATATATATATATATATATATATATATATATATATATATATACTGTATTTACATTTGATCTGATATTTTATTTTTACTTCAGTGTTCAGTGTTCTTCAAAGGTTATTCATTTATTTTTTCCAGAAACCCAAGGTGGATTGTCACGCTTGTGTGGTTTTTGCAACGTGCGTGAATATGCCCAGGCATCACCTCTGCTTTATTCATGTTCATTCAACACACTTTTCCTTCTGCAATCATGATAGTCAGTCATCTGCTTATCCATACGTGTTTAGCGCTGAGGCAGGCAGAGGCTGAGGAACGTGTAATAAAATAGTTCCAGAATACTGTATTTCTATTCAATTCAGTGCTTACAGAGACCTCTTGTTGATTAATGGAACTAATTACACTGCACGCACTATTTTATCAATTTTTAGTAATGTAAGATAATATCATGTTTGATTTATTTATTTTCTATTATCTTTTTATCTTTATCCATTTTTTTAGATTATTTGTTTAATAGTCTTCTTGCATTATTTACTATTTAAATATTTTCATTTTATCTTTTTTTTTTTTTAATTTTCATTAATTTATTTATATATATTTCGAATAGTGTCCGGGGTTTAAGGAATATGACAATGACAATTCTGGGCTGGTTGTAGGGTTAAGCTAAAATAATTAATCAGTAATGTTTGTTTTTATGTTATTTAATTATTTATTGTGGATTGCAAATGTCTATGACCAAATTGCTATTGTATTTATTTATGATACGCGTTTATTTTTGTATTTGTTGACCATTTTTTTAAGTATATTTCTATTCTTTTTTTATTCATTTTTCTTTTTTAATTTAATGTTTTATTATTGATTGCAGATGTATATGAATACGAGATTGCGATTCAATTACGATTCAATTCAATTTATTTGTTTTTTTTTGTTCATTTTTTGTGTGTTGGGGGGGTTGTAATGTCAAGATAAAATAATGTAATGGTAATGTTGTATTTATTTATTTATATATATATATATGTAATTATTTATTATATATGTGTATTTTTATATTTGTTGAATTATGTTTTTAGTATATTACTATTCTTTTTGATTTTTTTTTTTTTATTTTGTATTCATTTTGAACAGAATCCCATAGTATGGGACTGCTATTCATTTCATTTTTTTTTTTATGGATGGAGCATTGTCATAAAATTATGAACTGGTAATATGCATACGGCTGATTTGATGGTGTTGTTCGGAGGCTCTCTCTGTGTATCAATATGAATTAATCCGCTCCCCCTTCGGGAAAAGCTGAACCTTCAGATAAGTGTCATTTTGCTCGCATGTATAATAATCATTCGCATCCAGCCGGGCATTAAGCCTCAGAAGTGACCTCTTCGCGACCTCTGCGATTAGCGCGTACCCCGCGTCTCCGCCGTTCGATTAGCTTCGATAGAACTGCGCATTCACCTGCGCTGCCGTGCACTGCGACCAAAATTGGTCACAAAGGACGGAGTGACTAATCCCCTCGAGGGAGAAAAAAAAAAAAAAAAAAAAAACGTTTTAAGGGTTTTTTGTACGCCGGTGCGCGCGTGTTGATGTTTTGCGCTCGTGCGTGAAGGACTTACAGGTTGTTTGAATGAAAATGAGGTCTGTTCAATAATACATAAGGCTGTCTGCAGAATGGTATTACCAAAGAATATGTTTTATGAATGCCCCCCCTCCGCCACCTCCTTCTCCTTCCCCCGTAAATGGTACAGCCGGATAATTCCGCGCCGCCCATATATTTTACAGATTTGAAAAATCGCAGACAGGAGTCGATATTGGATCCGGGTCTGGTGCTCGGGCCCCCCCTTAATGCGTCCCCTTAATTCTCAGAACGTTGAAAACGATCTGAGAGCAAATTTTAAGATGCTTTTTCTTTTTTCATTACATTGCATTTTTCTGTTGCCTTTGTAATAAATGACAATATTAAGGTGCCCCTATAGCCAGGGTATGAAACTGCTAGTTAGGGCTGAGACTTTTTTTCTTTTTTTCTTCTTTTTTGTAACCCAGTTACATTTCTCTCATGTTAATCTTTGTAGCACATGTATCGGCTGAATAGGGGGAAAATATAACAAAATGTACTTAATGGATTAGAGGGACAGGAGAGGGAAATCATGTGCAGGGGGGCTGAATTATAATTGTCAAACCTTACGAGCTTGTGAATAGAATTGTAGGAGTTTTCCAAACACAATGAAAAAAATAAAGAAATAATGCAGAATAAAAAAATAATAATTTGCTTTTAATTAAATTTAATTTAATTTAAATGCATTAAATTTAATTTAATTTAATTTAATTTAATTTAATTTAATTTAATTTAATTTAATTTAATTTAATTTAATTTAATTTAATTTAATTTAATTTAATTTAATTTAATTTAATTTAATTTAGTGTTATTTGATTAAATTCAATGTCATTGAATTAAACCTAATTTTCTTTTCTTTTCTTTTCTTTTTAAAATTCTATTGTAAGCAAAACTATTTTCAGAAGCAGTGTTTTGTAATCCTATATCAATTAAGCAGTTCTTCCAAAGCTGTTTTATTTGACTATGACAGCATTGGAAAAAAAAAACAAAACAACTAATACCGCTAAATATTAATTCTAAGTTAAAGATGTCATTCATGTGTGCAAATTGTCCTGGTTGAATCTAATCTCGAAAGTTTTTTTTTTATGCTCTCATTATTTCCATCTCCTTTTTTTCAAGCAAATATATTATGGAGACACTTCTTTATTTTAATGAAATGAGGCAAAAGGCATGTTTAATAAAATGTGATTAAAAAGACATCAGAGGCTTCATGTTTGATTGTAACAACATTGATCACCCTTATTTATAAAAGGAAGTCATAAATTAATGAATAAATAAAAACAAATAAATAAATAAAGGCCTTTGCAGTCCTGTTAACCCTCTAATCCAGTCATTAATGGGTTTGCATAATTTGCTTTACAAGCCATGATATTTTAGAAAAAAATGATGTTTCATTGTTTTATTTTAAAATTAGAATAAAGAAATGCAATTTTAAAAAAGAAAAAAAAAATAATGGTGTGCATCACAAATATGACATTTTAAATTAGTTGATAAATATATGTAAGTAAATGTACTAATTGTCTATACATTTAAACATCTGCCTATGAATCCAACCATCCACATTTACATGTTTGAGTATTTAAATATGTATTTATTCATTCATTTAGTTCCCTAGCCATACAACTGTTTATCTATTGTTTTATCAATCTAACCATCTCCCTCCATCCATCTTTTTTTTATTTATTAATTCATTCATATCTTGATATACCTATCCATCTCTTTATTGATATATTTATTGATGTACTTTTTTATTTATTCATTCATTCATACAGTCACCTATCCATCCGTCCATATATTTATTCATTGTATTTTCAGTCTATAAGTTTATCCATTCATTCACTCATTCCATCATCCATCCATTAATATATCTATATAATAACTTCATTTAAGGGTTAGGAAATTATAGGAAGTTATATATTTATCAAAAATGGCAAAGTTACAAAAAATAACTGTATCTAACAGAAAACATTGTTGTCTTGGGTTTTTATTCCTTTTTATTGTCAATATCCTGTTTTCCAGAACTAAAATATAAGCATTATATTCACCATCTTATTGCATCACCTTTAATTTCAGGAATTTTATTCACATACTACAATATTTACATGAGTTTACATACATTTTTTTCCTTTTTTTTTTTTTCTTTTTTGCAACCCATGTTTTTCTCATGTTATTTTTTGGAACATCTGTATCGGCCGTTTACAGGGAATATATTAGAAAATGTGCTTCATAAATTAGAGAGACAGGAGAGAGAAAAAAAAAGTGGTGTGGTTGATGGGTGGCATTATAATATTCAACCCTATGAGCTTGTGAATATAACTGCAGAACTTGCATGAACCATTAAAAACAAAAATGAAGGGGAAAAAGAACAGTATAAAGCGTTTTATATTTGATATATATCAATTCTTTATTTTGTTTCATTTTATTTTATTTTATTTTATTTTATTTTATTTTATTTTATTTTATTTTATTTTATTTTATTTTATTTTATTTTATTTTTGCCAGCGTTGATGTCAAACTGAATATTTATAAATAATTGCTGCTCTTGGATCAGGTATCAAGTCTGATTTTATTGATTCTGTGAAACACAAGATGCTGTTTAAAAAGACTTATTTTAATTCATGAAAAAAACCTGCAGAAACAGAGGTAGCTGACGATACAAACAAACGCAGAGCGATTTATTCATGAGAAAATCGCCGGTTCTGGTGATCTTTATCCTTTCCTCTCTCTGAGACATTCGTTTTTTTCTCGCGAGGGTCGAACGTTTACAGCGGATGAATCGTTTCTTTTGCAATGTTTCTGCGGATAAAAGGAAGGTTACGAATCACCGGAAGACATTCACACCCACTTTACGTGTAATTCACATTTTTGCGTCTCGGAATTACAATGCTGTCCTCTTTGGAGAAAATTTCCTCTATTCTATGAAATCAACACAAAAAAAAAACGGTTTCCTTTTTTTTTTTTAAGGACACCCGACTTTAATATTAGTTTACAAAAGTTTGAGTTGCACCCGATTTCCAATCTTCATTTTTCAATACAACGATTCAGGGATAAATTGAAGCCCCTGCTGCATTTTTTATATATATATTTTTTTATTTTATTTTATTTTATTTATTAATTTTTTTTTTTTTTTCGCAGAGCTGAGCATTTTGGGGATGTAATTCAAACTCCCAACCCCGGAACCCTTTTTTTTCAATTGTTTTTTTTTTTTTTTGTGTGATCTGGCCTTGAGTGTTAAAACGCCTTTTTTGCTGAGGGAAGCTGGAGACACTCAAGGCTGCAGGTACGAGTGAGTTCATCCTTGAGTAGTCTGGTTGGTGAGAACATTCATCAATGCCCGGAGCTCCCTTTCTTTTCTTTTTTTTTTTTTCCTTCCCCCCTCAAGCAGCAGCAAGAAGAAAAAGAAGAAGACGAAAAAGAGACTTTATGATTCGTTTGTTTCCGGCCAGTTGATCACTCGTGTCAATAAGATCCATGTTTACGTTGGGCATTTGGAAGACAGGGCGAAAAAAAGGTCCTTCGCTGCAAATTGAAAATCACGAAGCTCAACTGAGCCCGCACTGCGACGCACAAATGCACACATGCATGAGCATTGCACGCACAGACACATGCACATGTGCACGTCAGCATATCCTTTTTTTCTCGCATAGCATGATATATTTCTTCAGTTACACTGTAACTTAATATAGATACATTTATACATACATATATACATGGCAAATGAGCTGCAGTGACATCCCATGAGTGAATTTCATTTTTTTTTATAACTTTAGTTTTATATATATATATATATATATATATGTATCTATGTGTGTGTGTATATATATATATAGCTTGTTTATTTTTTTATTTATTATTTATTTATTTATTTTAAATTATATATTTATTTATTTATTTATCTTATTTTTTCTGATGTTTGTGTATATATTTTTCAATAGCTGAAAAATTACAATAGGCTAATGGGATATATTTGTGTGTGTATGTATGCATGCATATATGTGTATCTATGTGTATCTATGTGTTGTATATATATATATATATATATATATTTCCAGTTGACTTTAAAGAGGCAAAGGATTGATCTGCTTTGCTGATATTTCTACCAAACCTGGTCACCGGCCATCCACGGTTCACTCCCGATGGTCTGGCTAGCACTTGTATGCTCCCCTAAGTGGACCTGCGATCGCCCTGGCGGCCCGTCCAAGGTGACCTCTTCCTCTTGCCCAACGGCAGCCGGTTGGCTCCAGCAACTCTGCGACTTTGAAAGCAGGATAGGCGTTACAGACAATGAATCAATGAATAACTCTAACAGTATCCAAAGAGTTGTTTCTGGATGGAACCGTGAGCCTTTGACAAGTTATCATAGGACTGTGTACTCGTGATGGGTAGAACGACACAGGTGTGTCAGTACTGGGCCGAGCGCACAAGAGTGAAACCCCTTATCGGTGCGTGTATCGCTTATCAAAAAAAAAACACGTGACCAATACAGGAAGTGTACCAAATTGTGTTGATAAGGAAACAAACTGTATTGACATGTTGAGGATTTGTTGGATGGAGTTTTGGATTTTTGCCGGAACGGTTTGTTCCAAGAAGTTTTCCCCAGTCTGGAATTATGTTGATCCTCTGATGCCAAACAAGGTAAATCTCTTTCTCCTTTGGGCATTGTTTACTGTTGTTTTGTTTTTTTTCAATTCAATATGTTTGGACTCTTTTCTGGCAAGAGTTATGAATTGTTTTCAGATAAAATAACGTTTTAATATTATTGTATCTGAGGTGTCGGCTCTGCTCGACAGAGCTATCTTACTTTAATAAGAGCACTTCATCAATGCTGAGGCATTATAGAGCAAAGCATGGCAATGAAGAATTGGCAGACACTCGTGTGAGTACCCCAGGTATTCTGAAATTCTCACAACAATGAGAATTCTGAAAATTAGTTTAGTACACACAAAAGGCTTTATGTGACTCTATAATTTTGTTTGTAAAAATTACAGTCCTTTAATAAGCTTTTCATAAAATTCATTTTTGGCTTACAACTGAAGTTCAACGCTACCTGGCTGAAAAGCAACATACTCATAACACAAGACTCGTTACAATACTAGAAAAATAACCACATCTTCATCAACTCCCACTGATATATTTTTGCTCGCCATCTTCATCTGTACCCTGTAAAAGACTTTGTTTTTTTTTTCTAAGGAGGGGAACTGGTGTCTAAGAGGAGAAATCGTCTTGGAGCAAAGACACTTCGAAAAAAAAATTCCCTCAATAAAAATGCATAAATTAATCAATTTTCAGTCTTTTTTTTTATTTCGTCTGACTTTACACTAAAGTAAATAAAATTCCATACATACTTTTGCTAAAATGTTAACTCTGAATTTTTTTACAGGCTAAATTACATTCTTGTCAATACACTCCTGGAGGTATCATCATCCCATCACGATCGTAACTTAATATTATGTATGCGAGTATGACTAGGTTATTGAATCATTGTGTCGTGTGTCTCAACGAAGTTACCTCCAAGTCCAACATCGACAAAAAAGTTAATGTCCATGACGGACTTGAAAAATTGATTGTCTGTCTTAAAGAGACCGCGGGAGTTGGAAGGAAACAACCCCACCCCCCACCCCCCCCGCACGCCCCCAAAAAATGGCGGAAAAGACAGAACAGCGGTTATCTGTAATGAAGAAAGACGGTCGCCCCTGTCGGTACGCTGGCAGTGAGCATCACCGGCGCAACAATGAGTCGTGCTTTTGACAAAGGCGCCGCCGGATTCCGGAGGAGTTTAATTATAACAAGTCCAGAGGGCAGAGACACAAGAGGCTCGGGAATTTCAGGACAAAGCGATTTTTCTTTTCAATTTTTTATTTTTTTTTCTTTCGAGTGGAGCAACGGGTATTTACCAGCTGCCGGGTTGCAAGGTGGCGAGGAAGGAAATAACTCGGGGTGCTGCGACGTAAAAGACGGACTCGTGTGAGATCCCGTTTTGAGCTTATCGTTTTAAGCTGATCAGATCGTTTATTTTCTGTACGGCTTATCCTGCATTCAGGGGCACGGGTATGTTGGAGTCCATCCCAGCTGCCATCGGACGAAAGGCGGGGTTCACCGAGGACTAGACGCCGGTTGATCACAGGGTCTAAAATCTGCATACAACTCTTCACTCACTCATTCGCAAGAGATAAATAACCATTCACTCATTATGGCGAGGAAAACATCTGTTCATTCTCTCGATCGCTCATTTGGATAATTTTGAAAAAAAACAAATGCCTGGACGTGTGAGTGGTCTGTTGTCGCATGTCAAATGTCGAAGTTAAAATCAGCTGTGTTGCCATTTTGTCCGCATGTAGTGGACGTACGGGGGAATCGAGGAGACGTTTCTCACAATCCCAAGGTGACGTGAAATAAACTAAATAATACGAATAGAATGACCATTTAACATTATAGTTCATTATTACATGAAACAGCAAACATCGGATCATCATCTGGAGGTCGGTCGTGTGACGCGGAGGGCTCTCACCTGTTTGGTCATGGAGTCGATCAGTCGCACGTAGAGGTCCTGATGCCTGGAAGAAACGAGAGGAGGAACCCGGTCGGCGGACTCGAACCTGGATCAGTGTGCCTCCACTGGAGACACAATGTGTGTGTGTGTGTGTGTGTGTGTGTGTGTGTGTGTGTTGGACAATTTGAATTTACCGCGGGTGATTAAAGTAAAGGAACTTCCTGTTCTGATTCGACGGTTCAGGTTTTACTTTCTCCAAAATCGTGTGGAGGTCTGAGGGGGACGGGTTTGGCCGAGTGTACTAGAAGTACCTGCGTGCTCTGACAGTAAAGTACTTTGACAGCTACCACACACACACAAAGATATAAAGAGCACGCAGATACAAATTACAATACTACACTGAACAAAAAGTAGCCCAAAAAACAACTATATATATATATATATATATAATTTTATATATATATATAATTTTATATATATATATATTTTTATTTTTATTTTTTTTCTTTTAATTTTATTATTTTTTTTTTTTTTCACGCTTAGTTGTATTCAGTGTTAAAAAATATGACTTTGCTCTCAAAGAAACATATTTTAAAATATGTGGCTTTCGTTCATGGCTTTGTCAGCCAAAATGTTTCCGGCCCCCCTGTGCTAAAGTAAGGTAGAAGTTACGTGGCTGTTTGAACTTTTAGAGCATTTAAACAAGAGAGAAACGTGAGATATACAGTATATATATATATATATATATATATATATATATATATATATATATATATATATATATATATATATATATATATATATATATATATATATATATATATATATATATATATATATATATATATATATATATATATATATATATATATATATTACATTAATACATTAATTTCTTCAATGGGTGTCAAGCATATGGGCCAAAGGACCTTTAAACCAGCAATTATTATTTCATTTTTGTTGTTTTTATATATATGAGAATGCCTGTCTAAGAAAAGTGTATAAAGTGTCTCTTGAGGGGTTTTGCAACCTTGAAACATTTAGAATCATTGTAAAAAAAAAAAATCAAGCTGAGGACTTGAACGATGAGGTTTGAAGTATAAAGTGCACTCTGGTACAGACTGACCTATAGAAGGAGCAGCAGTTTTGTTTTTTTTTCGTCTGTACAGTTTAATACAAAGGTCAGTAGGTAGTACCTGAATTGAATATGGTGCAGTAGCAGCATGATGGCTTTCTCACCCCCCCCAAAAAAAATAAGTGGCACTTCTTTGAGATGTCATCAGAGTCCAGTAGGAGGGGGGGGTTGAAGAAAGAGAGAGAGAGTTCAGTATCTTTGTGTGGGATGGAATGGAGGGAGCGTGAAAGAGGGAAGAGGGACGGCGGGGCTGGTGATGTTCACGATCGCAGAATCACATATACCGATTAACATACTCTTTCGGGGCAAATTTTTCCCAATTTTTTTTTTCCAATGAACCTGCTGCGTGTTTTTGGATGGTAGAAGGAAACCGGAGGACCCGGAGGAAACCCACGCCGACGCGGGGAGAACATGCAAACTCCATGTTTCCCACCTCATGCCACAACCATAAACAAGAACTCACTCTAATCAGCTACTGCGAAAAAAAAAGCTCATTATGTATTCCTTATTTTTTAATTTATTTTTTTCAAGTTAGACTTTATACTTTTACACTTCAGATTTGATTTTATTTCAGTTTATTTCTACATTTATTTAGATTTTGAGCTTGTCACTGTCTTGTCCGTGCATGTCTTTCCGCTGCTGCGTAATTAATTTCCCCAACCTTGGGATCATGAAAGCACGTCTCATCTCATCACACGGAAAGGTCCCCTTGTCGGAGTCGAACCAGGATCCTTGATAGAGAAGATAATGACGAATTTTTATGTCTTCTTCTTCTTCTTCTTCTTCTTCTTCTTCTTCTTCTTCTTCTGCTTCTTCTACTTCTTCTTCTTTTCCTTTCGGCTTTTCCCTTTCAGGGGTCACCGCAGTGAATCAACCTCCTCCATCTAACCCTATTCTCTGTATCCTCCTCTCTCACACCAACAACCTTCATATCTTCTCTCAATACATCCATAAACCTTCTCTTGGGTCTTCCTCTAGACCTCCTGCCTGGCATCTCCAATTCCAGCATCCATCTACCAATATAGTCCCTATCCCTCCTCTGCACATGACCCAACCATCTCAGCCTGTCTTCTCTGACCTTCTCTCCAAAACATCTAACACGTTCTGTCCCCCTGATGGACTCGTTTCTGATCCTATCCATCCTGGTCACTCCCAAAGAGAACCTCAACATCTTCATCTCTGCTACCTCCAACTCTGCCTCCTGTCTTTTGTTCAGTGCCACTGTCTCCAAACCATACAGCATCGCTGGTCTCAGCACTGTTTTGTAAACATTTCCTTTCATTCTAGATGATATTCTTCTATCACAAAGAACCCCTGAAATTTTTCTCCACCCATTCCAACCTGCTTGAACCCATTTCTTTACCTCTTTACCACACTCTCCATTGCTTTGGACTGTTGACCCTAAGTACCTGAAATCCTCCAACTTCTTCTTCTCCACTCCCTGTAGCCTCACCGTTCCACCCGGGTTCCTCTCATTAATGATAAATTTTCATGTATTTACATTTATTGCGATCTTTTGCATCCCCTGTGCAGGATTCAGCCAGTATCCACAGGCTTATTTGCAAGAACAAGGTTGTCAAAACGCTTTTTAAAAAAAAAAAAAAAAAATGGTCCCGAAAATGTCGGGGAATAATATCTGCGCTACAAAAGCCGGCAGCGTATGATTGCTTCAGTCTCTTTGTTGTGCCGCGTAATGTCGTGTTCCTAGACATAACGTCGAGGTTAAAAAAAAAAAACAAGAAAAAAACTAAATAAACCAAAACAAAAAAAGGCGCATCAGATAGAGACTTTTATCTATCATGTTTTCTATTTAAGTGTGGATTAAAAGTAGCTGGAAAGTGATTTGCCGGTGTCATATCCGTCGCCACTTACCAGCCTTTGGCTTCTCGGGTAAGACGACAGACTGTCGAGTTTGCTCGCCGTTTCCCGCCCGACGAGGCCCGTCGACGGCTCCTAACAAGTTTCCAGCGCATTGAAGCTCCGTTTTTTTTTCAAATGGTCGCCTCTCGCTGTCGCTCAGAGCTGTTGGCAAGTCAAGTTGCTAAATCTGGCTTTCATCAGAGGACCGTGGGTACTTTGTGAAGTTGTTTTCTGTCTTTTTTCATAAGTTTTTTTTTTTTTTTTTTAAAAGAAATCCCATTCAGTGCTATCGTTAGAGAGCCGCTCATCAGCTGGGAGCGGATGTCGAGCAGCGGTCACACGCTGGACGGGGATTTTTAATTTGATGGAAATTTGAAAAAAGCCAAGTGAACACGTCACGGGGGGGGGGGGGGGGGTTTTGGGTTAAATAATTGGAGAAAAAAAAAAAAAAA
>CAAKHD010013500.1:2018-22569 GCA_901007705.1 Fistularia tabacaria
TAAGAAATTTTCCCCCTTTCCTTTGGGGTTTGTTTTTTTTATCCCGCCACCTCTGCTTTTTTTTTTTCCGCCACCTTACCGATTACGCAAAACCCCATGACACCCGGTCCACTCCCGCCCCCTACCCCCCCCCCCGTCGGATTGGCTGAAGCGAATCCATTTTTTTCTTATCGCTGTAATGTTAGCGGCACGAAGCAATGCGGTGAATGTTACCCTGAAGTTGGATTACGGACTGGCGGCATAATTTGAGCCAGAGCTCTTCGCACTCTGCTCACAAAGCCCTGCAGTGCATCTCTGGCCTTGCCAATGCCTCCATCTGTGCCCGTATTCTAGAAAAAAAAAAAATAACAGCGTAAAGGCAATTTGTTAATCACAACGACCGACGTGTGCAGGGATGGTCGTGTGGTCCATGTTCATCAAACGTACGAAACGTATATATATCACAAACTGCATTTGCCTTAATTCTTAAGGATATGACGGAGGTTGTTAGTATTACATAGAGCCAATTTGAGTCTTATAATGATGAATCACCTTAAAGTCCACCTCTGGCCACAGTACAGCTACCGTGCACTCTGCATAATTGCGAGGCTCTGTACTCGACAGAAATCCTTAATTTAGGTGGTTCTGCTTGCCACGCTGAATTAAAAAGACTTTTACAAAGTGCTTCAGTTTAAACCTTGAAACAATGGAAGGGATACTTGCACGCGGAGGGAACACGCTCACATGGTGAGTCCATTA
The DNA here is from genome assembly GCA_901007705.1 of Fistularia tabacaria. Lineage (NCBI taxonomy): Eukaryota > Metazoa > Chordata > Actinopteri > Syngnathiformes > Fistulariidae > Fistularia > Fistularia tabacaria. The sequence goes on from CAAKHD010013500.1 coordinate 2,757, forward strand.
CTGGCTGTAATGTATACATCTTTTATTTAATACTGCTCAGGAAAAAAATATAAAAAATAAAAAATGCGAATGGACGTTATTAATCAATAATTTAATGTTATGTTCGTCTCTGGGTTGTTTGGTCTGGCGCGGCTCCAGATTCCAGCTCAGTTTATGAGCTTTAACTGAACATCCAGACTCACAATTCAGATCCAACGTACTTTTTGTTTCGATTTTATAATAATGGTAATTAAAGCTGACGTGTGTTTGCAATTCCCAACGATTAATGACAGCAGAAGCCACTAATCTCATTGTGTGCGTGAGATAATTTTTTATCGATTAATTCAATACGATTTCTTTCCCTTTTTTTTTTTTTTTTTTGCATTTTAATTCCCTTAAAGTTCTTTCTTTTTTAATTTTCCGGAGATGCTCGTCAATGAATGTGGTCTTTTTTTGTGGATGTTGCCAGATTGCGATCATTTGGTTTTTGCACACTGAGACTTATTTGATGCACTGATTACCCGCAAAGATATAACATAACTGAACCAGACAAAATACAACATCCACGTCAGGTTCTCTTCACCATAAGTGTGGTGTATAAATTGTTTTTTTTTCGCTATCTTACTGTGTTTCTGGAAAAGTACAATTTTACGTAACAGGACACTTTACAGCAAATACAGTGGCTCCTACTTTTGTGACTGTTGCATAGGAATAAGTTGTGAGCACAAAGCAACCCTGACCCGGCTGACGCCGTTTTCTTTTTCAGGTCCAAGCCACCAAGGACAGCAGGGCGTTTATGGTGTGCTGTGGTTTCAAGTTCCATAAGGAGGAACTGATTATTAGTCAGTTGAATTCTGGCGGTACAGATATGGCTGATCCGCTCCTTTTGTTGTCTTTTTTTGAGCAGGACTGGCCTTGCAGAGTCTGTGCTGGCACACTGTCTTAATGGGTAATTAAGAAGCTCGATCTGAGCCAGGATGAATTGGTCCTTCAGTTTCATAAACCGGATCCAAACCTTATTGAAATGATTCATTTCCATTCATTCATTGAATGGCGAATCGTTTCTGTCCCATAAACAGTATTCAAAGGGGAATTCAATGTAACAAAAATTCCTATTATGTGTAGTGTAGCCTTATGGATTCTCTATTTTTCATATTCAGAAAGGGACCTTAAAGAATAGTTGTCAGTTGCTGAATCCTCAACAGCCGAATCACAATCATTTTTCCAAGACCAGCAATTGGTGGATCATTTTCAGCACTGGCCTGATTTTCAAATGTGGTTAGGAAAGTTTGTCATGATACACATGGGTGGACAAGCACATGCGGATATACTGAAATTAATCGTAGGGTAGCAACCATTAAGATAAGATGAAGATAAGATAATCATTTAGCATGAAATCATAAGCTAAAACCAGAAACATGATGTTTTCTATCATGATTACAATTATAATTGTTCATAATAATAACAATAAAAATGTATTATATTTCTTATATTATGTATTATTGATATATCTATGTATGATTATATATAAATATTATTACAAAATATTAATAACCGCAATTATAATTACGTTATTATTATTATTATTATTATCATTATTATTATTATTATTATTATTATTATTATTATTATTATTATTATTATTATTATTATTATTATTATTATTATTACTACTACTACTACTACTACTACTACGACTACAACTACTACTAATGATAATACTTTTGGTTCAACAATATTTCTTGACCCTTTGTTAAAGTCCAGAACATCAATGCAATGCATTTCATTTTAAGTGGATTCTATGTGACTGAAATTCTGCAAAGTAACCAGGAAGACTGCATTTGCGGCGCATTTTGTTTCGACTTAAGAGGCAGCTTAAGAGACTTAAGAGGCAGCTTAATCCAATCAAAAGTTTCAAATTTATACCAGCACGCTGGAGAACCGATGATATCATGGGTGCCCTCAATGAATTCAGTCTTTATTCTAGTTTCTTTCTCCTCTACACATCTCCCGTGAAACCACCAGCAGCCATAAACATGTCTTCTCATGGAATAGGAAATGGAGGGAACTGATATAAGTAGATAAAGAGGACGGGCAATGGAATACTTCTTCTATACCTCATTTACCAGCAAACCGCTTAGTGGGGCTATTGGCATTTCCGGGGTCAAGGTGTCAAATTGAATGTTCTTCGTATGCTTCGGTGTCTCATAAAAACAGTGACGTGCGCACAGAGACCCACACATAATTGCAGGCAAATTCATGCGCGCGCACGCACACCCGCGCTCTCGGACGCTCGCTGTGATTTATACCCCAAGACCTCAGTGGCGATAGCCACGGAACATTGACTCTGTCACAGCAGAACAAGAGAAAAAAATATGTTTATGGATGTGGATATTGAGTAACATACATTAACGCTGAGAGCCAAAATAACAGGAAACCAGCCTTGACCTCCGGGGGTGAGGGAGGGAAAGAGGGATGGAAATGGCGCAAAGATGGCTCTCCATCTTGATTTGGAAGAGACGCCGCGGCCCGGGCTCAGGAAGATTAAAGATGGGCCACAAACATAATTTCCTCAAGCTCCGAATGTCCCCACGGTCAGACCTGAAATGTGTTAAAAGTCTCAGGTTTATTAAAAAAAAAAAAAGTCACATGGATGAGGGATTCATCGTTTTGATTGTTGTGAAATTCACAAATAAAGCTACAAAACAGAGAGGAAATCTTGAGAATCAAGCAGTCATGATAGCGTGTCATATTAACATGAGTACATATTTTATACAATTTCATTGTGGGAACAACAAAAGCAGCAGAGAGGGGCTTGTGCAACATGCTCTTGCTCACCCTTCGCTGATTTTTTTTTTCACATTCATCCCTTTCTACTCTGCAAAATTGTTATCTCTATCCATTCTCCTTCTCTGCCAGTGATGACATTGCCTCATCCAAGGACTTTGATTAGTGCCACTTCTAAATAAGGCCCATCCTGTTGACCTTACGAACGTTGCAATTTCCTATTAACCCTCTCCTCCCCGCTCCTCTTTCTTTCTCTGAGGAATTGTGGCCAGCTGCTCATCGTAAAGGCGGTGGAGCTGAATGTCACGCGGCATTGGTTACTAAAGTAGTTGTTTTTTGTCATGATGTTATACTTGGCTGCTTATAGCGGCAGCTGTTGTGCAGCTACTCAGACCATAGATAGTGGCTCCCTAGGTGCATATTGCTTATTATCATCCTCCTGTAGATACAGCAATCTAGTGATTAGGTGCAAAACAGAATGGTTCCGCCATAATTATTTGGCTTGGTGAATTCCCACCCTTATTTCTTCTTTATAAAGATATAATATGAATTAGTTCTAAAATTAGACCACAAAAAAAAAAAAAAAGTCAGAAAAAAAAGGCTCACAGTTTTGCCGTTACTCTAATTCCAGCACCGGCAACAAACTCGAAATATATTTTCAAATTATATAAATGTAAATCCTGGCGACTCCTGTGTTTTTTCCAGAAATTAAAGTTTATAATGTAACCCCTGCACGAACTCCAATGTTTCCCGATCCACCTATGGGCTCTGACATTACCAAAAGCCACATGTCTGCATAATTCACCTATGTGTCAAACAGCCCGAGAGATTATTTTCTATTTATATCCCACACCCGACCACATCCCATCGGACTTTTAATTCCACCTTCCTGTTTTTGTTCTTTTAATTTTTGTCGTTACACACAGGCAGTGGGGTCTGCATCATGCATGTCTGGACAAAAAAAACGAAAACAACAAAAAAGCATATGTATCAATAAGCACTGCAGCTTCGCCCTCCATCCTGCTATCTTTTCAGAATATTCCTCATATTTTCCTTATTAATGATGTGTTATTTCACGATCTGCAAACTCAATGTGTCATTAACTTTTACGAGCCGAATGGCTGTGGTCCATTTATAACCCGACTCACTTCATTTCATGTTTCGGAAGAATGTGAAGTAATTATTGAAGATGGAACTGTCATTCGGCAATTAGATAGACGTCGCCCACCTGTAATAGCTTATAATGTACAATGATATAGATGGTGTATTTGACTTTACAGCTAATTCTTTATCAATGTGGGCAGGACTTTTTTTTGGAGGGGAACTCAATTTGATGTTAGTGTTCACGCTTGATGGATTTCGCTGCGTTTTTTACTCTCCTTACAGTGACTCCGCTCTCCAATGTGATTGGTGGAGAGATTAATTATTATTTTCATTCATTCACCCCTTTTTGATAAAGCCGCGTTGCTTTTCATCAGCCTGACCTTAGCATCTTTGACTGGCGTATCACATGACTCCCTGTGTGCGTGTGTTTGCGTGTGTTTTATGAGATATAAACACTTATTATAAAAAGAGCTGCCAATCCAAGAGCTATCGATTGGAATTTACCAAATATTTGGTGTTTTGTTGGATATGAATGTAAATGAGTAGCACTGGGGCAGCTGCAGCTCATTAGGTAGGGCAGGCACACCCCAATTGGAAGGTTGCTGGTTCAATTCCTGGTTCCTCTCGTCTGCACAACCGCATGTTGGTTTGCAAATGGGGAATGGAAGTGCGCAATAAGTTAAGACCCTGGAGTCGGTGCTTGGATTTAGTTACTTTTTTTGAGGCCGGGGGGCAAAACTGGTCCCAGCTATCCTGCAAAAACTTCTTTGGTAGAGGCCCTATTTAGCCCAACATTGCATTCTTTCCTCAGTCGAACGAACGATTTCTGCTACCTGCACTGGTTTGGTTGTCTAAAGAGATACCACATAGTGGAATCTATATGTATACATCTATATGGTATGGGTATGTGTATAAAAATGTATGTATACGTGTGTGTGGAATGTATGGTGACTTATGTGCATATGCATATGTGTTTGCACTGTCATATGTGTGTATTTATCTTTTCTGTTTATTTATTTATCTTTATTTTTATTTTTTTCTTTTCCCTCTAATGTTGCTGCTGCAACACCCGAATTTCCCCTATGGGGATCAATAAAGTATTATCTTATCTTATCTTATCTTATCTTATCTTATCTTATCTTATCTTATCTTATCTTATCTTATCTTATCTTATCTTATCTTATCTTATCTTATCTTATCTTATCTTATCTTATCTTATGTGTATAATGACATGTCCGAACTCTGCGGACTGGCTCTTGAAACGCTTGTATGCTGTCATTCAAGCATCTCTGGCCCCTGCAGCGCTCCAACATCCTGGATTCTGGCATCAGCCTTCGAAAAACGTTCTATTCATGCTATTCACCAATTTTAAGCTTTTTCTATTTGAGGGGAAAAACATGAGAGTTTTCCCTCACCATGTAGGCCCTTTTGTTCGTACGTGTCAAAGTTCAGTATGTAACCGAAAGCGAGTTTGTGCAAATAGCTGGTCCTGTGAGCTTCCAATCCAACGGTCCGAGACATTGACAGATTTGGAGTACTCTCATGACTTGACCCTGAGGAGTAAATCCATATCAAAGATAGTTTATAGCACAGGGCTCCAATAATGCACGAGTCAGACCCTTTCATCTCTAATCAGCAAATGGTGAGAGCTCAGCCGGGAAGGAGCTTCCTGATTGGGTAGGAAAAGACAGATGACCTTTTACTCCGCATTCTGTTCTTCTTGAGGAAAGAGGAAATACGCCGGGGAATATTTTGTCCCCGCCAGCGTCAGGCAGGTCAGTGTGAGCATGTGGATGTGCCCATTTTCTCTAATTTAATACAATAGAATGCACGCACATAGCCCGGCCCAGACATGATGCATTTATATCCGACGTCCTCCGTGACCACACGGCTTTGACCAGATTAATTTAGCCGACGGAGACAGGATCCCTGGACTAAAAAGTAGGCTCGCCAAAGAGGACGGAATGAGTGGTCTAAATGGATGACTGCGGCTCGTTATCCTGACACGTCTGATAAAAGTGATCTACTTTAAACAATGTTGCACTACTCACACATTTAACACCTGTACCCTGGGACCAGGCGGAGACTGTCACAGTGCCGAATAACAAATTCTGCCCTTTTCAGACGAGAAATCTGTTCCATTCCTGGCTTCATCTATCTCTTAGATAATGGACTTTTGGTTCCCATGCATGCACTCTATGTCTTCATTAATGTTGTCCATGTCCAGAAATGAAGAGGTGGTTCCGTTGACGACGATCTCTGGCTTTTAACGTGACATTGAACACAAGGGAATACAGGAAGCCGCCTGTTAATTTAAAAGCCAACAGACTATTTTCGGTGAAGTGATCATATGCCGCTGACACTGCTTAACCATTTGGACTTTGCTTCTTCCAGCCTCGACTCCCACATGCAATCCGGTGAAGGACAACAAGAGGCCCTGGGTCTTGGTGAAGGAGCTGCGAAAGGGCTGCTGGACCAGCTTTGTTGGAGACGACAAGGCAGAGGTCCACATCCTCAAACTGACCTTTGACAAGGTAAAAATGTCAAAGTTATTTTAACGAGAAGCTGGGCGACCGCCGCTAATGATGTACATTTTAACAGGTTTCTGTGTCTGAAAATAAAACAATGCAAGATACCCAATAGTGAATGATAGCAGTTAAAGAATGGCAAAAAAGAAAAAGCTGATATTAGTACCATAACTGCCATTCTAAATAAAACTACTAACATTGACCAATTTAGAAAGGAAAAAATAAAACAAAAAAACAAAGCATTTCTTCATCTGTTAATTCATTAACCGTACCGCCTATTCCAGCTGTCATTGGGCGAGGTTCACCCCGGAGGAGCACAACCATTCACACGTGTGGGCAACTGAAGGTCTCCAATGAACCTGCAGTATGTTTTTTGGGGGGGAAACTGGAGAAAATCCACGCAGACATCGGGAGTAGACTCCACACAGAAAGGCCCCCTGATGGAATCAAATCAGAGACCTTCTTGCTGTGAGGTGGAAGAGCTAACCACTGCGCCACTGTTGCCGCCTGAAAAACAAATCACCGAATTAAATTAGGTTTTGCTTGACTGATTTCAGCCTTGGGGTTGAGAAGAAGTGTCTCTCAAATGGCTCTACCGCTAACTCACAGGCAGAACTCAAACTGTTTCAGTACCCTGTCAGATTCCCTCATCGCCCGAAAACTCTTTCACCAAGGATTTATCCTCTGTCGATTCTTGTTGATTTCAAAATTCATCTCGATGAGTGTAGTGATTTATGTTTTTTGCAGATGATGCCGTTTACATACTTGATTACCCTGCTATTAAGACGAACTGGAAACCAGATCCTGTCCAATAATCCTTTCTAATAATAAGTAGTTTTTTTGCTTGATAACACACTTTCAAATTTAAAGATTAAATCTAACTTCTCATGAAAATTAAAGGGGGACCTCCTCCTTCCTACTCCGCAACTATTGAACCCCCAAATTTGTCTTTCATTGACTACAATGATACCCCACTGCAGCCGTCAAATCCAGTACAATACCATTTATCACCAGTGACAGTTTCGCTTATCGTTCCATTCTGTATCACAAGATGAGCCGCGTCTCTGTGCAATCAAGAGAGAATATCCATCTTTTGTTATCTATCTTGCTCATGTCTGTTCTCTTAATGGGATCCAGGAAATCATTCCATGAAATGAAAACTAACCAAAAAAAAAAAAACCCAAAACATACAAACTTATTTTTGACGATTAAATCTGTCACTGCGTAAAAATTACAATTCAATTTGGACAATGCCATATTTGAAGTCTTTTTCATCTATATACTTGCACACAAAGAATAAAATAAATGCTAAACTGGTCTCGAATCTAAGAAGCAATTCAAAAGGTTCAATATGCATGTGGTCAAGTATAAATAAATGAATGAATAAATGAAAGAAAACAAACATATATATTTATCATGTATCACTTTTATGTCAGTGGGTAAACATCAGTTTTGTAGCAGGTGAGGTCTGATATGATTCCCACACCTCACACACAGGCGAGATACCAATCTCCTTATCTGAAACTGGAGAAAGATAATTATTAAAATGATTACATAAAGATTGAACGACTGCTTTTATTGAGACAGACGGACCACAGAACATAAGTAAACAGGAAGGAATGCGGAAATGATAAGAAACATAGATGACCCGATAGCTCTATGTTTGGCCATATACCTCGAGACACATGAGAAGGCACAGGTAAACTGTAGATAGGTAGGAGGATGCCAATACAGCCCATATACTGACTGTGAGACTCATTTATTGGAGGAAAAGTAGCTGTGTTTTGATCTGTGAATGCAGATAAGTGTCTCCTCTCGCACACAGACATATATATGAGTATATTAAACCATTCGTTTTCTTGACTTCTCCCGTTGACAATTTAGCCTCCAATTTATTAACTGTACGTTTCTGCTTGAGAATCTGGATAGTGTACTCAAACCTCAAAGGCTCTAGTCAGCCTCCAGCTTTGAACGTTTCTTGCTTCAGGGTGATAACTACTGCGCCACCACGCATATTTATCTTAGGGACTATACTATCCTATGATTGCAGGATCGCCATTGTCAGGCTCAGCCATCTTGATTTTTTACAAAACTCATGGAACAGATGACAAAGAGCAGCTGCTGAAAACCTTGAATCTATATGTTGTTATTACCAGTCCAGACTCCATTTTTCACTGTCATACGGTCCACATTAGTCATGTCTTTATCAGTGAGCTGTCTCTGCTTCTTCCGTCTGCTAGCTTCTCTATATGTGTCCTCCATATTTCTGATTATGCATCATAATTCATGATGATGAAGGATTACGCTTGGTTTTTAGAAACGCGGCTTCTATATTCTCTCAGAGGGGAAAGGGCATGCTTGTTGTTTCTTTTTTTTTTTATAAAATCGACATTCAGAATCCGAATGCCTCTGTGTTATGTTACAGGACATCTGGAAAGAACTTGTAATCTATTGCAATTTAATTTTTGAGTAATGCTGTATGGTGTGATTTTCTGCACCGTGATGTTTTCAGCATATTTAAGTCAGGACAAAGAAAGTTGACGTGACACATTTTCCGAAATATTGCACTCGCCTTGAGACAGTGAGTAATGAGTAATTTCTTTACACGTCCCGAGACAGTTTGTTATCAGGTGCTCTATAATACTAGGGGAATGTGCGAGAGATCACAAATGCAATGTGACCTGTGTTTCAATGGTAATGTGCTACGGAGGATCTATGAGCGGGTATCAAATGTAACGAAATAGTGGACAGAAAATCTTATGTGTGAAGCCTTATTGGCTCTTGAGTGTCCGTTCAAAACAGAATTTTCTTGTAAACACGAGGGAAGGAGAATGGCTTGGTTTCATCATTTGCCAAACTGTCCGGTCAAATGGGAGGTGCTGCTTCCCCCTCTTTTTGCTCTAAAGAAAAAATCTTATCAACTTCATCCCAATCCTTTTGTTTTCTCTGCTGATTTACGGCCTGCCAGAGACAGTTAACTCCTAGAGAATTATAGAGAGCATCAAGGGGTCTGCAAAGGCCGGGAGAATTGGATGGGAGGAGCCGCAGGACCCATTGATGTCACACGCTTGCTTGAGTAGCCAGCGTCTTGGCGTAAGGCCGAGACTAGACCAGCGGAGCCAACTCATATTAGGGGAGAGAGCTGAAAGAATAAGTGGAAACTGCCTCAGCAAAGGCCCCTGCAAAAAACAAAAAAAAAATGCTCTTGGAAAAAGAAAAAGCCTGAAAAGGAAAACAACAGTAGCTTGAAAGTACAGGAACAAAAGTGGAAAAGGTGTGATCAGGGTCAACGTGATTTCGAAATGAGGGAATGAGAGTCGCCAAAGGATGAAGGGAGGGGAAACCAGACAGAGACAATGAGGCTCAGTAGGAGGGGGTATTTAGGGATCGCACCACTGACTCATCTCTTCATGAGAATCTATGAACTCTGTTGGAATGGCCGTTCATTCTTTTGCCTTGTTTGCATGTAACGGCATGTCATTTCGTAATTAGTCAGGTCCTGTTTGTCCCTTCACTTCCCTACCTCCTCAGGGCAATGGTGCTTTATAAAGATAAAAAAAATGACTGTATGATAAGATTTAATATATGTATACATATAATACAAGTCTCATTTAAATCGAACTCTCCCTCCCTTTACATTCTACGGCTCTGAGAATTACTTATATCCATGCCGGCCTTAAAGATGGTCACAGCAGAGGAGATGCAATCTACGTTGATGCTCCCTTTCATTTCTGCTCATATATAGATGCTGTGTCCAATATGATTGGATTTCCTAGTCTGGTCGGCAATACCGGTCATTTTGCATCTTTGCAGCCGGTGAGTTCTTCAGATGAAGAGAGGGGCAAAAAGCGTTGCGAGGCAGCCGATATTCCTGTGTTTCACACAGTTCACATTCAGTGTGCGAGTCTCTCTCTCCAAATGTGTCTTTGTTTTACTCATGGGCAATTTGTTGGTTGTCTCGTTAGACCTAATTTGTTCAGAATGGATCTGAAAATTTCCATAGCTCAGGCCCAAGCTCATCACAATTCACTTGGATCACACTCTGGAAACAACAGGTAGCAAGTAAATGAATTTAATATCAGGGATTCATACTGTTTGCCCAGCATGCTCATTCTCTTCCCAGCAGGCCCAGCTCAGAAAACAATCTGCCTGCACATAAACATGATATAACAGAATAGAATATTCGGTGTCAAAAGGCATCACAAAGAGAGGAAAACTTGAGATTTGGATTCATGAAAGTTATATGCCAAAGAAAAAAAACCTCATGACTGAGAGGAGAAGCTGAATGACAAGTTCTTCATTTTCAGTGCATTAAACCCAGAGTGAAACTACATCCTTATTGTTTTATATTATAATGATTATTGTCATGATTATTATTTCCAACTATAGAGGGAAAAAAACTAAGTCATAGGATGTACTGGAATTTCAACAGTGTCCAACAAACGTCTCTAAATTCAGGCCTTAATTTTTTTGGGGGGGGGGTAAATTCAAGGGTTTATTCACATTAACGTAGAATGAGAATGAGAGCTTGTCATTTCACGATTGGCATTACATTTTCAATTAATACAATTATATTGAGGTTATATCAAACCTGTGAATTTAAAACTGGATCGGTGGAGGCCCCTGTTAACAGGGACCACAGGCGGTGTTAGAAATCCACAGGGTTCTGGTGGAAATTTGTCTTCTTTGGTTCGAGGAAGGAGGGAAGAAGAGCAAGTTTGTCGTCAAGGAGAGAAGAGGAAAGGCGAGAGCCTAGGACGAAGAGAAGGGACTTTGAAAGTTGAGATCATGACAGGAAAAGCTAGAGAGTGTTGACATGATGCCGAGGGGAAAGGTGGATACTCCGTGTGTACAGCAGACTAGGAGGAAAGATAGCAAGGCTCAAAGCTTAGGGACAGGTTTTAAGGTATTCAATCACAGTATTGATGCAGAGAGAAATGTTGGAAGAGTTTGTTAGGAATGTTGTACAAGGGAAAAGAGTGTCAAACAGAGATGTGAGTCTGAAGCCAGAAATTGAAAGCATGATCTTCAGTGTCAATGGTTGTGCCCCCCAGGTAGGGTGTGAGTTAGAAGAGGAGAAATCCTGGAGTGAGTCAGATGAAGTGATGCACAGTAGCCCCAGAGGTGAGATTGTGGTAATTGGTCCAGACTTCAGTGGAGGTGATGAAAAAAATTGTGATGGATAGATTTGGTTTCCAAGATAGAAATCCAGAAGAGACAGACGGTGGTAGACTTTGGAAAAAGAGTGGAAAGGGCTGCAGTGAAGGGCCCATACGATGACTTGTATGCTCAGTTGGACAGTGAGGATGGAGAGACTGCAATATACAGGTTGGCGAAACAGAGGCAGAGATGGGAGGGACGTGCACAGGGTTATGGTGAATGAGGACACAGAGGGAAGTCTCATCAATTGAAGTGCGATGGGAAGATGGAAAAAGTACTTTGAAGAGCTGGAGAATGATGAAAATGAGAGAGAACGAAGAGTGGAAGAGGTGACCATTGTATGAAGTAGTAGAGATCAGAAGATGAGGTGAAGTGGGGAGGGCGCTGAAGAGGATGAAAAGTGGAAGGTAGTTGGTGTAGGTATAGAAATGTCCTGCAGTGGTGGCAGTAGAGTTCATGGCTAGATAGTTCTTAGAGAGTGAGAGGATGCCTGAGGAATAGAGAAGTTTGCTTTGCCCATTTTCAAGTAAAAGGGAAACATGCAGTATCGTATTACAGAGGAATAAAATTGATGCACCATACAATGAAGTTGCGCGAAAGAGTAGTGGAAACTTGACTGAGAGCAGAGGTGAGTACTTTTGAGCAGCAATATGGTCCTCATTAAAAGGGAGCCCTACAGTTGCAGTAATTGCTTTGAGAATGTTGTTAGAGAAGTACAGTGAAGGTCAGAGGGAGGTGCATTGTACCTTTGTCGAGCTAGAACAAGCATGCAACTGGGTGCCAAGAGAGGAACTGTGGTATTGCATGAGGAAGTCTGGAGTGGCAGAGAAGTATGTAAGACCATTGCAGGACATGTATGAGATCTGTTAGACAGTGATGAGTCGTGCTGTAGGTGTGACACAGGAGTTGAAGGTAGAGGTGGGACTACAGCAGGGGTCAGCTCTGGGGGCCTTCTTGTTTGCTATATTGATGGACAGGCTGACAGATGAGGTTAGTCAGGAGTCTCCATAGACCATGATGTTTGCAGATGACATTGTGATCTGTAATGAGAGTAGGGTGGAGGAAAATCCATAGCCCTAAAGCCCAGGGGAACAGAAGAAGAAACATTTGTGAGCAGCTTGGAACAGTTTGAAAAAAGTGTCAGGTGATAAGTGTGGTTAAAGAGTATCAGCCAGTATGAGAGCAAAGGTGTACAAGATGGTGATGAGATTGGTGATGTTGACTGATTAAGAGACAATAGTGAGGAAAAGACTGGAGGCAGAGGTGGAGGCAGCAGAGATGAAGATGTTGAGGTTCTCCTGGGGAGTGGGGAGGATGGAAAGGACCAAGAATGTGTTCATCAGAGAGACGGCATGTGTTAGATCTTTTGGAGATAAAGTCAGACTGAGATGGTTTTGGACATGTGGAGAGGAAGGATGGTGAAGCTCTGAGTAGAAGGATGCTGAAGTTGGGACTGCAAGGCATGAGGCCGAGAGGAAGATCTAAGAGGACTTTTATGGATGGAGAGAAGGAGGACCTGAAGTCAACTTGTCGTTAAACATTCTATATTCTGCTGTTTTTATTTACAGCACACTGTAGTAATGACTGGATTAATGGCTGTTTCTTTTTCGAGTAGAAGTGAAAAAGGAACCTTCATGAAAACACAGACAATTTCCAGTTCTTCCAAATGATATTCTTGTAACTCATCAAATATTCTTTTTTCAGTCTTTTTTCAACGGCATTGTCATAAACAAAACCACGCAGAATACATCACGGAATCCTGCTCATTAATCACTCAATAATTAGATCTGATAGCTTTTCATGCTTTTGCAACTTTCTTGTTTTTTGTTTTGCTGCATAGGAGTGTAAATATAGTACTGCATTACCTCATTAATGTCTGTGTCAATACAGAGACAGACAGCAAAAATAATTTTTCCTCCTGTCTATCCATAAACCTTCCTCATGTGACTGGCAAAGCTCTTTTTTGGAGAGATACAGTACATATGCTGACATTTTATTGTTGCAAAAACAAGGATAATTGCCACCTCCCCCACTGGTTTTACGGCAGGCTTGACATGAAATCAAGGCTGAGCCGAGTTAAACTGCTGCGAGAACCATTCTGATACTTTGTGATTAATACGAACATCAATCGTGTCACTTTGGGGTCCATTCATTTAACAACTGCAAATTTTATTGCCGGATCATGTAGACAGAAAAATTGGCGAATGGCTTTGTCGCTCCTCTGCAGAATAACATCAATCCGACATACAGTGAGGGCGTCAGGCGCCTGACTGTTTGTTACACGGAGAAAATCTCACAGTAATTTGAGTTTATTTTCTATTTTTCGGTTTGTTGGTGTTTTTATCTTTTATTTTGTTTGGTTTCTTTTAATCTCAACGCTTTGTTTGCTGTAGCTGAATGGCACAGAGAAAGTCTTCATCGGCAGAGTAGCTCCCTTATAAAGTTGATAGAGTATTCCTGGCAGTTGAGTTGCTCAAGGACTTAATTCCAAGTACTTTTTCACAGATAATGAGAAGTTTCATTCAATGGATATCAATAAACATGAATAGATTTATCTGAATAAATAGGATCAGAATTATGATTAAGAATTTTTAAATCTGGTGGCACGGCGGCACATTGGTTGGTGCTTCCATCTCGCAGCAAGAAAGGTTCGATTCTGCGACGGACCTTTCTGCGTGGAGTCTCCATGTTCTTCCCGTGTCTGCGTGGGTTTCCCGCAGGTTCTCCGGTTTCCTCCCACAGTCCAGAAACATGCAGGAGGTTCACTGGAGAGCCTACAGTGATGATTCAGAGGCAGCTGGGATAGGGTCCAGCACCTCAGAGACCCTGAGTGTAGGATAAGTGGAATATATAATGAATTAATGAATTTTTAAGCGTCTAGTAACAATCTGTGGAAATGCATGAGTAAGTCGTCATTCAGAAATGACCATCCAATCTCTCTAGAAATTATACGAAAACATAGAGAAAATCAGCCTGAACCGAGAAGAAATTGCCCAAAATGTCCAGCATTTATTCATAAAAGCAGCCCAAGACTCGATGAGAAATAAACCTAAAATTGAGGTTATGGTGAAAGCTTCTGTTCTCTTTCAGCCCGAGCGTGTTTACTCTCTGCATATTGTCCACGCCAAGCCTGTGAACCTCATTCTCACATCGGACGACACAGTCCACTGTATGTACCACATCAACCCGGGCGTCAACATTTACGTAAGTAACGTCTCTTCGCTCTTCCGTATCATCTCTCTTGGTGGTGTTCACACCTCCTACTGCTATGTGCTGCACTGGTCTCAAAACGGTGGACAAGGAGAGCAAGCTTGCTGTGAAAGGGGAATATGATTATTATGTGGCGTTAGAGAAACTGGTGGCCTCACTGCAGTAGATCGAGTCCGACGCAAGTCATTATGTTTCTAAATTGCGAGACGGATACTCGGCATATCCTGGTGGTTGCGACTGAAACATGGGAAAGCATGGCTCAGGTAGTGACAGCCGTCGTCTTAGAACAGTAAGTTCCTGGTTCAACGTCCAAGCTTCCCCAAGCCTGAGCAAGACGTTGAATAGTGATGAGTAAAATACAGAGAATTGCTCTCAGCAAGGGATTGAAAAAAAGGGTTAAAAAGTAAAAAGATATATGGCGCATTGTAATGGAAACCTTCCTGTGAGTTTGAGTCACGATGAATGTGTGTTTTTTTCAATTTTCTTATCTCTATTCATTGTCTATTAAAATGTGCACTATCTTGAATTGTTTTCTGGGGCAACATTCAGTATTTATATTTAGATGTGGTTGCGTAGCAGTAAAAGGCCACTAAATTTCATTGATGATAAATGAATATAAAGCAGTTTGACAACTAATCTATACATTTCGCTCACAAGTCATGAAAGTTGAAATGCTTTAATACTTTCCCTTTTACCGAGTTTGATACATAAATAGAAAAGAAAAAAAGAAATGTAATTATGTTCTGTAGTATATGTCAGTGTCCATTCCAGGTGATGCGTTGTGCATTTAAACTCTTGGGTGACTAATTTCTCTACTTTTCTTCTAATTTCTCTACTTTCATTTAAATGTTCATGTTTATACACTTATGAAAATCAACTATACATGTATAATTTGGCATTTTGTATGGCTATTGCATTATGAGGTTACCACATTTCTTTTCTTGCCCAGGCATAATTATTGCTACTTTTGTAAATGTTAATTGAACATCAATAAACACATTTAGCTTACTGATCACATGGATGATATTTTTACATAACTTACTGACAACAATGTGACACCCCGTGCTGCAGCGTGCCGCGCTGAGATTCTGGTTATCTTTGTCTGTGACAGCAGGAGATGAGCAGTATCTTTGACAGTTATCGTGTGTTTCGTGCCGTAAAAGAAAACAGCATCTGTTTTACGTCCAAGGAAACGTGTCACCGTCCTGACAGCTTTGCTCAGGGTTACAATCACGGCTCTCACTGATCTCTCACAGCTGACCCAAGACCAGTTACATATGGCTTCGGACGGCAGATTTTGGCCAAATCCTATTTTTCCATGGTGAGATTAGATATATCAATATATTCTTTAGAGCGGAATCATGTTTGAATAGTTGGCATACTCATGTCTTATATCGTATCTAATTCAGCTTTGTTAAAATCCACAGACAGGGTCAGTTTTAATTTCTTGAAGACAGAGGTGCTCCTTCTCAAGAAAAAATTGAAATGAAAAATAAAAACTCTTGACCGCTTCTTGATATTAGTAACCCCACAAACACAAGTCCCAGGTGAAATACAGCGTAATTATTAAAAAAACTATAGCTTGAAAGGGGACTCTTCTGCATTCATCTTGCGTGACTGCTGCTCTCGCTTTTTATTTTTATACCTTTCGCTTTCAGCTATTTTTGATTCCACATCAATCAAATATTCATATAGACAAACAAATGACTCCGCCAGTGTGACTTGACTTTGCCTCCTCTTTTCTGTCTGACTATGTGACAGAAACAGACTCACAGATAATCAGACGCCTTAGACAGTTGAGGAAATGGCTTTCCGATACCAAAGCAAGCAAATGCAAAGTTGGTCATTTAAAGGGTAATTTCTTTGTCCAATAGTTAATTTTTCTCTATCAAAGATTTGAACCATGAAAAATGCGACTTGTAATTTCCTTAATTTCGACTGGTGTTAATTGCACAGTATTTTTGAAAAGAATTCTGAAAAATAAGATGATATAACAGAATGGAGGCTGAATCCATCATGACAGATTTTCTGTTTTTTTTTTTTTTATACAAACGAGGCCTCTGGCAGACTCTCCCCACTCTTATATTTTTCATGTTCAGCCCTGCTTTCTTCTTCATGAAAAACCCTAACATAAACTCCATTATTTCCCCTCAGCCCAGACAGGGAAACAGCGATGTCTAGTCAATGGGATGGATGTATATATTTATACCTTGTATGGAGCCAGATTCCAGCCGGCTGTGGTGACGCACAAAACTAAAAAAGGTCCCATTTCCTGGCCCCAGTCAGGAAGCAAAGGAAAGACCTTGGCTCCAAAGGGGTTGTGCAACTGGGCTCGTGGACACTTAACCATAATAAACATTTCTTTTTAACAGAAGCCTGCTGAGAGAATAGAGGGAGAGTTGGGTGGAGGGTAAGAATCAGCAATAGGAGAGTGGGAATAGTTGTGATTGAGTAGGATGATCAAATATGCTTGACATGTTGGAGAAAACATGACGTAACAAGATTTTTAAATCATCCTGAGTTTTGTGGTATTTTCAGTAGGATAGAATGCGTCTTTAATCGTCTTGCAATGATGGGGAAGCTTTAAATTTCAAATTTTGTTTCAAAGGTTATATAAGACGAGCATTTGTATCGAGCCATTGTAAATATTTATTACTCCAATATGCTGGGTCGCTGAAAAAATACACATCATCCAGAGCTATGGTCTCGAAATGACACATTCCAAATTATTTTGAACAGCATGTCATCTGCATATAACTTGATAAAATCACCCTCAATCTCTTTGGTGTTATCTATTTATCTCTTTGTAACTCTTTGTATGGTTTGTTTACTATCTCCGGGCTCCGTGTCTGATCGTTGACCTGGTACTGCACAACAAGATTTTAGGGTCCTAGACATGAGACGGAGGGAAGCACTGAGAGCCAAGGTGGTAAAAGAATAGGTTAATCAAGAAGAGAATAGATAAAGTGTCATTATAGATTTTCATTTGACATCGGCATTGTGATTTATACAACTCTCCAACAATATTTGTCATTGTGTATTTCTGTAACATGGCACATTGCTTAAAATTGGCTACTACTTTTGCTGCAGGAGAGCACTGAACATGTAATCTCATATGAGCATTGTTTACATTGGGCTTACATTTTTTTTAAACCGAGTGTCCTCTTATTCCGTCTTTATTTTTTGACCTGACTGAATCTTATCTACACTTTGATGACGTACATTTCAATTTCTTTTACTTTCAGCTTACCAACACATCAAAAGTCTCTTTATATGGCAACGATTATAAAGACAAAATCCACAAACAAGAATTCCCCACTGAAGAGGAGGACCTAGTGAAGTGGGCAACTCAGAAGTTTGGGGGTGTGACTTCGTACACCACAATCAAAAACCCAAAGACAGTCGCTTGGACAGCAGCGGAAGGTAAGATGCAGCAGTTACTCAAGCAAACACTTTTACTCTGTAAAAGCTTCTAGGATACCTCTGAAAACCTCTGGGGTTTCTCTTCTTAAGCAATAGTATGTTATGACAGGAAGGTACACATGAGGCAGAACTGCAGTATTGTCACAATAAACTAAATTTTACAGTTTTTGCCTGCCTTAAGCCATTTTAGATGCTATCTGCTCGTTTGTTTAGTCTGAGGCAATAGTTATGGCTCTGAAAAGTAATTATAATCAGCACGCTATACATCTAAAACTCAGATTAGTCAGCTGTTAGTTACCAGTACAGTAAATAAGATAGGGTGCATTGTTGTCTCCGGAGCCATGTTTCTAAATTGTGCTGGCAACTTCCCTCTTTCTTAAGTGTTTATGAGAACCTATCGTAAATAAATCAAAGAGAGAACATCATTTTGATGCGCTGGCTTTTTCCCAGTTCAGGTGCCTTGCTATTTTGTTTCACACGTCTTACCTTTGGTAGAAACTGACAATGAAAAAAAAAAAAAAGGACAATATGTGCCATTATTTCATTTTGGAATTAATGTAATTAAATCTTAAAGGTCCCCTTCACATGGAAGACTATTGAATTAATATATAAAACTTGTATAAATTGGATAAAGAGCAGGAAAGGCCTTATGCTGATGTCACAAATCATGCTCGCTCACTCGCTTAATGCAAGCATGGAGTGATCTTCCATTTCTAGCACATGAATGACCTTTACTACGCTGGAGATCTTTGTTTGGGGAACTGCAGAAGTAAAACTCACTGAGGTGAAACACAGAGTGGAGTGCAGAGGGACTTAATTATAGAATAATGCAATAGGCGGTGTTATTGACAGAGTATCTCAAACAAGAACAGCAATAGAATGACAATCCAGCTTGAGATCGAAAAGAAAATAATCTGACTCTTGACGCTGTCCAGACTCCTTAGAGGATGAAGACTCTATAGATGTTGACTGACCAAAACAATAATGATGTCGGCCTAATACATCCTTATTTGGGGGCTTAAGTTTTAATTAAGCTTTGAGATTAAGTGAATTCTTCCTTGAATCTGCAGAAGAAGACT
Organism: Fistularia tabacaria; assembly: GCA_901007705.1. NCBI lineage: Eukaryota > Metazoa > Chordata > Actinopteri > Syngnathiformes > Fistulariidae > Fistularia > Fistularia tabacaria. The sequence goes on from CAAKHD010013500.1 coordinate 22,027, forward strand.
GCTACAAAATCAACATCCGTGTTAAGAATGCGGGATTCAGAGCTGAAAAAAAAACAAACAAGGCTAAGATTATATTAAAAGTCATGAAATTGCATATTGAGAGTTCGTTGTGATTGTTTGACTTTGGCTGATCTTCTGATTGGAAACATCCATCCATCCATTGCCTGCTGCTTACCCTGCAGTCACGGTCGCAGGGGATGCTGGAGCCTACTATCCCGGCTGTCATCGGGAGACGGGCAGGGTACACCCTGGACTGGTCTCCATTCAATCGCAGGGCCACATACTGTATATGGGCAGACAACCATTCACTCACTCACTCACTCAATAACTCGTTGAGGGCAATTTTCCCAATTTTTTCCAATTGACCTATTGCGTGCTTTTGGACTGTGGGAGGAAACCGGAGAACCTGGAGGAAACCTACACAGACACGGGGAGAACATGAAAGTTTCCTAGTCTTAGGTTGGAGAATTAAAACTCTCTCTCTCTCTCTCTCTCTCTCTCTCTCTCTCTCTCTCTCTCTCTCTCTCCCTCTCTCCTTCCTTC
>CAAKHD010013500.1:37501-51778 GCA_901007705.1 Fistularia tabacaria
ATATATTTATATTTATATATATATACACACACACATATATATATATATATATATATATATATATATATAGAGAGAGAGAGAGAGAGAGAGAGAGAGAGAGAGAGAGAGAGAGAGAGAGAGAGAGAGATGTGGATATAGATAGAGGTTTCATATTGATAATTTTGATTATTGATGTTAATAATATTGTCATCATTATCATTCTTATCCTTATCATCATTTTTTTATGGTTATTGTTATTCATTTTATTATTTTAATCATTGTACCATTGTTCTGATTTTGTGAAAAATAGGCTTTATTATACCTTTATATAACAAAACGATATTAAATAAAAATATATGCATACATTAAAAAACATATATATCTACATATGTGTGTGTGTGTAAATTTATTTACTAAACTATTGTTTTAAAATTCATTGAAATAATATTTCACGATACACCAAAGATAAATTGGAGTTACCTTTTTAATTTTAAAAGTGTACCTCCCATCAAAGTAATAACAATTTAATGACTCCAGCCAAAAACTCCAGATCCAAAATATAATAAAAAAAATGCTCTTTGTTTTTTTCTTTCTTGTAATTCAAACTTTTGATCAAATTCAACAAATACCCAAAGGGTATCCTATCATTTCCGTCTGTTGTTGAACATTTATATGGGAGTCTAACACTCACCAGTTTCAAACTTAAAACTTAATTTTTTCTGTGTGATTTTGTAAAATTGACACAATAAAAATATGTCATCATTGGAATAAAAAGTTTTGAAAAAAAAAATGAAACAAATCAACATCACAAGTGTGAAAATACCATTTTGCCCTGCGCACACATAGGGAGAGGTGAATGTAGTGATTGCAAAGAAGTCGTTCAGCTTTGTCACAAAGCCCCACTGGTGCTTAATTATTGAGAGGTTTCTTTTGCGGTTGGAGAAACCAATCAAATCCTTCCCCCTGGCTAAGCCAAGATACAAAAAACGGTCCTTATAAAGGACTGTCTTATGAGCAAAACTGCAAATAAATGTACACCTGATTTGAATGGAGGGCAGCACGTTGGCGCAGTGATTAGAGCTTCCACGAAAGAAGGGCCACCTGTCGGGATGGAACCGAGGACCCTTCCGTGTGGAGTTTGCTCATCTTCCTGTGTGGTCGTTTTTGTCAGTTTTACGGAGCCGTTGCACAAACTTTTAGGGAAAAAAGACATTTTGATCATACCTTTAGATACTTTCAGCTGCATAATGGTGTTGCACCAAGGTCAGTGTCTTCACCATGTATTCTTTTGATAAAATTCAGGCACTCTTGGGATACTTTTAGAAATATATCCAATCGTGATTTTATTTGGGGATTTGCAATTAATAGAAGGTGTTGGCCTTGGTATATGTCTGCACACTTGGAGTTCACGATATACTCAAATCATACAAGTATTCAGGACTGACCTGTATCACAATCATGCTGATATTCTGTCACAACTCTTTCATCCATATCCATTCATGCAAGTCAAAATAATATTTTCAATGGGGTTACTTTTCTTTCTGTGTCTCGATTTAAATTTATTCAATTTAATTTATTTGGATCTTCTTTAATATAATTTTTTGTTTACCTTCCTTATACAAACTTAGGTTTTCAGAATTGGGGCCAAAGCATACAGCGGATGTTAATAAACAACTATCATCTCTGAATGCAGTCACGGCCTTGGAAAGAGCACATTGTATGTCTATAACGATTTATGTGTGTGTGTGTGTGTGTGTGTGTGTGTGTGTGTGTGTGTGTTTGTGTATGTGTTTGCCTAGCTATTCAGGTTGCTTCTGTCCGAAGACCATTTTTTTTCCCCTCTCTCTCCAAACCATTTGCCTGCTCAAAAGTGTTTGCTATCTGTGCTTAAAGCACAGAACAATGACTTCAGGGCAAAAGCTGGCCTTCACAATTCTCTTCTCTAAAATTTTTTTTTTTAAATCAAGCAAACAAAAAAAACAAGGCAGACTGAACATATTGTACACAGTTGTAAAATCTATGACGTGACATTTTCTGGAAAACCCAAATACCCAGGCTTCTTCTCTGTCTTCTTCAAACACAATGCTAAAGATATTTCCAGAAAAAGGAGGGAACACACTGTTGCCAGGAAGTTGCTTCCAAGCTATTTCGTGCATCATAGTCTGTTGCCAGGCTCTCAAGGGCAGCAGAGTTTGAAACATGTTTGCATGCAGTAACAGACAAGACGGGCTGAATGGTTTAGCCTAAGGGAAGCGAGATAATGTACAATGTGTACAGGTGAGATCATTTGAAATGCACATTGATTAACCTTGAGTCTAATTTGATAACAAATGAATAATTGGACAATAATTAGAAAATAAAAAAGTGTGTAAAAATACAACAATGACAACAACAGGAATGGTAATGATAATAATAATAGAATAGAATAGAATAGAGAGGGGGAATTTCAATTCCTGCGGCAGAAAGTGGATAGTGCAGTAGAGTTAGTTAATATTGTGCAAGCAGTGAGATATATAAATAGCAGAAACATTTAGAAAATAGAAAAGGAAAATAATATAAACAAGAAATAAAAATGAGGAATATGAAAATATATGAAAAGGATAAACATTTACAAAAGAGGTAACAATGCTTACAGCAGCAACAGCTGTGGGTGGATTATGGGTGAGTGAGTGAGTGAGTGAATGAATAAATGAATGACTGAGTGGGTGAATGAAAAAATGCAATGATATGAATCTGTGTTTGCAATGCCCCACAGGTTGCTCTTGTTTACGTTTTTCACCTTTGCCTTTTCAGCGTTTCATTGCCTCTACAAATGACACACGCAAACACACTCTGACCCGTCTAATTATTTTAACATGTACGCAGGATCATCTTGACCCCCTCAATGTAGCTCTGCAAAATATTTGTGTGTAACTGTATGTCTCGGCGCACGCTATAACATTCGACAAATTGTCACTCGCGTGTTGGTCTGACATCAGTGTGGATATTATTGAAAAGATGAATGGCCAGTGTAAAGCTTTATTTATTGTGTTAGATTTGCTGTCGACACTCCATAATGAGTTGCTGCGGGGGTTGGGGGGGTGGAGCGGGCGGGGGTCCCATCACATTTACTGTAATTAAACTGATGAATGACGTTCAACCTGTCACCACCAGATGGTGCTATATTTCAGACTTTTTACTGATTCTAGCCTGTGAGTAGAAGAAGACGTTGAACCCGACAATGCATACAAATATGTCTAAGCTTTGACTTTGACACAGACTGAAATGGAGGAATTTTATTTGCGACCTCATTGATGACTTGGGTTCCTCTTCCACGAGGCGTGCAAAGAAAGAAACTAATCACTGGTTCACAGGAGCATCTCGACAGTTGATCTGTCACAGCTTTTTTGTATTTAAAAAAAAATTTTTTTTTAATACAAATAACTCAAAATGCCTACTGTGGGTAGGAAACTGTCAAGTCGTGGAGTCTGGAGGACATCTTGGATCCAGGAAGCTACTTGGAGTAAGCCGGCTCTCCCTTAGAAACAGACTTCAAACACCCAAAGGCACTTTGCAGTACACAAGGTTATTTACACACTTTGAGATTGTGCACAGCTTCTGCATGTGTCCCTATCTCGCCCCAGCACTGAGGCATTCACTCCCTCACAAACACCCATACGCTCGCCCACACCTCTGCGAGTGTCCACAGCCCCGACCGCAGTAATCCTATCATGTATAGGCGGTGTTTGGTGCTCGAAGCGAATCTCACTCCTTCAAAAATGCAGACACCTCATGACATGTGGCCCAGACAGCTCTGCAGAGATATAGCGGAGCTTTGTATACCGCGCTCTTCTATATGTAAATCTTTATTTTCCATTTACAACCGCAGCCGTAATCAGAAGAGTAATTGCCGGCTTTATTAAACACGACACGGAACCTGTGCTATATTTAACAAAAAAAAATAAATGTGGCACACGTGTACTCATCATGCGTGCTCATCTCAGCTCTGCCAAGCTGTCACCTCACCGACTGCGCGTTCCACAACCCCCTTTGAAATGGAACAGAGGAATGTAGCGCCCGTAGCGGTGCATTTTTATCTGTTATAAATGCAACGTTGAGGCTCATCTTCACGTGTAAGTGCCGAAGCATTATTCACTCGACGAAGTGGCAGGAAAGTAAAGTAAAGGTACACGGCAGGATATTCAAGATTTATATTTTTCTCCTAAGAAGGGACTCGAGGTATAATCAGGCCTGCTATTGTAGTCCTGGCTACAGCAATATACTAGCCGACCTAACAGGTATTTATGCAACGACCTTGACCTCTTTTCATTGAGCGAATGTGGCGTGAGTGGTTGAAATTACATACCAGCATCGTGAAAACAATGTAGATGGAAAGTCAATTACGTCCTCTTGTGCCGGACAAGGGGCATTCTACCTTTTCAGCGCGTTATAATAGGCAGTTAATGTTGTTTTGTTGTAGCATGGACAGGATATTTCCACTACTACTACATCCTGCAATGAAAGTGCTCTTTCTGGCCGCTGTAAAGGCAGATATGGTCTGATTGCGTTGATGTCTTCTAGAGTCAGGGAAGGTATCTAACTTCGGCTCCCCCCCTCCCCCTCCCTTGTCTGTCAGCTAACCAATTATTAATACCCACAGCCGATGTGAGGCAACATTGCGAAAGAGAAGAGCCAAAAATAAACAACCTGGACATGGATAAGACCCCTGAGCCAGAACCCCTGTTTACCGAAAAATAGTCACAAATGTGGCTTGTGTGCTAATCCAAAAATTATTAAAATTTCAATGAAAGCGGAGAAATAATTTTTCTTCCTCCAAATATATATATATTTTTTTTTTAAGAATCTCAAGCGATGGATTTACACAATTCTTAATTTACAAAGACTTTACACTGACTTTTCCTCAATCAAAGTAATGGTACTTTCATACTCTTCTGGCAGAAATCCTTTTTAATCACCTATATGACACTGATGTTTTTTTTATTGCATCACAGTCTCCAAACTGTGCATGTCTAAATTATTTCAGTGCTGAAAGAGCCTGTGTTTGCTGGCCTAAATGTAATTGATAAATTTCGTCTGCGAAGGCAACCTACTCCCACATTGGCAGATATGGAAATAAGTGGATTGGAAAACACAAATGTAAATTAAGTAAGCAGTAAGTGTAGCTCTAGATAAACCCCTGACTGGCTGTAAAGAGAAGTGCCTCCGTGCACAGAATGCTGAGCGCAGCTAGCCCCTTGTAAACAAAGCTTCTGCTATTTAGTTTCAGTTGGCTTAATGAAAATGAATGAGGGGGCCTTGTGCAAAGAGGACTGTTTTTTTGTGGATGGAGGGAGAGAGGAATTGGCCATGGTGGATGGAAAGCTGGACCGAGAGATAAAGTTACTAGCGGGTGGCACCGACCAATTGAACAATTACAAATAAAGCCTCCAGCCAAAGGCACAGCCATAATGAATTTAGAGGAACAACATACATGTTAATGTGCACTCAAATCGAATTATTATGATTATAAAGAGGGGGACGCATTTGTGTCCGGGTGAAATGTGCTCTGCGTTTTTGTGCCTTTGCGATTGTCATTTCCACTGCTAATTACTATTTGCCTTCAAAACACGTTTTACCGAAAAACTCTGTATTGTTTGACGATAACAGATATAAGTCAATTATGTTATATACCGAGGGGAGCATGAGCCATGCCAATAGTCAAACCTGAACTTTCGTGATGGTTCACTCAAATCTAAACCTATAACCGATTCAACAGTTTTTATGTTTTATTTATCCTGGCCCTTTTTTGCCTCGTGACCAAGTGCTTCCATTCTAATCAATGAAACTGACCCCCCTGGTCACTGCACTGGTTTCCACGCCTGTTACATGTTATGTGATTCATTATTTTTTAAACAAGTTTGATGTGCTTTTCAGTTAAAAGGACAAACAACGGTCTTTTTTGAATGTGTGCACAAGGCTTAAGAAAGAAAACAGTGCACGTCTATTCAACCCTAACATTCCGCTTCCAATTACTCCCAATACATAATTACTTGTATAATATTTGGATGTCCTGTTACCAGAAAACATAACCAGTTTTGCACAAATGACCCATTTTTTAATAACTGGCTTTGCTTCCTATTTTTCTAAGACCCTTCATATGTGTTAATAATGATTCTCCAGAGGAGTGGAGACTGAAGTGCCAGCAGACATGGCAGTCTTTGAGAGTACTTCAGCCATTCAGACATAATGTTACATGAACCCTATCCTCTGTAAACCCAAAGAGTTTAAAGAGATAAAAAAAATAATAATAAATACATTTTTTTAAATATATATATAAATATATATATATATATATACACACACACACATATACATATATATGTATGTATGTACATATGCATGTAAATATATATATATATATATATATATATATACATATTCACAGACACATATGTGTTATAGAGGCATTATAGAGATATCTTATCCTCATACAAAAAGGATGGACAACACAAGGAGCTTCTCTCTGTATGACAAATCCAAGATAAATCAACACCTCTCTGGAACAGATTCAATAAATAAGGAATATCACACATTCCGCTTCCAATTACTCCCAATACATAATTACTTGTATAATATTTGGATGTCCTGTTACCAGAAAACATAACCAGTTTTGCACAAATGACCCATTTTTTAATAACTTTACTTTACTTCCTATATTTTTAAGACCCTTCATATGTGTAAATAATGATTCTCCAGAGGAGTGGAGACTGAAATGCCAGCAGGCATGGCAGTCTTTGAGAGTACTTCAGCCAGTCAGACATAATGAACCCTATCCATACATGAACCCTATCCTCTATAAGCCCAAAGAGATTAAAAATAAATAAATAATGATAAATACTTAAAAAAAAATAATATATATATATATATATATATAAACATTGAAATATATATATATATATATATATATATATATATATATATAAACATTGAAATATATATATATATATACGTACACAGATATATGTATACATATATATGTATTTCAATGTTTATATATATATATGTATTTCATATATTTATGAAATACATATATATATGTATTTCAATGTTTATATATATATATATATATAAACATTGAAATATTGAAAATTGAAATACATATATATGTTTATATATATATGTATTTCATATATTTATGAAATACATATATATATGCATTTCAATGTTTATATATATATATATATATAAACATTGAAATACATATATATGTATACGTATGTCTGTGTATGTGTATATATATATATATATATATATATATATATATATTTATACACACACACATATTTATCAGACACACATATGTGTTATAGAGGCATTATAGAGATATCTTATCCTCATACAAAAAGGATGGACAACACAAGGAGCTTCTCTCTGTATGACAAATCCAAGATAAATCAACACCTCTCTGGAACAGATTCAATAAAAACTGAATATCATAAACCCCATGAGGGGGCGATTCATCGCGGGGCCGCCGAGAGAAAAGGAGAAAAGAAAGTCTCAAAGAGATTACGATGAAAATTCATCCTCCGCTTGCGCCAAAGCAGTGGACAGCTGCGTTCAATGCTGAGGGACCGGCTGTTCTGTCCGCCGACGCCTTGGTCAGGGGCATCAACGGGGGTAGTTGCTTGTCTTTGATGGCGGGTGAAACCCATGAAGACACGAAGAGAACATAGAAGCCCCACATGGCTTAGCATAAATTCAATCTTGTAGTCTCCAAGTCAGGATTATTGATTTCCCTGAGTTGTTTTCTCGCTCTTTCACAACGACTATTTTTCTTTTTTTTTTGTGTGTTTTTTTTCATCATTTGCCGTGGAAAGAGTTTTGTCCCTGCGTGTCACGGTTGTGATTTCAGCGCTGATCTATTTGCAGCCGTCCTTGGCCACGTCACCACCTGGGCATTCTCTTATTATTTTTTCAGACCTTTGGACTTTTCACACCGCATAGAGAGATTTCTCAAAAAGCTCACTGCCTAGTTTTTGAGGGATTACCGTACTGGTGAAGTATAAAATATTTCTATAAATGAATATGTACATTATAGTGAGGTGCAATGGTCATAAATTCAGTCCACTTCAACATTTTTACCGCTGTTTTTTTTTTCTTAGTCGCGCCATCATTCAAATGCAATTAAATCCATGACAAATCGCAGTTGCACTTTGCTGAGCTGCCACTTTCAAGCCTTTTTATAAACTGTGACAAGAAATGCATTAATTTCAATTGGATTCCATTGTTATATGACTGGATGAGGAGAAAACTCTGAATCATGCTTTATTCTTTAAATTCTCATTGTCTATTTTTTAGGGTTAAACAAAATGTTACAGTGCATCTCATTGTCCATTTGTAAATTTGAAGGGTGGACAATTTCTATTTCATGAAGCTTTCATAATTATGGGAGGAATGCAAGTGCCTTTTTTCAATACAAACCTCCTCCTGATAAAGAAAATGGGAAAGGACTGGTGTAACACCTGCACACACAGTCGTACTTTGGTGTCAGTCGATTTCACACTTGTCAATTGTCATCATGTGTGACTCAAGTTTCCCCATCGGAAGTTATCATTGTTTTTGTGTGCACTGAGGTCAGGAAACAAAACTAAAAAACAAAACAAACTAACCTTTTTGAAAGTAGTTATATTGGGGATGGTGAATTGAAGATGTTCAATATTCCAAATTTGAATTTATTGATTTATTTTTGCATGGTCATTTATTTTTTCTGTCATTCATTATCTATAGCGCTTACCTTGCAGTACAAGTGGTGGTGGTGGTGGTGGTGGGAAGCCTGTCCCAGGTGTCACTGGGCAAGAGGCAGAGCTCACCCTGGCACCGGAGCCAGTCAATCTCAGGGCCACATATAGAGACGCACCGTGTCGTTCGAGCATCTGGGCGATTTATTGTCCCATATTGACCTATTCATGTTTTTGGACTGTGGGAGGCAAAAACTGAGAACTTGGACCAAAACCCATACAGACGGGAGTAGAGTTTATGAATTCCACAGACAAAGCCCCCCCCCCTCCAAACAGAGCCATGGACCTTATTGCTGTGAGACAATCGCTAACCACTAACCACTGCATCAACACTTCATCCGCATTTTGTGTGTACATATGTAGTTGATGTACTTTATTAATCTCTTTCGGGAAATTCTCCTCTGCATGGAGGAGCCGGGGAGCAAAAGAGGAATGCTCGGTTCCAAGGCCGATCGCTCTAACCCTCCTGTGCCATGCCACCCCAGGCGTTCTGTATGGATGTACGTATGTATAAATGTATACATACACTCATTATGTACATACGCATGTATGTAAGTATGTACATATTGAGGGTAAAGAGTTGATACAGTGTTTAGTTAATACATACTTGTATGTATACAAGGCTATACCCGGCTCCTCCTGGTGTGGCGAAGTGTTGCTAAGCAAGTCACTGAGCCCCGAACTGCTACTCTGGCGCCGCAAGATGGCTCCCCACTGCTCATGGTTCATCCATGACAGGTTAAATGCAGAGGAGAATTTCCCGAGAGAGATTGATAAAGTACATCAACTACATACGCATGTATGTAAGTATGTAAATATGTACATGTACATATGATGTAAATATGTACAATATGTAAATATGTATGTATGCACATATGTATGCGTGCATGTATGTGTCCGTGTATGCATGTATGGTAGATGGATGCATGCATGTATGTATTTATGAATGTATGTATATATGTATGCATGTATGAATGTATTTATGTATGTATGCATGTATTTATGTATGTAATAATGTATGTTAGTGTGTATGCCTATTTGTATGCATGTTTGTATCTATGTAGCTATGTAATTATGTGCAAATGTGTTTATTTATCAATTTCCAGCCAAAAGTATGTAAATGTGGATGATAAGCGATTCTTTGAACTTCATAAAACTTTCACTTACTCACAAAAAGATGAAAGAAAATAAACAAAAAAAGGAACTTTCGAGAGCAGATGTTTCAGGGCATCAGTCTTACTGAGCAGATACGACAACTGTGACCGTTCCTCCAGCTCAGCGCCAGAAGATAATTGTTTTTACATACATTATAAACTGATATTGCACGACAAATGCCACAGCAGCTATCCCAGCAACCTATTCAGGATATATATACACTCCATATACTAATAGTGTTTCAATCTGTAGCTTGAACACCATGTGAATAACTATGAAGGTGGAAACTATAAATATATTACTAAATTAATATTTATAGAATGGATTAGGCTGCTTGTTTTAGCATGAAGAAAATAATTAATATGTGGGATAAATATTGATATTTTTTAAACATTCTCCATCTGCTATCTGTGGTGTCGTGTAAAAAAAAAAAGGCAAAAATACTTTTAGAAGTACATTTCTCACTGTTGGGGTTGGGGGAAACCACCTGGCGTTTCGGATAATCCTCTGCGCTGGAAGCCTGTTGCTTTCACTCGTCCGACATTTGCATTTCTGCTCCAGAGACACATTTTACATTTGCAAACAGAGGTACAAAAGACAACGGGACATGACAGCGTCATTATCACATCATCACACACCTGCAGCTGGGGCTTTTTAAAAAGGAATATAAATTTAAAAAGTCTCCGTTGAATGTTCCAGTTCCACGTTTGCCATTAAACAGACATAATGACCTTAATCTGCCAAGTCGCGGCATGTTTCAGAATACATTTGAATAAACAGTAGCGTACCCGGGCTTTCTAACGTATGAAATTAGATTAAAAACAAAAACACACACTTAGTCCTTCAGTGGTGCGAGTGTTGTAATGAAATCTCCTTCTGCCACTCTCAGCTAATTTACCATCAAAAATTACCATTAGGCGTTCAGAAGCGTTTTTTCTACATCCTCGTAAGACAATCGATAGACTGGGGTCATCGCGCTCCTCAGTCCTCTGCCAGAAAACGTATCTCGTCTTGTGATTCTTATTCAGAGATGGCGACGCGGCGACATGCTCTGGGGTTAATCTGATGCATAGAGTGTTGACTCAGACCTGTCGGGGAAAAGACCCGTCAGTGTCCAGGGAATGCAGATATTGCTTGAGCGGCCTGTTGGAGTCAGCATTAATCGTGCCTTCATATACATGGCAACATATTTTCTTTTAATAGTTAATGTGAATTAATCGTAATTAATCGTTGTTGTCAATGAATGGTAAAAGGCTATTCAGGTCCAGCCCTTGAGCACGTGTTACATTTTACCATCCAATATCTATTTGTTTATAATTAGACTTTTCCCCTCCATCCTTTTGACAACTCTGTGTTGCATGTCGTTCGAGCAAAGTTTGGACATTACATAAACAATTTGTGGCTACTCGAAGTTGCAGGAGTATTTTTGTCTGATATTATCAATATAAATGCCTTTTAATGTTTGTGTCCCATGGTTTACATTGGTGCTATTGAATAAAGCTTAAATATATATGTATGTATGCATATGTATGTGAATAAACACATACAAACATACACATACATATGTATGTACACACACTATATGTATATATGTATAAGTATACATATATATGTATATATGTGTTTATATATCTATCTATATCTATCTATCTATCTATCTATCTATCTATCTATCTATCTATCTATCTATCTATCTATCTATCTATCTATCTATCTATATATATATATATAATCTGCATTAAAATGATCAATTTAATGCAATAGCTATTATCTCAACCATAACATCAAACCATAACATCATCCCATATATGTATTACATATAATAATACACAATACACAGATTAGCATACTGTAAGTATAATAAAAGAAAGGCTGCATAATTGATACTTTTAATTTTTAAACCGAAGCACATTTTATACCATATTTCTTGATACTTGAGTAAAACTCAGGATTTTATCCTGGATTGATTTTTATTCAGATTGGAGCTCTAAATTTACTTAACTACGGGAACTGAGCGCTTCGAAAGTTTGAAGCGAATCGTCCGGCCTGTAATTTAGCACAACAGTCCCAGAAATTCTATCAAACTTTGTAAGTGGTTGTCTGTTGTTGCAGCGCGAGAGGCAAAAGAAGATTTGAGAAAGTTCACGGGTCTCGTGTCGACCCAACCTCTCCTGCAGACACGTAGGTGACGGTGAGGTCACGTCCACCTTGAGGAGGTGATAATGACCAATTCTAGGAGCTTGGATGGAGACCGAGACACAATCAGGTGTGTGTCACACTGAGTTTTATCAAATACCGGACACTGCAAGACGGAGAAGACCAAAGTTTTTGGAGGATGGATGAAAACCGTTGAACGCGACGTTCACCGCAGCGTCTGACATAGATGAATGCGGTTAATTTGAATTTCACCAGGTACACATCACTGTGAGTCGTGGCGATTAATCAACATCTCACATCCTGCGGTTTTCTAATCGTCACGGGTTGGGTGTATAAACAATAACACCGAGGTTATTATGTGATGTTTTTAAACACAAACAGGTTGCCATATTGACTTTGTGTCAACCTACCACTTGGCCTTTTGTTTTCCTGGGAATGGCCTGTCACTGCAATGGCAGTAGGAGGAAGGAAGATTTCTCCGAGGAAAGAGGCGAGGGAAAGGTCACGGTGAATAAAAGCCTTTTAATCTGAGTGCCTTGTGTCGTGTGCCCGGGGAATATCAAAGTCATCCCATTTCTAGTAGGGTCAGAGCGGGGCATCATTCCTGTTTGCCCACTGCTCTCCTCCATGTTTGTGATGCCTAAATACCCTGCACCGGTGAGATTCAAGAAAAGGTTAGGGACAGCAGGGTGTTGTTTCTGTCTGTTTCCCTTCACTGTTTCACTCTCTCCGTGTGTTAATGTGCAGTTGCCTGTGTGAAGCTCACTCCACAGAGATAAGATATGACTGTTTGAAGCTTAAGACTTTGTAATGTTACATCCCCGAAACAGAAGGAACTGTAGATAGGGTGTTGCTGTCATTTTGTTTGCAAACACTGAATAAATGGGACAAAAATTTGTTGCTTTGTCTGATTCAGACTCAAAGACATCACAAGCGCGATTATTTTTTACACGTGGCTGGGAAAAAATAAAATCCACGATACATGAATGACTGTTACTTTTTCGCACAACGACACTGATTCATCACATTCCCGCCACACGCTCGCTCCCCGCCGCAGCAGATGGTAAAACTTTAAATTAATGTTGGTAGTGTTTTTGGCCATACAATTAGTCGTGATGGAGGATCAGGTTTTCCCCGCACATCCATCATTCCCAACGATTAGCGAAGAGTCGGGACTAACAATGCTTTCAAGGATATTTTACAGGGACAACATATAAGCCTTGAAATTCAAACGTTTCTATTGAAAACTATCTTACAAAACATGCAGGTGAGGACATGAAAACGGTATTTGCCTGATCGTTTTACACATTAGATACTTAAAAAAAAATATGATAACTATATTATACCACTTCTACTACGACTACTACTACTAGATTCAAGATTCAGTTTTAATTATTCCCATAGATGTTGTAAGATTATGGAGATTCAGACAATTAAATGAAATAATTACTTTGTACATTCCCTTCACACTCGGCGAATAACAGTCGAGACAATGCGACGACATATGGGAGACAGCTTGCAGAGACACACTTAAAAAAACATTGGAGGCGGAAAGTAAGTAAATGTACAGAAATAATTAAAATTAGTAATAAACACGAACTAAGAAAGGAAATACTAGCTATTATAAATTAAGGAGGGGGAGTAAAGGGGCTCTTGTTGGTAGTCTGGGTGGGTTTGTAATGTAGGGGGTTTCAAGAGTCTGATAGCCTGTGGGAAAAACAACAACAACCGTTTGCAAGTCTCATTAAGTCTCTACTATTTTCCTGAAACAATGATTGTTTGTATGCATCTATATGACTGTAAATGACAGTGTGAATGGTTGTGAACCTCTTTATTGGCCCCATCAGCACCTAGGTGAACCCCGCCTCTCACCCGATGACAGCTGGGTCCGATTCCAGCATCTGGCAAACTGATTATATATTGTTTATATTCTTTATCCTTATTTTTTTCATTTTATAGAATTTTAGATTTTTCTATTATCTATATACCTTACTACTGCACATGATTAATAGTTACTTCTACTGCACGATCCACTTTTTGCTGTGTGTGGAATTGAAATTTTCCCATTGTGGGAAAATAAAGGAATATTCTATTCTATTCTATTCTATTCTATTCTATTCTATTCTATTCTATTCTATTCTATTCTATTCTAGTCTATTCCTACAACCATGAGCAGAGGATAAGTGGTACGGATAATTTATGAATGAAA
>CAAKHD010013501.1:0-10955 GCA_901007705.1 Fistularia tabacaria
GGGTCACCTCTCGCGGCGGCGGGGGGGGGGGGGGGGGGGGGGGGGGGGGGGGGGGGGGGGGGGGGGGGGGGAAGGGGGGGGGGGGGGGGGGGGGGGGGGGGGGGGGGGGGGTGGGGGTAAAGGAATGCCGGTGGGCAGGCAAGATAGCAAGATGGATGGAGGCATGTATTCATCCGTTTCCCTCTCTCATTACATCTATTTAAAATGCTGCCAGGCTTGTGTGCATTTGTGTGTATTTGTATGTGTGTGTGTGTGTGTGTGTGTGTGTCACCCACTCCCATCCCCCCCCCCATACAAGTAGCACCGTTTCCCTCCCCTGCACATCCTTCACTGCCTCTTTTGACTCCTCTCTCCATCCTGCCCCCGTCTTTCTCCTCAGCTAAATCCCCGTTCAGCCATTAAGGAAATTCATTTTTCAGAAGAAAAAAAAGAGCTAAGGGGGGCTGGGGGCTGGGGGTGGAGAGGATGGGGGAGGGGGGTTGACAGGCCGTGTGATCTGCGCTTAATTCTATTGGGTGATCGTTTTAATTAAGCTGCCGCGTGTTTGCGCGAACTGTCGCCGCTACAAGCATATATTTGACGGATGAAGAAGAGAGTGACCTACATTTGCTGTTTGACGGCCACGCACACGCGCGCACGCACATGTTCGTGCATGTTCTACGCATGCACGCGCAACGTTTGACGCCATTTAGTTAATGAAAGAAATGAAACGTGCGCAATGATCAGTGTCAAGTGACCCTTTACAGTGATCTACATACACAGTGGCATTGAGATGGATGTTCTGCGTGTTCTCGCCCATGTTCTCCTGCCTGCGGCTCGGCCTTGGTTCTCTCTGTGTCCTAGCCATGTTCTCCTCCCCCCGCCTGCCTGGGTTCACTCTGTGATGTCGGTCAAAACGAAGATGGAAAACCAGGAGGAACCGGATCAAGAGTTAGAAAAGATGGGATCTCAGGAGACCAGAAGAACCCGAACGTAGATGATCCAGGAGATGAACCTCGCGTCCTCACTTTCGGACGAGTCCTTATCAAAGTCCGGAATGAGGTCTGGCCTCCGTGAAGCTTTGACAGTGACCTTGAGCAAGATGTTCTCCAGCTGAAAGAACAGAATGTTCTCCGCTTGAGCTGATGTTTCAGCAGAAACTTCAAGGTTCTATCCAATGGAATACAGGCAAAAGAAACAGAGATGAAATTGAACCCCCACCTCATGTCAATCACCTCCTCCAAAGAGGTGTTAGAAGAGAAAGAGTAGGAGGAAGATGGATCAGCACCTTCTGGAATGCCTATCAAAAGGTGTCTTTATTATGTAACCCTGCATAGGTACACTGGAAGATTTGGAAGTACTACAAGTAGGGTTAAGGTTAGAGGTGATGGACCCCTGACCAGGAAGCGATTCTCTCAGACATTCTCTTCTCTTCTCTTGATCTGTGAGGTCGCGATTTGGACAAGCGGGCGTTTGTTTGTTTTTTTCTTTTCTTTGATTCCCGACTTTCGTCACCGCCTATCAAACAGAGTCAGGGTGGAACAGCCGAGGGGCGGGAGGTGTCCGAAGCCCGCGTGAATCAACAAGTAATATTCCCGCTTCAGAGGCATCCAATAATACCCGAGTCGGTGGAGGATTTGTTCCGTGGCCACCGGATACTGTGTTTACAGTCAACAAACATTAGTCACTGCAGATTTTTTTTTTCCTCCGGCTCCTGCCAAAACTCCACATTCACCATTCACTGCCATGGGGTGGAGGGGGGCTGCCTCTCCTCAAAGGCTCCCTTATCTCCCCTGACCTTATCTGCTGGAGTGCTGCTGAGCTCCACAGTTTTCAGGAACGAGAGGACACCGACAGAATTATTTAAATTGAGCGGAACCCCGATTTTAAGTCCCCCCCCCCCCCGCCCTCACAAAGGGAGACTTTGGCAGCGGACGCGCCGGCTGACACTGCGCACTTCTTGTCAGGAGGGCGGTTTGCAAGTGACTGTCAAAATAGCCCTCAACTTTGGATGTTGTAAAACGGGGGGTGGGGGGGATTGACGGAGCGAAGAGACAGGCCGTCACGACTCAGGTGGTCTCATAATATATGAGGGAAAATACTGACAGATCGACAGCCATGTTCTTAGAAACGGGGATGAGAAACGAGGACGTGATGGTCTTTGAGTAGAACTGGGCAGAACTGGTTTGTGAAGCCATAAGAGGCTGACAAGAACCCACAGAACCCCCTCCCCCTCACGGAAAGTGTTGAGTGGACGGACAAACACTCACCTGCAGCCTGGGAGGTGGGGCTTAACCGGGACGGGTCAGCTGTCAATCATCCAACCTTTCAATCTCTCATCCACACCTATGGACAATTTATTAAATTCAATGGAACTTCTCATTGTTTTTGGACAGCTGGGGAAAGATGGAGAACCAGGAGAGAACCAATCCATTTCCCAGGGCAAAACCTCATGAGGAACCCATTCCATTAACCTACGTTTATCGTAACACAGACCTTTTCTTCCGGAAGAAATAGTTTACGAGAAGTATTTCCATTTTTTGTTTTTTCATGCGCGTCTCTCGACGTCCGAACGACACCCTGCAGCCGATGCTGTGACTTACTTAAAGCTTATATTGTCCGGGGCGATTTGGTTGGTTCTTTGGTGCTCGCCGTTTGACTCGGATTGAAACGGCGCTATCAAGGGCAGAGTTGATTAGATTCCGCTGTGCGATCAATGCAGACATGTGTTTTGGGAGGGGAAGCCACGGGTGTGAACCCCACCCCCCCCATGGGCTGTTGTATTCGCTTTATTTCAGGCGTGCAGCCTTCGATACCACAGCGCTGTGACTCTTTGTCTGCTAGCGGCAGCAGCGGCAGCAGCGGCAGCAGCGGCGGCGCCCGGAGCGAGCGGCATGAAGAACACTGTGGGTAAATAAAAGATTAATTTTCACAAGTTGTTCATGCAGTCATCCTCAAGACAGGCGTGGCGCGGGGCCATCATCAGAGTGATGTAACCTCGTGACACACACACACACACACACACAAACACAGAGACACACACACACACACACACACACACACACACACACACACATAGGACTGTCAGGCAGGGGAAATGTCACAGCAGCAGCGGAATCTGATTCAAACCGGTGGCGCTGAGGGGGAAAAAAAAAAAGAATTACACACGCAGTTCACGTCCGAAACGGAGTGGAGGGAAACGTCTGGGCGTGCATATGTGCGATCTAGCAGATTCCCACAGATCATCTTCCAGAACATTTTCAGTGGCCTTACAGAAGGTAATGGGTTCCACTCTATCAGAAGCAAGAGGAACCTCATCGATCCCAGACACATGACTCATGACAAAACATCTCATCGTCTGGCATGTGTGTTTGTGTGTGTGTATGTTTGTGTGTGTAAGCCGCTGCAATCACAAGAGACTCCTGTCCGGCAAGGGGATCTGAGAGCGAGGGGAGGCCGCGCTGCTCCTCATCAAAAATTCATCCCGTCCCTTAGCGCTCTCAGAAACACAGATGTGTCAAGGTAAGCTCGCGCGCACACACGC
The DNA here is from genome assembly GCA_901007705.1 of Fistularia tabacaria. Classification (NCBI taxonomy): domain Eukaryota; kingdom Metazoa; phylum Chordata; class Actinopteri; order Syngnathiformes; family Fistulariidae; genus Fistularia; species Fistularia tabacaria. Next base: position 3,524 of record CAAKHD010013501.1, read on the forward strand.
ACACACACACAAACACACACAAACACACACACACACACACACACACACACACACACACACACACACACATACACAGCATCATGCTCAACTGGAAGTGCTTCTCCAGCCGCATTACCATCTTCATATTGAAAAGAAAAACCTCCGGTTCGCTGCCCCCTGCATGTTGGTGTGGCTCCATCTTTTCATCGGCACGATTGTCGGCACGCCGTGCAGGCGCCTCTTGTGACCATGGGACTGCTCAGCCCTCCCCCCAACAGAGGTCATAGAGGGGATGGAGCCAATCCCGGCTGACACAACGGAAAGAAGCTGGGCTTGACCTGGACGGCTCAGCTGTCAATCAAACAACATCCAACCATTCAATCTCTCATTCGCCCCAGCGGACAATTTAGTCTTCAGTGAACCTGCGGACTGTGTTTGGGAGGAAGATGGAGAACCTGGAGAGAACCAAGGCAAGAGAACATCCACCCCAACTGCCAGGAGGGTGGGCCAAAGGCCAGCATGGCGTTTCCCAGGCTCCCATGTAAACATAAATGCCAAAGGATGCTCGACACCTCAGAAGCCGATTGATGACCTTCACCGAATCTTTCCATTCTCCAAAGAAGTTTCCAAGAAGTTTTAAAGAACATTTAACTTCAAAGGCCTTTCTTGAATAGGTATCGTAAAAAAAGTATAAATGCAAGGCCTCTTTTTGAGGACCCCCCACCCCACCGCAGCCGTGTTCAGTTGCTTCACAAACCATATATACATCCTCCCCTCCTTGTTTGCCCTTTGCTGCGTCCTCCATCTGTCATCCTCTCTGCTGAGTCTCACTCCCCCCCCCCTCCTCCGGCCACTGACCCAAGGACCGGCCCCGGGACCCCCTCCCCTCCCCTTCCCTCTGCTGGCCTCCGTCCAGGCCGGAGAGCGCGGGGCTCGGGCGAGCGTGGCGGAGCTGTCAGCGGCTTCCTACTAGGTGCTAAGAGGGTTGAGCAGAGGCGGGAACATCTCTGTCAGCTCTCTGCAGTTTGTGCACGAGCCGCCGCAGTCCTTCTGGCTCCACATGACGGATTAACAAGCAGCGGCGGCAGCAGCAGAAGGAAGCGACGGCTCTGTGATCCCTCCCACCTCCAGGATGCAGACGCCGGCTGGCTGTGCGGCGCCGCATTCACATGCACAGCGACTTCGATCTATGAAAATCTGCTTACGAGCTTGTAATTTTTCCAGAACCGGATTTCAGCCCGGAATGAATCTGTCAGTTCTGAACAAACAAGAGCCCCGTCATTCATTTGCTGACACTTGGTCCAGAGGCGGAGTTAACCTTGACGGGTCGGCTGTCAATCACAGATAACCCACCATCCACTCTCATCACACCTGTGGACGATTTAAAACCTTCAGTCAACCTGCGCTCTGTTTTTGGACTCTGGGGAGGAAGATGGAGACCCTGGAAAGAATAAGCAGGTGGACAAGGAGAGAACACGCACACGCACACGCACACGCACACGCACACGCACACGCACACGCACACGCACACGCACACGCACACGCACACTTAACCGAGCTGAGTGATAGCCGTAGGGGTGTTCTGTATGCATTCCTAGCAGGGATGCCGCTGCACATATGTCAGATGTCACTGATCTGACGTAGAAAACTTGGAAAATACGAAAATGTCGCCAAAAGAAGAGAAGAAAAAATCCTTTGACATCCCGAGTCGGATTATTTCCGGTCCTTCCAAGAAAGCAGCGGCCCTGTTGTCCAGACCATAAATATTCTTTAATAGAGATGCTATAAGTAGGCCCCGTAACGAGCAGCAGTCAAACATCCTGCGGTTCCCCCCACCCCCTCCAGCTCGGATGATGCAGTGTGTTTGGGCTGCCTTCTGACACAAAAGCAAACACGGGGTAATAGATTGCAAATGAACGGCGTGGTCGACACACCAATTAATCAACGGGGCCGAGCGCTGCTCTTCCTCGATGGTATTGTGATATCGTACGGTGGGGGGGGGTTGAATTGCGGCTCCTTAAAATGAATGGATTGTATCTGCAGTTAATTATCATTTACCACTGGGTCTCTCCGGGATGTTTCCGCAGCTTAAGGATACGAGCGGCGGTGGTAGCAGCGGCGACGGCGGCCGGCTGGTAATTACACCACACCATTGTACAGGATCAATTACATGTGATCAGAGTAGAATTGGGCCCGGAATCGAGTGGCTGCTCAGCCACTTATACATGGAAACTTTGGGTTTCTAGGGGACAAACAATGACTGGGAGTGAAGCGAGCCATCGATGGGAGATGTGACACACACACACGCACACACGCACACACACACACACACACACACACCCTTCACCTCTCTGCCATGTACTGCAGCGGCTCGCTGCATGGGAGAAGTTGAGGTGCTTGAAGGGGTTATGGGAGTTCACCGATAGGTAAAATTGTGTAAATTATTGTAAGATCAGAAACTGATGGCATTTCAACTCAGGAACTATTGAGGTGAGAGGTTAATGACTGACGAGCTCCTATTGGATGGTGAAGTGAAAGGACCGGGATGTTGGCAGCGCCCCGCCTCTGCTGAAGTCTACTGGCCGACGGTGCCTGAAACGTTCCCACATCGATCTGTTGTCTGGTCACAGAGGGATGGATAGGCTCCACCCCCCACTGCACTGCAGCCGCTGTGTAAATCACGGCTACAAGCGTGCGCACACGCACACACACGAGCGCACGCATGCTGGCCAGGAAGGTAATAAAGGGGCCTCAGGTCCAGCATTATAATTATTATGTAAGAACTGAGATGCTGCTGCTCTTTGATGCACCCCCCCAACCCGATGCTCATTTGAGGTCGGCGTCATCCCTCCCTTGGTCAGCAGGGGGCGCCTCCCTGCACAAAGCAGATGTTTGCCGCGCATCCTCTGTCATTTAAAACCCCATGGCGTCATTAATCTCTAGCTAATTAGCCTCCATGTCCAAACTGGGCTGTGCAGCTTCCTGGAGGGAGGAGAGGTTATCAGTGTTGCCATGGAGAAAATATCTGAGATGTTGATGAATTACAGGACGAGATGTAGCAAAACATGAGGGGGTGAAGCAGGGGTGAAACGTGACAGCCAGAGCGGCTAGCAGAGCTTTGGACAAAACGAGAGAAGCAGAGAGACAGGAAGAGCGATGGCAAAGTCGACAAGCAGAATGGCGGCAGAGCAGCAAGCAGAGTGATGGTCAAAGTGACAAGCAGAGCGACGAGCAGAGCAGCGTAATGACAAAGCGGCGAGCAGATCAGCAAGCATAATGATGAGCAGAGAAAGGGGCAGAGCAACCGCCAAAAGGAAAAGCAGAGTAATTGGCGGAGCAAGGACAAAGCGACGGGCAGTTTAGTAACAAGAGCAATGAGCAGAGCAACAGGCAGAGCGACTCACAGACCGACGGGCAGAGCGCCGGCTAAAGTGAAAAGCAGAGCACCGGGCAGCGAAAGGACAAAGCACCGTGCAGATCACTCAGCAGAGCGACGGCAAAACAGCTGGCACAGCAGTGGATAGAGTGGCGGGGAGAATATCCATTCTTTTGATGGAACTGGATGTACAGACACACCGATGACGGATGCTCTAGCTGTAAAGTTTCCTCCGCGCGGTGGTTATGAAGTGATTTTTAAAGGGATCCCCAGTTACCAAGATGTTGCTGTCCTATTTTATCAATTTTTGCACCAGCTACATAAAAGTGATAATAAAATCTCTCTGCATATCTTAGTTTGTATCAAATTCTAAAAAAAAAAATTCATTCATAGGCCACTATTATTGTATACATCGCCGGGTAGTGACGTCATGAGGTTGCCCTGGGGTTGGTCCCGTGCAATAGCATGTCATCTGTGCAACCCTTCCCATTTGAACCTGAGAGAGACGGAAGCCAGGAGGATAACACTGAAGCCAGGATAAGCTTCAAAATGAAGATGAATAAAGACGGGAAGAGGCAAGAGTCGGCCAAAGTTGGCTATTCTAACAGAGGGAGAGCTTCTGTGGTAAGGAGCTTCATTTTTTGTCAACGGCTGTTCACTGTAGACTTCCAGACCGCTGTGCTGACTGACCGCGTGACTCGTCAGCTTCCTCCGATTGTACCGGTGCTGGTCTTTCGTCATTAGATACTTCTTCTGCAGTCGCCGGTTGTTGACATCCTCGCAGGAGAACATCGAGTGTCTCCTGCCTGTGGCGTTTCTTCCAGCGGGCTTCACTGGTTTCCTTGAACCTTTTGTATCTTTATGAAAGAAAGCTATAGGCGCGCCCTTTGGCTTTAGCGTCCGTTTAAAACCAGCAGCACCCGTGAGCTCTTTCAGCAGCTCAGCCTAGCTCAGCTGAATGCGTAAAATGCGCCTGGAGAGAAGTGGCAAGAGCAAAGATGTGGATCCTTAGCCAGTGTGTATGTGTATGCCCATCTCTCTTCTCTTCTTGACCCTCGGAAAGCTGAGTAGACCAACATCAGTCCCTTTGTTTCCCTTGGACTGGAAATGCACCCAAAAGCACCACAATGTAGCATTATAAGTGCATTTACCACATCATACCGAACCAAACACGAGCGGAAAGCCAAAGTTAACACGAGCAAGCGGTATACATCATCCACCCAAGTATGTATTGCGCTAGTAAAAAAACGGCGCTGCCCCTGAGTTCAAATATGTGTGATAAATTGCATTTTTTAAAGAAATAAAAATTCTTTGTTCTTCAAACAACGCATACTTTTTTAACAATACATTCTAATACGAGACAAACTTGAAAGCATATTTATGCCTATTGGTCCTCTCTGGCGGGGTTCCCTTTAAGGAATCAGAATGGATGAGTGGCAACGCTAAAGTCGCTCCTCCTCCTCCTCTTCCGCTCAGATGGATGCCCGACTGTATCCTGAGCAGAAAGAAAGTGACCGAGATGGTCGCAGCTACTGAGTCACTTCCTCCCCAGAGCGCCTAGAGTTTAGGTCGGACATCATCAGCCACAGGTACGCGAGGGCGGGGAAAGACTACTGAATGATTTATCTGCTCTAAACAGCCAGGCCTTAAGCTTTACTATCGTATAATTACAAGATAAACCCAACTTCGGTGCAATTCTTCATGAAATTGTGGAGTGGTTGTTGTTACATCTGGTTGTTGTTATATCTTGTACTTATACATATTTGCAGATGCCATACAATCCGCACATCATCAGTGATGTGTTGGCGTGGGGGGGGGGGCAAGTATTTTCATCTGTCATGTGATCCTTTATTGAAGTCAAAGGTCAAATTTAACAGCTCAACCCTCTGGGCCTAAGGGTGGTGCCGCTGGTAATAATGCTGTAATAAAGCAACCGGTAATAATGCTGTAATAACAGTACAATGGCAAATATTGTTCATTGGCTGTCGGGGAAAACCAGTCAAGTCATGTCTTAGCAGCCAACAATCAAAATTTAAAAAAAATGTCATCCTTTGTGATGCCCTGTGAACTGGTGTTGTCACCAGACACGGGACGCTGTTCCGATGGAAGAGATGATCCAAACCAGCAGCTTGGGAAATGAAACAAAAGATCTGAGCCGCGCATCTGTTACTTTTAATTTATTTTTTTTACATAAATGTTTCTCGCCACTTCGCCTCCTGTCCTGGTGTAATAAGAGCGTGTAAAACCTCAGCCCTCCAGCAGGTATAACACATTCTCCAGGAGAAGGAACCTGGGCACTGCTCCGCAGCGATGTCACGTGACCGTTGCGAGGCAGAGGAGGAAGCAGAACGTGATCAGACTCCGTCCGGGTCAGCGGCTGGCGCGGTCTTACATTTTAACCCTTCATGGGCCATGAGGACGTAGCGGTTCCGGTCCACTGAGCAGAGGGGTTTTTGCAATTCACAGCTGTGACACACACACTCACACATAGGAGGACCCAAGGGATTATGGGATGTCAGAACAGAACCTCGCTAACAGCTTGGGAACTGTCCTCAAATTGAAGAAGTCGTAGATGACTGGACATTTTGCTATTGTCATTCATTCAGTTTCTATAGCGATGGACATTGGGGTGAGCTGTCAATCCTACAGAGACATCTAACCATTGGCAGTAGAACCTTCTGACTGTTTTCTGGACTGTGGGAGGAAGATGGAGAACCTGGAGAGAACCCAGGCAGGAGAACCTGAGGAGAATGCGGAGAGGAAGCCCAGGCCTCCAATCATCATCTTCCTCTACTCTGAATATTATTATTTTTATTTTTGCCAAAATATTGATTTTCTCGGATGTAGCCAGCAGAACCTCAAGCGACTGTTTGCGTCACATGACGCGCTCCCCCTAATCTCGCCTGTGCCCCCTTCAGCCACAGGGTGGCGTTGTGATATGGACTGAGGTTAGCCGGTAATGCTGCGCGGTGCACCTGACAGAGGTCCCTTGGCTGGGTCTTCCAGCATGGGGGGGCATATTCATCAGTGACGTGTGTTTGCTGTGTCCGGGTCGTGTTTCACCTGCTGCAACCCCCCAACACACTACACACGCACACACACACACATACATGCAGTCCACCCAACACCTCAACCCCAAGGCCTCCTGTCTGCAGCCACGCAGCACCTTCAACCTCCACAGATTACAGATCAACTGCAGATTTCCGCTAAACGGAACAACATGGAGCAGAAAACATCACAAACACACACACCCACACACACACACACACACACACACACACACACACACACACACAAACACACACACACACACACACACATAAACACACTCATCCACCCACCGCAATGGTATTTTAAGACTCTGACCCCAGTCATGTTTACACAGGGGGCTCCCTTAAGGCATCAGGGGGCCTGAATAGAAGTGCATTGTTACAACTGCTGGGACATGTTGCACCCTGGGGCGTGCACTTTCCTGCCGTCATGCACGCACGCCCCCACCAACCTAGCCCAGCCCATGTCTGCAGTGAGCCAAGAAGATGCCTGCAGGACCAGAATCAGAAAGGATGGGGGGGATACTGACATACGATGGATGTGATGATGATGTCGTCACTGACAGGTAGAAAAAAAATCACTTGAACCGCATCAACCATTTCACCTCTCTTGCCTCCGGGAACCCATGCAGCCGGGTCTTTAACAGAACATGCAGCGTGAGAACATCAGCGCCCTGAGAAGCCGTAGGATCGATCCGAATGTTTCCATGACGAGGGGGCGGTTGGAGATGCGGAGCAGCCAGTGTGGGTATTCCCATTCCGCGCTGTTCCAACGGTTCTCCTCTACTTGTTCAAACACAAACCCCCGCCCACCTGAGTCCACTTGGCGAGCTGAATGTGTGGGTCTGACACACGGCCCCCGTCCACATTCAGTTGGGTGGTGGTGGTGGTGGTGGTGGGGGGGGGGTTGCTCCCAGTCGGCTCTGAAATGACTGCCTTTACTGCAGACTAATTAACATCTGAAACCTGATGTCCCCTCTGCCTGGGGTTTGGGGGCTCCGCCGTTCTCCACCTCCTTCCGGCCCCC
>CAAKHD010013501.1:33916-58449 GCA_901007705.1 Fistularia tabacaria
ATTCTTTTACTACAAATCGCCTTCTTCATTCTCATCTCCCCCCCCCCCCCCCCCCCCCCCCAATATATACACATACTGCGTCGTTGGCTTATGGGACGGTTTTAATCGTTAACCCTGTTTCCGCAGACATGGGCAAGTTTATGAAGCCTGGGAAGGTGGTGATGGTGCTGGCCGGACGCTACGCCGGTCGCAAAGCAGTCATCGTCAAGGTAAGACGCTCCTGGATGGATAATGTTCGCAATGCTGGGGGTACAACCGACAAACGCCCCATCTGGGGCTCCAGTAACGCCGACCATTGTTGTATTCGATGAGCAGGGTTTTTTTCGTGTTTGCACACTAGGATTTCAGCCATCTTGGTAAATCTATTGAATGGCATCCTGTCTCACACCAATTCACTTCATGTCTTCATTTACTACCTCCATCAATCTCATGTCTGGGTTTCCTCAAAGCCCCCTGCCTGTCAGTTCCAACCTCAACATCTTCCTACTGACATTCATTATTTCCATGTACACATTCGTACTGTTTCAGCATGACCTAACCTCCAAACATCTTAAATGTGCTGGCCCTCCTGAGCAAATCGATCTTCCTCACCCTCAAAGAGAACCTCAACATCTTTGTCTCTGCTTCTTGTCTTTTCCTCTGGACCACTTTCTCTAAACCATGGAAAAGCCACATGGTAACGTGTGAGAGGAACATGAAAGTTTTCTTTAACAAGGTTTGCTCTTTTTCAATTAAATGTTCATAGACTGGAAGCTGCAGGTTCTCCCCGTTGTCTCAGAGAACCACTACATTTCAGTCATCCCTGTGTTTTTGTCCATGATAGACAAAAAGATGTCAAAGTCCTGAGTTGATTTTTTTTTTTTTTTTTTTTCTTTTTCTTTTCTTAACCCACCCCACCGCTTCCCAGCCAGTCGCTCCATTCTGATGGAAAATGAGAAAAGTTATCAGTGGCTTTAGCTTCTAAGACTGATGTCCCCTCAACTGTGGGCACAAGCATTCTAATGTTTTCTCTGAAAATGTTCCGGGGGGTTAATCGGTCCAGTCGACAGCAGATAACCAGCATGTTGAGTCTGCATCATCAGGAGATCTCATCGTTATTTGACCATCTTGTTGCAGAACATTGACGATGGCACCACCGACCGTCCTTACAGCCACGCGCTGGTCGCCGGCATCGACCGCTACCCCCGCAAGGTGACCACCAGCATGGGCAAGAAGAAGATCGCCAAGAGGTCCAAGATCAAGGCTTTCGTCAAGGTTTTCAACTACAACCACCTCATGCCCACTAGGTCAGTGACATTCCTGGTTATTTGAGTAAAGATTGCTGAGACGAGCTGCTAAAAGCAATAATGTCTGTTCACTTAACTGTTTGTCGCAAACTTAGCTTTTTCCAATATTTCCTACCAGGGTGTGTTTAAGTTTTATCAAGTTGGAGTAAATTTCTTGCGTGGTGGACAAAGAAGTGGAATTTATTCTGTTGACAGATTTCTGGTTTAGGTTCACTGATACAAAGCTGCATTTCTTGAATGTTCCTGCCGCTGTGTATAAGTGGCGCGTCAGCAAGCTTGTTACGGGAACTGGTGTGTGTGTGATTTGTGTGGTCAGTTACTTGTACTCCCATGCACGCGCTTGACATCAGGGAAAGTGGGTGTTCTGTTAACCTGTCGACCCTGTTCATGTCTGATTAAACTTGAAGTTCTGAGTTCTCCTGCAGATGTAGACCCTGGCAGGGAACTCATGCCTGTCTTAAAAGTTTTAATTTGCTTGATACCTTTTTTTTTTTAAATTTGGGGTCGAATCTGTGCTTCAGGTTTGACACCACCCTGACTGCTATCCATCCACGATGATAGATGGTGTCTGAAAGTCATTGAGTCATTGCGTCCTATTGAAATTTTAATTGCTTTGAGGTGATTTGTGCCAGATGTAGTTTTTCTGTGTGAGTAGATCAATAACTGATCAGTGGTAATATCTGAACTGGACATGATCCAACCAACAATGCAAGATTGAGTTTCGGAGAGAAACTTTTCTGGTCCTTTACCAGATGGCCTTCATATCACATCCATATGCTTATAGTACTGGGCTGTTTTTTGTCACCGGGCTGTAGTTTTAATCAATGGAGTACAGTCAGGTTCATGTACCCGAGACACCAACCAGGAGGGCAGGTTTAATCGCCGAGATATGAGGAGCCGGTTTCTTAAGTTTCCCTGCTTGACAGTTGTTGCAGTAATGTGACTAAGTAAGACATTTGTGTATTTTTCCCCCAGATACTCTGTTGACATCCCTCTGGACAAAACCGTGGTCAACAAGGACGTCTTCAGGGACCCTGCCCTCAAACGCAAAGCCAGGCGGGAGGCCAAGATCAAGTTTGAGGAGAGGTAAGTCTCAAGTCTGACACTGGAGGCATCTCTTGCATTCAGTGAACCAAAATGTAGGTTTGAATCCTGTCAGAAACATTAATGTTACAAGAGTGAAGTCTGCTGTACTTCAGGAGCTCAGGTGATCAGCAGCTGATGTCTTGGATGCTGCAAACAGACGGCCCTGTTTGACCTAATTCCTTATCTGTTTTTCAGGTACAAGACAGGCAAGAACAAGTGGTTCTTCCAGAAGCTCAGATTCTGAATTTGCTTTATTTCACAAATAAATGTTTAAAAATGGATTCAGGTTTTTCATTGACTTGTTTTATATGTTCTATACTTTTTAAAGTAGTCCCTCGTTTATCGTGGAGATTACGTTCCTGAACATCCACGATAAACAAAAATCCATGAAGTAGCCACCATAACCCAATTTTATTAACATATATATTTGAAGGCTTTATGACTCTCCCCACAATCTTAATATTTCCCATACTCATAAACACCTATATAATTCATACAACACTGAGGAGTAACACTACGACTAGCGATCACACATATATGTGAAATGGACAAGGCAAGATGCTGAATGCATGCTACATGCAAAGGATGCAGAGAATGATGCTACAGTAGCTGAGGCAATCAGCCAAGGATACAGAAATCCATGCCCAGTTGGTTGCCACTCTGGAAAATGCTTATTTTACCCGAAAAATTATTGAAATAAGTGTACAAAAATGCATAGATACTGCAAATATCCACTTTCAATTAAATATGTGCGAGTTAAAGCTCCGCCAAAGGTGAACTGTGACAGGGACTGCTGGTTATCTCTTTGGGGGAAATGTTGATTGATTGATCTGTCATGCATGAACCGCGAGCGGTGAGCAGCACACAATAGTTTTGGGCACAGTGTCTTGCTCGAGAGTTGAACCAGGAACCCTCCAGTTTCAAGATGACCACAGTTTTTGCTTTTAGCAGCTGTCTTAGTCTTTTGGACTGAAATGCCCATTAGTTTAAGTCTTTTTTTTTTTATCCATTTCTATATTTGATAGCTTTAGTCTAGTCCTAGCTGACAAACTCAAAAAGGTTGTTTTAGGCCAAGTTTTAGTTATCAAAAATGTATTTAGGTTAATAACTATTGGACATTGCTTATGGGCAGAAGCCTTTTATTTCCATACCTCAACTTTTCCAACAAATTTCTCTTTTTTTTTTAATGAATTGATTCATAAAATTAAAAAATGATTCATACTTCATCATACAGGAGTATCACACATAAGTTGTGAAAACAGCATATCTATAAGTTCAACTCATAGCTTTTAGAGTGGCTATTTTCACCAATATTTCCAATAATAAAGAAATGGTCTTCGATATACAAAGGTTCCACCCAAGGGCAAATATTTACTGATCCAAGGATTACTCCAATAAAGCCAAAAGCATCCTTACTTTGGTAAACGTGCCTTTATTTCTGAGAATTTGCTGAAGTGCAATGAACATAAACAATGCCCGAAAAAAACAACAATGGGATACAATTACTCTTTTGGAATCAACGTGCATCTCCTGGGAAGGTTTATGGGTGAATACAAAACAATCAAATGTCGGTATATCTTTTCAAGCAAAAGAAAAATACATAGTTCAACAACCCACCCTGTACCGAAGCCTTCTGATCTTTCTGAGCAGTGGCCAAAAAAGTGTGTGTGTGTGTGTGTTTGTGTGCGCACGCTCTTCATTTAGTCATATGGGGAACAGCAACCGGTCTGAAATGCTACATTTTCCAGCATATTTCAGTCCCTCACTTAAACATGCTCGACACACATATTATTTTAGCCTGAAGTAAGCAGCCAATTTGCGCCGAGTACGTGGAAAACTTACCTTAAGCGTACAATGACATTTATCACAAGCCGATTGTCGAGTAACTTTGTATGCATGACATTTTAACAGGACTTGTAACTTACCTTGGAAAAAACATCCGTGTGATTGCCAGCAGTTTCTCCTTCTGAAACTAATTTTACCACTTCAACTTATTTAAAAAAAAAACAACAGAATTTGGTCCCTTTGTTTTTCATAACTGGGATTAAACCAAAAATGTTATTTTCATGTATTCAAAGAGTGAAACACCATCGTTTGTGAGAACAATCATGTAATAAAGATGTTTTGTTGCCCATTTCACATGGCAAAGACTGAATTCTAAAGTTTAAACTTCCCACTGCCCCTGAACGCAACACTGGCTTCTCACAGACCACATCACAGCGCCCTCTGGTGGATGAAAGAGGAAGCTTCCGGTTTACGAGAAACAGAAAGTGGAAGAACATTTACAGGAAGAGCCAAACCATCGTTTTAACTCGGTCTTTAAGAAAATAAATCAACAAAGACACGACTAATTCGATGCATTTTATTTATTCATTGAGCTGAGCTTCTTTTTTTGGATCGCGAAGCGCACTTTCACTGAAATACGTGTTTTTCTTTTTTTACATCTGCGATATTTAATACCGAGTGTAATCCAGGGCGAGCCGCAGGATATCATCCGACCGGGTGAGCTTTCATTTTGATCTATTTTATTACAAAAACAACTGAGCTAGAACTTTATTTCCCGCAGCAGGAAGGGAGAAAAAAACTGTTCTAACCACCAAGTTAAAAACTGTGATAAATGCATGTATTACTAATATTGATTACGGTAAATCCACCCCGAGCCACAGAACAGTAGAGCAGTGAGGTCTTTCAGCGGGGTTTGACAACAAACTATGAATATGAGACAAAAGGTCAACCTTATGGCTTTTATTTGCCAAAGCATTGGAACATGTATGGTGTTTTCAGTTACTCAGCTGTGTCTGACTACAGTTAACATTCAAACCATAAATAGCGCATGTCTACTCTCGGTTTCAGGTTTGGGTTTAACTTGTTGAGGCTGCATTTAAAGTTGGACGTGTAAACAATCTGAAAATAAGATGGGCGTCTCTGGGTGGAAAAAAATAAGCGATTGTGAGGCCAAGAGAAGAAGGGAAATCAATCAAAACATTAGCCATTGCCAGTGCAATCTCACGGAATACCCTGAAGGAGACAGAAACTACTGCTGTACTAAGAAGCAGACGTTGAGCTGGTAGACCAAGGACATCAGCGGTCGGCAACAGAAACATTGTGAGAGCTTCAAAGAAAAAGCCCTGAAACAACTGTTTGTGGCATCGGTGATGGACTCCGGAGGGCAGGAGTGAAGGTCTCACAGTCGACTGTGATGGACAGGCTTACAGATGAGGTTCGACTGGAATCTCCATGGACAATGATATTTGCAGATGACATTGTGATCATTAGTGAGAGCAGGGAACAGGTTGAGGGAAATCCAGAGAGGTGGAGGTTTGCTCTGGAAAGGAGAGGAATGAAGGTTAGTAGCAGCAAGACAGAATATATGTGTGTGAATGAGAGAGACCCAAGTGGAACAGTGAGGCTACAGGGACTTGAGATAAAGAAGGTGGAGGATTTTAAGTACTTAGGGTCGACAGTCCAGAGCATTGGAAAAGAGGTGAAGAAAGGGTGGAGGTTTCCTCCAGAGTTTTCTGGTTCCCTCCTGCAATCCAAAACATATAGGCGGTTCATTGGTGTGTGAATGGTTTTATGGTTTTATGGTTTTATAAATACATAAATAAATAAATAGATAGATAGATATTTGTATATATTTATAAAACCATTATTTAACAATTATACTATTCTTCTTCTTTTCCTTTCAGCTTTTCCCTTTCAGGGGTCGTCACAGCGAATCACCCTTCTCCATCTAATCCTATTCTCTGTATCCTCCTCTCTCACACCAACTACCTTCATATCTTCTCTCACTACGTCCATAAATCATCTCTTCGGTCTTCCTCTAGACCTCCTGCCCGGCATCTCCAATTCCAGCATCCGTCTACCAATATAGTCCCCATCCCTCCTCTGCGCATGACCGAACCATCTCAATCTGGCTTCTCTGACCTTCTCTCCAAAACATCTAACATGTGCTGTCCCTCTGATGGACTCATTTCTGATCCTATCCATCCTTGTCACTCCCAAAGAGAACCTCAATATCTTCATCTCTGCTACCTTCAGCTCTGCCTGTCTTTTGTTCAGTGCAACTGTCTCCAAACCATACAGCTTCGCTGGTCTCACCACTGTTTTGTAAACCCTCATTCCACCACCAGGTCTCCTTATTTGCTTTCCTTCCAGACGACACACTGAGTACTCTCCTAACTGTCTCCCTGATCACATTAGCTGTAGTTGTCCAGTTATCTGCAAGCTCTCCCTGACCACCAAGAGCCTTTCTCATCTCCTCCCTGAAAACCATACAGCACTCCTACCCTTTCAGCTTCCACCACTTTGTCCTCTGCTCTACCGTTGTCCTCTTGATCTTCTTGTCATCAGAGTCATCCTACAAACCACCATCCTATGCTGTCTGGCTACACTCTCACCTACCACTACTTTGCAGTCACTGATCTCTTTCAGATTTCCTCGTCTACACAAGATGTAGTCTACCTGCGTGCTCCTACCTCCGCTCTTATAAGTTACCCTATGTTCCTGTCTTTTCTGGAAAAAAAGTATTTACTACAGCCATTTCCATCCTTTTGGCAAAGTCTACCACCATCTGTCCCTCTACCTTCCTATCCTGGATACTAAACCTGCCCATCACTTCTTCATCACCTCTATTGCCTGCACCAACATGTCCATTGAAGTCTGCCCCAATTACCACTCTGTCATTTCTCGGGATGTTCTGCATCAATTCATCTAACTCATTCCAGAACTTCTCCTTCTCCTCTAACTCTCATCCTTCCTGTGGGGCATAGCCACTAACAACATTGACCATCACACTTTCAATTTCTTATTTCAGTCTCATAAGTCTATCTGACATTCTTTTCAAACCTGGTCCAAAGCTGGTCCAAACCTCCTCCCAGGCTTCTAGCCTTACTACCTTTCCATCTGGTCTCCTGGACACACAGTATATCCACTTTCCTTCTCTGCATCATGTCAACCAACTCTCTACCTTTTCCTGTCATCGTCCGAATATTCAAAGTCCCTACTCTCAATCCCAGACGCTTGCCTTTCCTCTTCTCCCTCTGCTTCCAAACACGCCTTCCTGCTCTCCTTCTTCAACCCACAGTAGTCCATTTTCCATTGGTACCCTGTAGGTTATCGGTACCAATGGCGGTTGTTCTTAACCCGGGCCTCGACCGATCCGGTATGAAATTTTAGGTTTGATTCGCATATTTGATTTTGGCAAAAGTTTTACGCCGGATGTCCTTCCTGACGCAACCCTCTACATTTATCTTATCTTATCTTATCTTATCTTATCTTATCTTATCTTATCTTATCTTATCTTATCTTATCTTATCTTATCTTATCTTATCTTATCTTATCTTATCTTATCTTATCTTATCTTATCTTAGCGGCTTGGGACCAGCTCAGGGAGACACTGACCTGTGCCCCCCTGAGTCTGGCTTCAGGAGACACTGGCCCGTGTCACCCTGAGGCTGCATTAACAATATTTTTTAAAATACATCCATTATTTTAGTAGTGTTGATTTTCATGTTCATTGTTGTCTGACAAAGACACATATTGTTATGTAATAAAACAATGCAAATTATCCTAAGATTGACTGACTATGTATATTCTATTTCACTTTCTCCAAATAGATATGATAAATAACGAAGTGGTCAACTGAACTGCTCTCCAGCTGCAGTGTGAATACGCGACAGAGCTGAGGATGGTCATCATGAGGACATGCAATGGATCTGGCAGCACAAACATTTGAAAGGCGAACGTCGCCCTCTCGCGTTTGAAATGGTAAAGCTAACTTAATATTTCTTTTAGAGGTAGTTAAAAAAGCGTGTGATAAAAAGCTTTTTGATCAGAAATGAACATTTTATAAAAGAGTGAATTATATTTGAGAAGGACAAAGTAAAACAGTCATAGTGATTTATCGTTCCTGGAGTCGGACGTTTCTGATTGGCTCTTTTGGAAAAAGTGGGCGATTCTCCAAGACAAGTATGACCAATAACCTTAGAGCTCTGCGCAAGCGCCTGGCAGTAAAAAACAAACAAACAGGCCAGATGTGAAAGAAACCCGGACGAGCGTGTTTGGTTTCCTATGGTGGATTAACGACCGATTTTGTGACTAAATAATTTATGGTTCTCTAAACAAAGTCTTTGCATGCATCTTTTTTGCGTGGTGCTATTGTTTCACACGATGTTGTCAAGCTAGCGTATTTGCACTGTTAAAGTAAAAGCAGGCTACATTATGTAACGTTTTTGGTATATGTTTGTGTAGGCAAGTATACAGTATTGTCATTTGTTTAGTTTTTTATCCTCAAAATGTGGGTTCTTTGTTTACTTGCTTTCTTAAGTGTCATTATATGACTGCCGGTGCAGAAAGAAACAAGAGGAGGAAGAGGCCAGGTAGATGCGATTAAATTAGTGTGTTTCCTGCACACTCAGGGTGAGTCGCGTGTCGAGCGGAAGTATGCTTACATCGGAGAGACCATCATGATGAAACCCGTGCGTCAGAATGTCGCGGCGGCCGATCAAGGCCCGCCCGCTTCGATGGGAGAAGCCCGGCCGTGCTGTCACACCTACAGGAGCTCTGACCATTCCCACCACTTGCTGGACAGCCTGCTGGCTCTCAAACAAAGCGCCATCCTGTTCGACGTGGTGCTGCTGGTGGAGGGTCGACCCCTTCAGGGACACCGAGTACTGCTGGCAGCCTCCTGCGACTACTTCAGGTACACCTCCAAATTGGGTGACTGTTACTTTATCTTTGGCGTCCCTGACATTGAAGTAAAAGTTAAAGGACAGAGGACAGTCTTTGAAATGTTAGTTCTGATGTTATCTTGTCTAGTTCTGTGAAATCAAAGAGAAGTTCAGTCTATATATCAGTTTTAACATTTGAACCAAGGAACTTGCTGTCTTCCTTGTTTCAAATGCTTTGTAATCTTTGGCTATTTGCCTTTACCCCTTTTCCAACAACAGCTGGATACAGAAAACAGTGCCATGACCAAGGTGAATCAATGCATCCAAGAAATCTGGCACTGTTAACTGTTATATATCTGTGACATGCAATTTGAATCCTTAAGTTGTTTCTAAAAAACTATTTAAGAATGCATTTTTCTTCTTCATCAGAGGGATGTTTGCAGGAGGCCTCCGGGAAATGCAGCAAAAGGAAATCCCCATCCATGGCATTTCCTATACGGCAATGAAAAAACTTCTTGACTACATTTACACGTCAGCTATTGAGTTAGACTTGGAATGCGTACAGGAGGTCCTCATAGGCGCCACACTGCTGCAGGTTGGCTAAATGGTGTTCCTCTTCATTCTCATCAAGCTTTTTTTTTTTTTCTTTTCGAATAAGTGTTAACATAGGAGGATATAAACTGTATTCAACATCCTGTCATTCTCATGTAGCATTTAACTTAATTACTGAGAATAAAAATAGCCCCAACACGATTGTTGTAGTAGATTTTATGGGGAGCTTTAATTGGAAATGTTACATGCTAAGATTTGATCCTCATCATAAGATTACATAAGATGAAGAGACTTGAAATTAATTTAATTTAATTAAATTTAATTAATCCTTGTCTTTTTGCTCTAAAGCTTGAGAATGTCATCAGATTCTGTTGCGATTTCCTCTTCTCATGGATGGAGGAGAGCAATATATTAGAGATGCATCAACTTGCTGATCTGTATGGACTGCAGCAGCTACACGCCAGGGTGCACACCTACATCTTGGGCAACATCCAGACTTTGTCCCGCTCCAACATATACCGACAGCTCCCCCCAGAGGAATTATACCAGGCCCTTTGCAGTGATGAGCTTAAAGTTAACAGCGAGAACGAGGTATATGAAGCCGCGCTTCACTACCACTACAGTCCTGAGCAGGTGGAAAGGGACCAAGTCTATGTGAAGGTCAGTGAGGAGGTGGGTCCTCATTTTCTACTGACCTAAAATAAATGTCTTGTTACTCAAGTAGACATGTTTAATTAATGCCTGTTTTAAGTCATGTAGTTAGAACATGGTTTCAAGCATTTAGATCACAGCTGTGTTCACCTAACACAACTTGCCATTGTTGATTTATAAGTCGGTGTCTACCACAAACTCGACCATAAGACTGAGCCGCAATAGAGGCTCACAAATGACCATCAGCTGGGGATCAAGTCCCCATCCTGTTAGTCTGCTCCCTAATCTACCCTTTGGTACAATTAGCGATATAGAAAAAAACAACAACTGGAAGCAGACAAGATTTCTTTGTCTGAAAATGTCGATATCATTGAAGCAGAAAGTTCATTCTGTTTTCTGTACATCACCAATCTATGTATAGATTTCATACATGCATATATATTTGTGTTATGTGTATGTTTTTGTATATGTTATATAGGATATAACACATGTATTATGTGTTCTATATAGATTAAAATCCCCACCCATCTCTCCCTTACCCGTATAGCCAGTTCTTGTCACAGAAGGATCTTTATAATCAGCCTGCTAAATACATGGAATGTGTTGCACCTTATCCTCCAGTACAACTTTTCACTCAACCTATAAACAAGTCACACAGTGAAAACATAGAAAACAAGGGAAGAAAAAAAAAAAACAGAACACAAAACTTACTGTTATGGGAAATCTTTATTTCTTCTCTTTATTATGATTAGATGTTTAATTTCTTTAAAAAAGAAGATCATTATATTCCTCAAGACTATTCACGCTCTTAAATATACTGTTTAATTAAAATAACTGACCTGGTGCCTTAATAAAGACCTAACTCCACTCAGCACATTAATAGGAACCCCAATCTATCACTTTAAATGACCTTGAAACATATCTCTTTGAAAGAATGGAGACAAATGAGAAATAAGAGCTGAAACTACATCGCAGGGTTTCCACCAGGGTAACTCACCAAATCCGAGACCATGGTGCTCGACCGGAAACGGGTGGAGTGCCCACTTCGAGTCGGGAAAGAGGTCCTGCCCCAGGTGGAGGAGTTCAAGTGTCTCAGGGTCTTGTTCACGAGTGAGGGAAGGATGGAGCAGGAGATCGACAGGCAGATCAGTGCAGTGTCTGCAGTGATGCGGAGTCTGTACAGGTCTGTCGTGGTGAAGAAGGAGCTGAGCCGGAAGGGGAAGCTCTCAATTTAATAGTCAATCTACGTTCCTACCCTCACCTATGGTCACGAGCTGTGGGTCGTGACCGAAAGAACAAGATCGCGGATACAAGCAGCCGAAATGAGTTTTCTCCGCAGGGCGGTCGGACTCCCCCTTAGAGATAGGCTGAGAAGTTCGGCCATCCGGGAGGAACTCCGAGTAGAGCCGCTGCCCCTCCGTATAGATAGGAGTCAGGTGAGGTGGCTCAGGCATCTGGTCAGGATTCCTCTTGGACGCCTCCCGGGGGAGGTATTCCGGGCATGTCCAACTGGGAGGAGACCACGGGGAAGACCCAGGACATGCTGGAGAGACTGTCTCCAGGCTGGCCTGGGAGCGCCTTGGGGTCCACCTAGAACAGCTGGACCATGTGGCTGGGGAGAGGGAAGTCCAGGCCTCCCTGCTCCAGCTGCTGCCCCCGCAACCCGACCACGGATAAGCGGGGGAAGATGGATAGATGGATGGATGGATGAATGGTTTCCACCAGTAAGGATTGCAAGACAGAGATAGGGTGCTCGCACTTATTTTAAGATCTCCATAAAAATCGTAAATGACTCAAAATCAATTAATTTAGACCCAGAAAATCAGCAAATGATCCAAAGCTGGAAGAGACCATTTTATATCACTTATTATATGGTTAAAAAACGAAAATGTGATAGTGCTGTTTCCTTCTTGTGGAGGATTCTTTAATTCAGTATAAACACTTTCTCTGCACTTGTGGTTTTCAAAATTTATGAGGAAAAATGCCACACTTAAATAACCAAAAGCAAGTCTTGAAAACTATTAAAAAAAAAATTGCAAACACATGGAACGGGCTACAATCTATAACCTGATATAAACCCTAATGCTGATATGTCTGTTGACGCACCTTACAGTGTAAAATCAAATGTGTCTTTTTAAACCACAGAATGGTCTCGAGATGCTTGATGCTGTGCGTTTCTGCCTCATCGACAAACAAGTTTTGCAGAGGTTGTTCGGAAGACTGGAAAAGTGTCCACTGAAGGACTCTGTGTCAGCTGCTCTTTATTACCATGACCAGGAGATGTGGCAACCGGTCCTGCAGAGCCGTCTCACCCAGCCGCGCTCCACCTTCCACTGCATCCTGGGTTTTGGGGGCATGTTCAACTCCACTACTTACCCAGACAGCAACGATTTGTTTCAAGTATTCCACCCAAGCTGGGGGGAATGGAAGACTCTCACGGCAGCCCATGCCCCCCGGATGTCCAACCAGGGAATTGCTGTGCTTAACAACTTTGTCTACCTTATTGGCGGAGACAAGAACACCAGTGGATTTCATGCAGAGACCCGCTGCTGGAGGTAAGACAACAGTGACATGGAGTACATATAACAACTAACCCAAATCTGATTCTTTGGCTTGACCTTCTTCCAATGGTATTCATTTTTCATTTGAAGCTGCAAATATTCTAGTCACTGCTGACTGGGTGTCTGAAGACATGATCCTTCAACATGTGTCCTCATCTGTCTGTTCTAGATATGACCCTCGGTACAACAAGTGGTGCTCTATCAGACCTCTGCAGCAGCAGCATGCCGACCATTGTGTGTGTGTGGTGGGGTGTCACATCTATGCCATCGGTGGTCGGGATTATAGCAATGAACTGGACTCAGTGGAGCGTTACAACCCTCACACCAACAACTGGGAATTTGTGGCGCCCCTGAAGAGAGAGGTACAATAGTACCACTGCCATACTGCCTCTGAGCACTTGATGGTGCTACACACTCACCAATCTGTTGTATTCAGGGTTTCCCTACAGCACATCAGGTATACCTCACTCCAAACGGATTTCCCTTAACTCTATTTCAACTTTTCCCTCTAGATTTATGCTCACGCTGGCGCTGTGAGTAATGGGAAAATCTACATAACCTGTGGACGCAGAAGATCAGTCTATCTCAGAGAGACCTACTGCTACGACCCAGAGGCCAATCACTGGACTGAATGTGCAGAGGGGCCAGTGAAGCGGGCATGGCATGGCATGGCGGCTGTAAACGGACGTCTGTATGTCATCGGGGGAAGCAATGATGAGCATGGATACCGGCATGACGTCCTGAAGGTAGAATACCAGCTGTGATTAGTGGTTTTTCGTGAGTGTAATGTTTACACTGGAAAACAAAGCCTTTTACATGCTCTGAAATGCCCCTGTTTGTCTTAACTAAATTTTTTTTCATAGTCAGATAGGATGAAATAGCATGTTACGTGACCCAAATGGGGAAACGTAAGGTGTTATAGAGGAAGCATTGTTAAAAAAAGTCAAAGTAAAGTTATAAAAAAATGGTGTACAAATATACCCACATTATATATATATGTGTGTGTGTGTGTGTGTGTGTGCGCGCGCGCACATGTGCTCTAAATCACACACATGTGTCTGCATACCAAGAAATTCCACATTGGCAAAAACTTCCTCAAGAGGAAAAAAGAAAAGAAATCAGAAGCCAAGACCAGAAGGGGCAAATACTTTCAATGAGCTTGTACAGAGCAGGTTTTATTTGGAAATTTGACAGGATGCCCTAAGTTGTCTGATCTCTGAGAAATCCTCTGCAGAGCACAAATAGACTTGGCAAATATTTCTAGTGGGGCTGCTTCCAACAGGCTCTTCAAGCGTGTCTAGAGTGATAATTGTCTTGAATTTATGTGTCAGGTCTGCAGTCCATATGGATGCACTCTTCTTTTTTGCCTGTCAAATGTCTCTGCAATTAAAATGCCAAACTACTTTACAGCAGTGGTTCAGAACCCAGGGAACTGGGAGAGGTAGCTTGGAAGGTTTTTAGGTTAAATCACAGGAAGGCCAGGTATGTGTAAGATATGAATCTGTGACAAAACATTTGCTGTGGTTGAAATGTGCTTTAGATATGTACTTACAAGTGTGCTATGGTTAGATTGGAAATGACACTCACCCAGTCAAAGGACTTGGTGGTTAGGAGTGTGGCACCCATGGTTAGGACAGGGAGGAAGTGGAACCCAAAGGAGGCAGTGCAGCAAGCACAGGCAGCCCTTAGCCATAGGGATATTATAGGTCTGGTGCATTATGAGCGTGGAGGCTTAGGGTTGTGTGTAGGGAAACCAGTGTGGAGCAAGGCATCAGTTGTAGAAAAGAGGAAATTGATAGTAGATGAAATACATAGGCAAGAGGAGGTAGTAAGGCATACTAGAGCAGTGTTGCAGGCAAAGCAAGGACAGTGGGTGGATTGGGAAAATGTTGACCGTAGAACGTTGAAGTGGAGAGAGTTGTGGAGCATGGAAGCTTGTAGAATTAGATTTATAATAGGGGCTTCGTATGACGTGCTACCAACTCCCCAGAACTTAAAGTAATGGTTGGGCGAGGACGCTGCCTGCCCATTGTGGTCTGGGGTGGGCACACTCAGACATATATTATCAGAGTGTAAGGTTAGTCTTTCGCAGGGGCGATACACTTGGCGTCACAACCAAGTGTTGAAATGTTTGGGAGCAGCAGTGGAAGAAAAGCGATGAGAAATAAATTCTGTAGATGGTAATCGGGAGGTTAGGCATATTAAATGTGTGCACGAGGGAGAAAAGGTTAGACCATTTAAGAGCAGGCACCACGCAGGACAGCTAAGTGTAGGCGGGGCCTGGGAGCTGATTACTGATTTGAATCAGCAGCTGGTTGTCCCACCATTTAACGTTAGCACCAGGCTACGGTCAGATACGTAGCTGTGGTAGAGAGGATAGTATATTCTATTGAGCTTACGGTCCCCTGGGAGGATCGAGTTGAAGAGGCGAGTGAGCGTAAAAAAGCTGGGTATGCTGAGATTGCAGCAGAGGCAGAATAGCAAGGTTGGAGGGCTCGGGTGCGGCCTGTAGAGGTGGGCTGTCTTGGGTTTAAGTTAAGATAAGCTAAGATAAATCTTTATTGATCTCCATAGGGGAAATTCGTGTGTTGCAGCAGTGCAACAAAGCAGCAATAACAGTATTAGTTTGTGGCAAAGTCTGTCGTTGGTCTGCTGACTGAGTTGGGCATTGGCGGACGGAGACTGAAACTTGCGGTCAGTAACGCGTCTCGGGCAGCAGAACAAGCGAGTGAATGGTTGTGGCTAAGGAGGAAGCATGGTAGCATAAACTTCGTGAAGGTTGTTTGCGTGGGGAGCAGCTATGTAGCATGGAGGGGGGTGTTTCCAGGACGCTGGAGTTCACTGTCAAGCCTTCTTGAGGTGTCGTGGGCTTAACTCGACGAAACACCGATGTCGGAAGGTGCCCACTTGAAAACCCTGGTGATATGCTTCAGGCTGCTGTTCGCTAATGTAGATAAGTGGTGGTAGGGTAGTAGCGTGCCGTTTGCTTAGTATAGATGGCTTCGCTACAGCCTGAATTGGGCTTCTTGGATCTTGGCAGAAGGGACTGTAACACCTTGTCCTGTGTAGCAATGAATACTTAACATAATATTTAAAAACTTTGGTTTTGTTCAAATCTAAAAATTCCCATGAGAATCACATTAATACACGGAATGTAATGTTATGATGGAAATAGAATTTATGCAGTAAGTCTTGCACCATTGCAAATGAAATTGCAATGCCTGAATAAAAGAATCACTTATTGATTTGATTGGTTGTCTATTGAAGTTTTGATTTTATCTCGACATTATGAACCACTAAGTTGTGTATGCACGTGTCTGTACACATATATATATATATATTTTTTTTACATGAGTTAAGCTTTAAAGACAGTGTTTTGGAATAATTGTTAGATCTTCAAACAAGTCCTCATGACCTCTACAATCAGGGGTTACTGTTTGTTGAGGCCCTTTCAGTCACCTATATATATTTTATTTAGACTGTGTGCTACGACCCTGCATTCAACACTTGGACCGAATTGAGCCCCCTTCCCTATGGACATGGAGAGCCTGGCGTTGCAGTGCTGGACAATCGCATCTACATCTTGGGAGGCCACTCTCATGACAAAGGCAGCAGAATGAAATATATACATGTGCTTAACACTGACACAGATGATTGGGAGAATGAGAAGGACTTTAAGGTGCGTGTGTCAGGCCTAGCGGCCTGTGTGGTGCTAATGCCCCCCGCTGTGATTGCTCGTGCCCGGACCTGGGAGCAGTGCAACAAGACCTCATGGGAAAACCTGAATACTGACAACTCAGAGGACTCAAGTGAAGACTGACATGTAGTTTTTTTTGAACTGTACTAATGAGAATTGGAAAACATGATATACTTTTCAGCATGCTGAGTATGAAGTACATGGTGTCCTTGCATTGTAACTGATGTGTCCCTCTGAAAGTGTCTTTTAAGACCTTTTATGTTCTCAAATATCTCAACGTGATCAGATTGCCCACGAACCCTTTTGCTGCTTGCAGGTTAATTCTACTGCTTTTGGTGATCTGTCAATAGTCCCTGTCACTGTTTCCTTAGACAATTTATTGTCTTAAGCAGTAAAATCTATTGGCTATGCAATAATTAAAATTATAGTACTTTGCTGTCAGCAGTTTGATTCATTGATAAATGGAATCTTGAAACAAAAAGAATTGCACAACTTGGGTGGGGGTCACAAGATACATTTTGTGAACAAATGGCCTTTTTTTTTTTTTTTTTAAGATGCATCTGTTACAAGAAATGGAAAATTAAATGCTTTGAAATGAACAAGAAAATGCTGTGGTTTAGTTTTTTCTTTTTTGTCTTTTTTTCCTTGCTAGTTTGATCATAAACTATATTGTCAATATATTTCTAAATGATTTCAAACTCAACACAATATACCAAGAGACATTTTATAAAAGCTGTCAAATGTTAGCTAGAAATCAAAAAGAAGAAATGTTCTCGAAATCTTCCAGAAACTGCTTAAAATGAGAGTAATCTGCAGGGCACAGTAGGGCATATAATTCCTAAGAATAAGTAAGACTTTGGGGTAGTGGTCCCCGGGCCACGGACCGGCACCGGTCCGTAGATCACTTGGTACCGGGCCGCACAAGAAAGAATAAATAATTGCATTATTTCCATTTTATTATCTGAGTCTGAACGATCTTTTATTTTGAAAAATGACCGGATTCTCTCCTACATCTCGGTCACGTGAACGCTAAAATTTAGCCCACAAGCTAGCAAAATGAGTAAGAAACAGACGTCTTTGGAAAGTTTCTTTGTGAAGGAGAAAAGGCCCAGTGAAGAGACAGAAAAAGAACCAACGACTTCCAAGAAAAAGAAAGCTGCATTTAACAGACAATACCAGGAGTCCTACTTAAAATACGGATTGATCGCAACAGGTGATTCTCACGCACTAAGCCCGCTCTGCTTAATATGCGGCGGCCAGTTCTCCAATGAGGCAATGAAGCCTTCAAAAGTGCTTCGCCACTTGGAGACCAAGCACCCTGAATTAAAAGTCTCGTTGCAGAAAAAACAAGCTCAGGGCTCCTATTGAGTCATCGTTATCGTGAGTTAAAATTTTCATGCACTATATATTCGTTTTTGTGGTGTATCTATCTTATTTTGAAGGCATGTTTAAACGTTACCATAGCGACCAGAGTCAAAGAGTGTTAGGGGCAGAGTGGATATTACTCATGTTGTTGGCGCGATGTAATGACGTGGCTAGTAAAGTTGCATAGGAGTACACAGTGGTTTCACATTTATTATTATATTATACCATTTTTTATGCCAGTCGTATCATTTTATTTTGTTGTATTTATCCGACACACCTTAAAGGCCGGTCCGTGAAAATATTGTATGACATTAATCCGGTCCTTGGTGCTAAAAAGATTGGGGACCGCTGCTTTAGGGTAAACAACTGCTTGTCTTTTCCTCTCCAAACCACACATATTTTTCATCCCGTTCACAAGCCTGAGTTCACGTTCAGTTTTTAGTGACACAGAATACCTTGTTTTCTTGCTGACATCTTGCACTGCTTGTGTGTGTGCCTGTTTCTCTTGAAAAATGTTTAGAAGGGTTATTTTTGGTTTAAATTGGGCAGTGGTACAAAGTTGTTTAAATGTTTTCATGGTCATATTTCTGTGGTGTACAATAAATGGATTTATTTAACACTGTAATACTTTTCAAGAAATTTCACGTCAAAACCCAAAGATCTCAGTGAAGAGTAGTTTTTCAAAATTCTCTGATTTTTACGGTGGGCTTTGTTTTCTGCATCTCTTAGCGGTGGAAGTCAAGAAATTGTTCTTCACTATGCATCCTTTATGTCTGCTACTGAAAAATCCCATGGCTTGGAAAGTTGGAATTTTTTTTTTTGCAAATCATGGATTTTGCAGAAGAATAATAGATTTAAAAAAAAGTATGCTGTCACTAGAAGTATAACATTGGTGTGCTCTTCATATGTTTAAAGCGTAATTAAACAAATTGTAAAGTATTTCATCGATGTTTGTGTATGCACTCATGCATGCTTGCAGGTAGCACTTGCTTGGTCTTGAGATCTTGTTTTTTTGGGACCAAGTACATGAAAAGTTTAACCCCCGTTCTAAAAGTACATTGCCTAAATTTGACTTAAATCCTTTATCAACGCAACTTACTGTAAGGATCCTTGCATCTCTTGAACAGCACTATAGAAGTTATTGTTTGAATTGTCAACTTATGCTTGAATTCAAAGAATTAGCAGGCTAATATATCATCACATTTTTGTGCTGGACTATGACTGTGTTCATACAGTACATTGTCTGCAGTCCATACCAAGCACATTTTGAGGCGTTCATGTTAGTTAACCTACATTCTCCCATTCCAAGTGGGAGAGAAATCATAGACAGGGTTTTCGATTCTAAAAGTCAATAAATCTAAATCAGGAATGTCAACTTTTTCAATGATAAAATGTTAATGTTCAGTTTCAGAGGTCCGTTAAGATGCTTTTCTGTGGTCAAAGAGTAGTTATGAATGTATCAAGAAATCTCCAGTGATGACCGGGGATTCCTCTGCCAGTGGCCACTGCTGTCCTTTATTTCAGCCAGTCTCAGCTAGTTCCTCTCCATTTGGCCATGCTATCCATAAGCTTTATGAAGGCTGACTGCTGCTTTCCTCTGTGGGACTGTTTCATCTGCATCTGTTACCTCCCGGGCAGACGGAGGGAGCCCGTCCTCCCCTCCTTTCACACTATTGTGCCGCTTGTTAGGTGGGGTCTGCTGACACCCGATGTAGATAGCTAGCATCAACAATCTGCTGCATTTTCTTTCTCCACCAAGGACCACCTGGGGAATACTTTAGACAGTATGTCATGCACTTAACTATGCCAGTAGTCTGAGTATAGGTCGATCTGTTGCCTCTTGGACCATTATCAGAGCAATCAAGAGGCCCACATCAGCCATTAATGTAGATCTATGCAGATTAGACCCCGAGGAACCCTGGATGTTTGTGCAGAGGGAAAGTGCCCGCTTTCAACTTGGCTCTCCTGCTGAGGAGCAGAAACAAGCTCAATAACCCAGAAAGACCTGTTTTCATCGAAAAGATGAATGAAACAAAAAAGATGAATTATCTTATCGTCTCATCTCATCTAATCTAATCTTATTTCATCTTCATCCATCCATCCATCTTAATTAAGCTTAATCTTAATTTGTTTCAAACTAATTGATAAATGATATAAATGTTGGGTTTTCACTTGTCTCGAATTGAACTGCTTGGATGTAATATTTTCCAGATATAGGTATCATATTAAAAGAAAATGATAATATTAAACATCCCGAAAACTTCTCTAAATAAAGGCTTTTGTTTTGGTATTTTCCTTTATTGTGGTGGCTTTGTTCCTTGGGTGCCTTAATAATTTCTTGGCTGTTGATGGATGTGTGTGTCCATGTGAGCAGACACCTGGAATACTAAAGTTCAGTTTAGTTACCAGATGATGTATGTATTATTATTATTATTTACTTAACACCAAATATGCCACCGTTGCTAAAGAAATAGTTATACATGCATAACATATTCTCAGTCTTCTGTGATGTATTACAATCGTCATATAGATAGAGTGCTTAATAAAAGCAGTAAAAGCCAAACCGGCTATATCCAATGAATCCAGTATTTCATTGACCCAATGAAGTGTTTAAAAGTAACTTGAAAATGTTTTAAATGTTAGGTAGACAATTTTATTTTGAAAGAACTTCATAAAGCACCATGAATGTTCGCAGTGTGGTATAACAAAAAAACTCGCTAAATTAAATTGAAATAATTCAACAGAGATTATCCTATGTTTGTATTGCAGAATATGTAATTCATCTTTCTTACCTTATTTATTGAAAGAAACATTTGATTTTTATTCCAAAGCAAATATGCTGTACTACTATCTGAGAATGACTCTAGATTAGATTGGGGTTGATTAAAATATGTAAAAAAAAATGTAAATCCTTGTTGCTTGATTTGCCATCACTTTTTAAATTTCCAATTAACCGATATTTGTTTATTGAATGTCTTAAGCAACAGTAATATAACTGAATAAAAATGGTTAAACTGAACTATATAGAAAAAAACTTCTTTGATGTTATTTCATGAAACCCTTACAGTGTTATCTTTAATCAGTGAGTGCCATTCATACATCTGCATTGTTTCCTTTTTTCATTCATGGGCAGACTAGGGTCCAACAGGTCTGCAGGGTCCTGCATTAAACCATTTCCTTTATAATATTATTAAATGCACCATGAATTTCTCGAACTTGAAGTAGGGGCACTATCAGGGGAACTATCAGGACAGCCATCTTGCTTTTGGACAAAAAATTGCACTAAAAAGTGCTCTTGAAGAATGCCCTCCCACCACCACCACCACCTTCCATCTTTACAGCAGTCATTAGTAACTTATGTCCATCCAGGGTGGAAACAAAGTGCTGTGATTTTCAGTCATGAAAAGGGGCAACAACTCCCCAATTTTCATGCTTTGTAAGGCTCATTGAGATGAAGAATGAGGGCTGTGCAATGCTTTATGACGCTAGTAGGTAAACCTCAGAAGTTGAGCTTGAGTCTCGGTAATATGGGGCCTTTAATTAATTGCGGGGTTATCGAAACCACACAGTGGGGCTTATTACATCCACAAAGGGGCAAATGCAAATAAACACAACTCTAGGATGCAGTGGTTCCCAGAGCTACTCAGCTAGCCAGTATTAAGATGGTTGGGGTGAGACTTTACGTAAACTTTCTGAATGTAATTAAAAAAACCAGGGATGGGTATTTTTTATACTTTATCAACGCCAACTTTTGGTCATTTCTATAGTGGCGCCCCCATTTACACCTGACTGGAATAATTGTGTTGCATCCATTGTCAATCCTGCTCATCCTTCCCACATAGATGTGCTACTTGGTTGGGAACCCATTTTTCATGAAAATCAATGCATAATGTTCTCTCCTGTTTCCAGCATCAATAGCATACATTTTTCACAGTTTTTTAAAAACATGTTACCTCTGCCAGCAGGGGTGGAAGAATAATGTATCTTTGTTTCTTTGCTATTATTGATTAGTGCTTTGTGTTCCTGTATAGATCTGAAATAGCAATACATGATTACAACTCTCTACACATGTTTTAATCGGGTATGTTTTTGACCTGTAATATAATCTCTTCTTCAGTGGAATTGTACTGATGTTGAAAATAAATTAGACATAAAAAGCGTACTCGTCCGAGAAACTAGCTCTAATTGAGTGTAATGACAGAAAAAGATAATTGGCATTGATGATTATAATGCTTAAAACATAGAGAGTTTGTGTGCATATTTAAAGAAAAACTCATAATGTAGCAGTTTCAAGTCACATCTCAATGAGGAAGGAGACCAGATAAATTTAGGACTTTATTCTGAGATTACATTACATTCAGATGACAGAAATAACTTGCACACTTAGGGTTAAAACTTTTTTTTCCTTTTTTACAAAAATAATATGTACACTTCTGGGAAGGATGAAATACAAAATAAATAGACAATAAAACAGGGTCTCCAGCATCTCATTGCATACTTCAGTTCAACACAACTTCAGTCTCAATGCTGCCATTGGGAACAAAGGAATTGAAAGGAAATATCATCATCCAGATTTCTGGAGGGTCTTTCAGATCAAATGCAGGGGAAAATTCCCTCTTAGTCACCAGAGGTCCATCACCAGCAGGAATATGAGAACAGTGGGTACTGGCTCCACTCAGCCATGTTGCCATGGTGATAGCCATGGTGAACAGTTTGTGCAGCATAGTCAGTGGTCAGGTGGTGAGGAGGGGGATACTGGGCTTGGCCTGGGCTGCTCCACTGAGGCAGGGGCTGCTCGGTGCTGAAAGGGCTGTAGATGTGATGGCTGAGAACAGCTGGTTTGGCAGGCTGGGGCATGCTCATGTTAAGCACTCCGTGGTGTTCTTGGGGGTTTAGTAGTTGCTGGGGCCCACAGGGTGGGGGGCCAATTTCGTGAGTGCGCTGTTTTGTGGAGTCATAATCGGGGACAGTGGCAACATCCACTACTCTGGACTCAAAGCTGCTGTGCCCTGATCCACTGTTGCTGCTGCTGATGCTGGAGGAGGGGGAAGGAGACTTTCCATATTCATGGAACCTGAGGAGCAACAGAAGGCTGGTCAGTTTTTACTTCTAATGATAGGAGTGGTCTTTTAGCTCACTGATCTTTCACAGCATTCACCTGTAAGGCTGGTAGGATGCTGGAGCAGGAACCAGCTGCTCTGTGTTGAAAATATCACGGCCATCTGTTGCAGCTGGTGATTCAGTTCTCACACTCTGATCCTTGTCAGAAGCCCAGGATGAGTAACGCTCCTCCTTCACTATATCACCCTCCTTCCCTTCGGGCAGGTCTCCTTCTTCTACCTGATAACCCTCATATGATGACTGGCAGAAATCTGCAGAGACACAAATAACAAAAAACAGTAAGCCCTATAATTCCATCCCACTCTGAAACAACTCCTATATTTCCCCAAGCATGATTATATCTCTTGTAGATGATCGGTGTAATCAGATCAAAGCTAAGTAGTGTCCAAATAAATAGGGTAGTTTATTCTTTGTGAGACCAAGAATTTTAATACCTGTTGCTGGACTCTCCTCTTCCGAGTCTCTGTTCAAAAGGTCTGACATCTTGGCTTGTTTCTCCAGGCAGCTTGTGTTTTTGTTTGCACGTCTGTGGAAATTAAAATGAGACAACCTTTTCAGTTAGGTAATTTTAAATGGTGAAGCAACAGGGGTCAAACTGATTTACAATACCAGCGCCAACCTTTTCTTTGTTGTGCCTTCATCCCGGAAACCTTTTGCAAATGGATTGTGATCAATCTTCAGCTTTGTTATCTGTGAAAAGAAAAGGTGGAGGCCACAAACCATGACAACCCACTGGTCATTTCCTCTGGTTTGCAGGGATTGAAACCCACCTTTGTGTTTTGGTAGGCAGTGACTGCTGTGAAGGACATCTCAGGAAAAGTGAAGGTTTGGAAAACACTCCAGCGGACGCTGAAGAGGTCATCTGCCTGGACAATGTGGAACCGCGGATGGTAGCGATGCATTGAGTGCAAAATGATCTGTAAATGAGAGGAGAGGGGCCATCATAGTTTGTGAATCTTTCTTATGTCTCTTGCAAAGGCACATACAGACAGTCAGTCTGTAGAGCTCCTCAGACTTACATGGCCATGTTGGTCAAGTGTGTTATTGGTGAGCTTAAGTTTGAGGAAGGAGACTGACTGCTTCATCCAGTGACTTCCTGGGGCTGGAGAGTCAGGATGGAGGTAAGTCCTGCAGGGAGGCTGAGGCTCCGCTTTTCCTGCCACCTCCCATTTGTCTTTATTCCACTGTAGGAAGAGAAAGATTGTCAGGGTATCATTAAAGGGCAATCTGTCATACAGAGAGGGGTGATTGACAGAGAGAGCGTCATCTCTCCTTCCCACAGTGAGAGAATGATGATAGATGAGAGAGTGACGGCTGACTGGTACCACCCACAGAGATTTGGGGGAATACAGTGGTATCCCAGCAGGGGATAGAAAAACAGGAAGAGATAGCTCCCTTTGATGTACAATGTCAGGGGGAGGAGGAGGAGGGTGATAAATAGAGACTGTCTTGTCTGGGGGGGGGGGGGGGGGGGAGAAAAAAAACACCAAAACCCCCCAAAAAACCCCCCATTGTTTTTTTTCTGCAAATGAAAATATATTGT
>CAAKHD010013501.1:58469-98006 GCA_901007705.1 Fistularia tabacaria
GGTGATGCGGGGAGGGGGGATGGTGGAGATGTGGTGTTGTTGGAGGGGCTGTGTGGAGGGATGGTGGTGGAGATGTGTGGAGGGATGGAGGAGGAGATGTGGGGATTTTGGTGGAGATATGTGGAGGCATGGTGGAGGAGATGTGGGGAGGGTGGAGGGGTGGGGAGGGAGGGAGGAAGAGGTGGGGGGGGGGTGGGGGGGGGGGGGGGGGGGGGGGGGGGGGAGGGGGGGGGAGGTGGGGGTGGGGGGGGGGGGGGGGGGGGGGGGGGGGGGGGGGGCAGAAAAATCTACAGCCAAAGCCCCAAACAAAGTCACACTTTGTTTCTTTTGATTAAATGTAAAATTCAGTTTCCTTTGAATTTAGCTTACCTTATACCTGAAACCATCCTCAGGAACCATATCCACCAGCAAGATGTACTTGGCGCATGGAATAAGACCCGATAGATTCACTTTACAGTGCGGAAACATTCTCCTGGAAAAACACACGGGAAAAACAAAGTAAACACAAGAACAACAGGGCAGGGACTATTTTCTCAAGGTAGTATTTAACTTTCCTCTCATCATACCTGCCCGGTTTTGTGATAATCATCTCTGTGCCAATCTCATGAAAGGTCCTCCAGAGTTCAGGGTCCTCCAGAGTCATCCTGATGTTGCCCTGGAGAAAGGCATCAGGCCCCGTGGCCATGGTTGAGGAAGGAGGGCCACTGAAGTTGGCCTTCAAGTCTGGAGCAGAAGTATCACAAGCCCATTAGCCTGAGAAGTTTTCAGCAGAAGCATCCCAGATGAGACTGTCAAAAGTGGGGGAACACTTACCTCTGATGGACTGCATTCTCCGGTCTGAGTGGCAGGACAGAGACACACTCATGCACAGAGGACCTACAAGAAATCCAAGTGATATCCAGAGAGATTCTTCAGCTCAACTCTGACTGCTTTGCTTCCTCTCATGTAAAAACAAAGTCCAATTGATATTGACTTCAAGGTCCTGTTAAGTCCTGTTGCAAGAAGTCCTGCAAGGTTGAGTGACCATGACTTTTAAGGGGGCTCCTGTAGTGGGTGGGGTCAAGATAGCCATTCCCATCTTTGAAGTGGCACAATGATGAGTCAGTGTCCCACTGTGATTGGAGGATGGTGGAAAATCAAAGAGACTTAACAAAGTCTTGATACCGTCCCCACAGGAAGGGGGATGGAGGAAATGCATCTTTATTAACTGCTAAGAGACTTTAAAACAAATATGGATGCAGTTCAGGACCGGCAGCAGCACCAGAATCCGTGTAAATGTCCTTAACACAGACATAGCTGCAGACAAAAATACCATGAATGTGTTTGTGCCATACGGTAAATTGCCACTTCTCTTAATATGGCAAAATAAACAAGGCAATAGGACATTGTATTTATAGATTAGTCTATCTGCAGCAGTTGTTCTTATTTATTTTCTTATTCTTGACTAAAGAATTTCTTTTGACATGTTTGCTTATCGTCCCATTTTAAATTGAGGAATTTACATGCCATGTTCTGTTGCTAGAAATACGATAATCAACACACTCCTTCAACTCCATCAGAGAAATTATGAACTGGGAGGGATGGTTTGTAAATCCATAATGGTGTGATGATAACATGCACTCTTACCACAGGTAACTTTTACCTGGGGGCGTCCTCTGAGGTTTGCAGGATTTCCAGCAGTAGGGGGTTTGTGTATTGGGGGTGTCTAGACAGGCCCATGCTCCGCTAGATAATCTCATTAAGGTGGAAGGAGCTAGTTTCTGCATTTGGTGAAAGCTTGTGTATAGGCTAGCAATTAACAGCCAGTTAGCACTACAAGCCCAAGTCAGGGCTGAATGGCACAGGAGGGACAGATTATAAAGACCTGCCACTACTACCTGGACTGTCCGTCCACCAGCAAACCTTGCGGCAAGCTCACGGTGTCAATCATTGGCTTGTCTAGTACCACGCTACTGACAATTCCTACATACCGCAGGCATTAGCATAGTGTTTTCTTGTTGTTTCCACTGGCATAGAAATTTGAATTTAAGTGAGTTTCACGACTCATTCATCCACTTCCCAATGTGGACAAACCATTTCCACTCACATTGTATTCACATCTCTGCACATTGCATACAATGTCTTTTTTCCCTACTGTATGGAGAACACCTCGGAATCACTACTGTATGGAGCAATGTGTGCTTTGTTGAAATAACCACAGTTTCAAAAACAGCATCTCACTCTGCAGGCTCAGCAGTTTAATAGGTCGTAAAGATGTTTTCACAGCTAAAGAGAGTCCCCTGTGAAAATATTGAGGACCTGGTTTCACACTCCTGCGCTGATCGATGCAGAATAAAGAGGATAATAATGTTGCGCTTGTAATGAGGCACTTTAAGAAACAATCATTTCACATCTTCCCGATGTTAAATTCCCCACACTGTCAGTAGTAAAGGAACTTTGTTGTGTAACCTTGACCTTGAAGAGTCGTGCATTTTTATTTTCATTTTGAGAAACAAGTTGTTTTTGAGGAGTTATTAACCTCAGGTTAAGTGTGGCTCCTCTCACTTGGCCAATTTCTTGGGTCTGCCAGCTTTCACAGACAGGAAAATCATGGTGCTGTGAGAACAAGAGAGCTTTGATGTTGAAATAAACAAGTGACTACAAGGCCAGACTGTATCAGAGACCAGCAGTAATCTTGTACACTAGAGTGATCAAATCAAAAAGTCTTTTTTCAGAGTCCCCATTGGTTAGCACTGACAAGGAAAACCCCTCACAGAGTCACAGCTTAGGTGTACATTTCAGCAGTGGCAGTGTCAATCCCATTATGGTGTGGCTTGGGAGATGGTTGGAGTGGCCTCAGGAGAACATGGCCTGTAGGAAAAAAAATACTGACAGGCAGCTCTTTTGTGAGGAACAGCGAATTTTGAGCGAATTAAACAGAATGAGACATGAGGAATGGGTGTGGAGAGTGACTGCACCCTGCTGGATTCTGATGAAGGCCTTCTCAGAATATAAACCCTACCTGATGCAGGGGATCCATGTTAGATGATGTGAAATAAATGATGGCAAATATCATAGAGATATCAAAAGGTCCAAAGTTGCTTCTGGCCTCACTGTGTCTCCTTGCAGATCACCTTTCGTGCTGATGGTCCACCTCCCAGGTGTCAGTCTTCGGCCATTTGCTTTAACTGCACAGATCCCCTTGTGCTCAACAGTTAACAGCTGCCAATATACAGCTGGGCAGAGGATCAGACGGCACTCTAGCAGCCCAATAAAGAGCCCCTGGAGTGGACTGACGAGAAATCTCACACCTTTCTCTCACATTAGTCATGCAGCATGCCCTTTTGATGCTTAATTGGCCACTTCGAGGGGGTTGGAGTGATAGAAGCCTCATGATGTCACAGGGGGCCCACCAATCTAATTGACAAGGGAAATATCAATTCATTTTATGTACTTTGCATTGAACAGAAGCATCATCTCTGTGTTTGTAACCAGGGTTGAGTCTTGGGGGCAGCTTGCAAATCAAAGGATAACACAGAG
This sequence comes from Fistularia tabacaria, assembly GCA_901007705.1. Classification (NCBI taxonomy): domain Eukaryota; kingdom Metazoa; phylum Chordata; class Actinopteri; order Syngnathiformes; family Fistulariidae; genus Fistularia; species Fistularia tabacaria. Next base: position 61,989 of record CAAKHD010013501.1, read on the forward strand.
GTGGTATGTCAGCATTTTGTAGATATTATAATTCATCAGATGTCATTGGTGATGGAATAATTGATACTCTCTTATTCGTCTTGAAAATACATGCAAGCAGTCTATTAATTTTTCAGCATGTTAGACAGGCATAGCTTATATTGAGGGGGATTTCCACATCAGTACTTTATGGCAAAGTCAGCTCACATTTGGTCCTAACATAAGAAAACAAACCTCAGATCTAGCTTGCCTGGCAGAGGGGCAAATGACAACTTCACAACACTTCATAAGAAACTCCTGGAAGTTGCTAATGAAGACTAATGACTTCCCTTGTGTCGCAGACTTCACACCCAAGTGTACAAGCCCTTTGACCACAAAGTTCATGTGGTCAGCATGGTGGTCTGTTGGTAGCAGGACTCAAAAACACCACAATGACTGCACCAAGGTACTCCTTTCTCCTTCTGTTGTCGCTCTCACAATAATGAGTGGCAATTCAGACAAGCAGACTCCTCAAGTCCCAACCTAAATTGTACAAAAATTGCATACATGGACAAAAATGGGTCGGTAAAAAAAACATTTTTTTAACGGATTATTTTGTTGCTTTGGAGGTGGATTTCTTCCCTGTTTGATCTGTCAATCTCTATCAATTTTGACTTGGGGTGATTGCTTTCTTCAGATTTTTTCTTGCTGAATTTTCTGATTTCTTGCTAAATTCTGGGATAAATCCTTGGTACTTTTTTCTGGCAAATTTGTGGGATGTTTCTTGCTGATTCTTCTGTGACTTTTTAATAGATTTAACAGCTTACATCTAGCAATTCAAAAGAAATCTCACCAAACAGTTGATGGATATTTTTGGTGAGAAAAAAAGTGAAAATGTTGCAACAAGAATTGTCAGACATGTTTTGTTAAGTTTAAGTTTTGACATTTTATACCACTAGAATAGAATCATATGTAAAATATACCATTGATAATCAGAGAAAGTCATTACTGGTTCTGAGATGTGAGCCCCTGCATGGGAAGCCCAGACATTGTGAGTCAGCTACTTTAGTTCAGAACTTGAATGTTTTCTGTTGAGTCACCTTCCTGGAATCACATGGAAAACACAAGCTATCAAATGTCTTCTTGTATTGCTATGAATGACAAGTTTAACTACATTGAACTACATCTTGATTTAACTATATACTTAAGATTTATGTAAAAATCTAGGTTTGAACTGATGTTTTCATTGTTGGATTGTCATTGATATCAAGTAAAATACTGTATATTCAGAAATACAATAAATACAATGAGATGCAGAAATAAGAATAAAATAGTCTGAGATTATTTATTTTCCCTCCCCATAATCTTAAATGATTCAATAATTGATAAATCGATGAATGTGGACAAAGGCATCTGTCATTAATCAAAGACAAAAACTATCTGCCTTGTTAGCTGCCGTTGGACAATTTGCACAAGATGATATTAAAGGATGAAAATGGTCAAAGTTTACATTTTCAAGTGAACGGATACATAGTTGAACCTAATAATTCAGAAAAAATCTGTATGTCAAAATCCCCCCCCAAAAACCTAGATTAGAATGAATTATCTTTTCTAAACATTGTGATGAAGATTCCTTTTTAGATCTGGTAGGCTGTAGGAAGGGAAAAATTGGCAACAGATAAAGGTTCCGTCTTAGATGAATAATGAAGATAAGCCTTTCTGCTAAATGTCATTAATATGCATTGTCTCTTCCAGTAAATGAATTAGGTAAAGTCCTATTTTGTGAAGTTGTTGCATCTCTAGATTTGAAGTAGAACTCATCAGCTAATGGCTTTAGAAAATCAATTACCTTTTGACATGCTTATTCTATGAAAAATTGCTGAGAAAATCAATTATTACTTTTTCTGAAGTGTCCCACCATCAACCCCATGACTATTTCTTTAACAAAGACGTAAAAAAGAATAATGAAGCACCTGGGGCAAGCAAAATAATACAAATGAAGAGGATTTTAATATTTAAGAATGAAAGTGAAAGTGTACTGTTGGGTTACAGAACCAGAAACTGTGAAAGACAATTTTTGGAACAGATTCAGGAGGCTCAAAATTCTGCTCCTTTTTCATAAAGTCAAATCATTATGGCTAAGAATGATTTGGTGAATCAGCATGCATTCTTCTCCCATAGCTCTTATTCACTACAGTCACAGACAATATAGCCAACAGAAAAGCCAGGATGTCCAGGATGCGGGGATCCTGTGAGGTAACATTTCATGCACACTTGGATGCTATTTTAAGTAGCACAACGGATACTGTATGCAGTTGCCAAATATATTTTTGGTTAGACATCTATAATGCATTTACTCCCGACAACAGTCAACCTCGTCGCTGTGGTACATTCCAAAATGTTCAGAACGATAGAAATCTATCTTACAAGCAAAAGAACTATATTATTCAAATAAAATACAAAGTTCTCTTTTATATTCAGGATGACAATTTACAATCATTGATTTAAGTCTTTTTTAAAAATCATTTTCAGACAGCTCTCAAGAAACATAATGACTAAATATCTTTCTTTTTATAGAAAACAATCTGTAAAAAAACATTCCTGTTGTCTTCCACTGAGTTCAACTTGAATTGTGACATTTACCAAATGCTTCTAAAGGAAAGGCATAAGGATTTCGGTGGCTTCCTCAGGGCAAATTTCCACTCCACTGAACTCAGAGAAGCCTGTTGTGTTTCCTGAGCTAATTGGAATTGAAATGACCCTCATACCCCCACAGGTGCACACACACTGCAACAAAGCCAAAATATTGGAAAGATATTGGATTAGGATATGTACAAAAGTAATTTTATAATTATTTTCCCAATATCAATCATATCAGTGCTGGTGTCAGGGTGTCTCTCGTAACAACTGTCCCCCTTGGCTACAAATGCACCCAAATTGAAAATTATATGAAGGGCAAAATATTCTAGAGTATAAAAATAGCACAAAATTTTGTGCTAACTGAGAAACGTCTCAAATATTATGTGTAAACATTTCCAATCTGCTACAGGTTGTGAGGCTGTGCGGCATGTTGGCTCCACATTAGCTATATATGCAGCTGATTGTCCTCATTTCCCCCCTTGTTCACTGATATACCACGATGAACGTGTAATGCGGATGAAATTCTCATGCCGAAGAAAGTGGCCAATGGGGAGCCTGGTAGGAAAGTGTTGCTGAGTGTCTGAAGCAGGGGTAGCTCAGATTGATGCGTTCTGCAAGTAAAGATTACCCTGCAACTTAGATACTATTACCACTCACAAAAAAAGATGCATGAATACAGGCTGCTTGGCCTTAAAGGCTACAAGTCATTCAGGCCAAATCCAATGTTTGACAGGAGAAGATATGCATGAACAGCACCTTAACAACATGCTGTGAATCCAAAAGCTATGGTCTGTCAAACACACCATCCCAGAGAAACACAGTGATGTGACAACCAATGGAATTACTGCAATTTTTAAGTTAACAAGAGGGAGTGATTGTGTTAACAAAGACAGCTGCAGTGACAGTGGCACACTGAGGCAAAGTGTGGGCTTTTCCTGACTCTCACATGATGCCCAACAGACTCAGATGTCCATGTAGTCTTCCTCCTCGTCTGACTCGCTCTCCAGAGACGACTCCTGGCTTGACATCTCCTGCACCTCCAGCGATGGCTGGCTAAGAGTGTCCTTTTTCACCGTGGCTGCAGACTGAGACGACAGGATGACGTTCTGTGTGGGGAGCAGATAGCAGGGGTCACAGAGAAATTGTATGCTGCACATTTACAAAGGCACAGACACAGTCGTACCTTTAGCCGTTGTTTAGTTTCCTCTGAGATGCTGCCTTTGGGGGAGAGGAGTGTGGGCGTTGGAGGTGTTACTGTGATTTCTGGGGGGAACTTAGTGACGGCGGAAGGGATGAAAAGCTTTGGCATGTTTGGTGGGACTCGGGAGCGGATGCGGCTGGGGTCTGGAAGCTTCAGCTGCTCAGTGCTGGCGTTGTGCTGCTGGTCTGAGGACAACAAATAAATGATAAAACTTTGGCTTTTATGAAGTAATGTCATTAATCAATCCATAAATCCTCTTGTCACACCTCTGAATTACAGGTTGAAGGGCTGGGAATCAGCAGAATTAAATATATAGTACAACCAATATATATGGACCGATATTATTAATCAGCAATTCTTCTATCACAAGTTTTCAGGGGTTCTATGTGATAGAAGAATATCATCTAGAATGAAAGGAAAGGTTTACAAAACAGTGGTGAGACCAGCGATGCTGTATGGTTTGGAGACAGTGGCACTGAACAAAAGACAGGAGGCAGAGCTGGAGGTAGCAGAGTTGAAGATGTTGAGGTTCTCTTTGGGAGTGACGAGGATGGATAGGATCAGGAATGAGTCCATCAGGGGGACAGCTCATGTTAGATGTTTTGGAGAGAAGGTCAGGGAAGCCAATCTGAGATGGCTCAGTCATGTACAGAGGAGGGATAGGGACTACATTGGTAGACGGATGCTGGAATGGGAGATGCCCAGCAGGAGATCGAGAGGAAGACCGAAGGGAAGATTTATGGACGTAGTGAGAGAGGATATGAAGGTAGCTGGCGTGAGAGAGGAGGATACAGAGAATAGGGTTAGATGGAGAAGGTTGATTCACTGTGGCGACCCCAGAAGGGAAAAGCCAAAAGAAAAAGAAGAATTACTTTAATAGACTATCAAAAACAAAACTCAGGGTGATTTTTTTTGCAGTCAATCATCTTGCTAAGTAAAATGTAAACACCAGAATTTGAATGCAAAAATGAACGAGAAAAACAGTCATATTGCTCACTTGAGGGCACAACAAGGGCACATTCATACTGCTACGTTTAGAGAGAAAGAAGCTATGGGAATATGGTGACAATAACTGGCTGGAGAGCTCTTTCCTGAATGTTTAGAAGACTAACCCGGGCAGGGTTGGGTGGTGCTACATGTGGCAATTTCCTCCTGAAACCATCCTAGGGCTGACTCTTGGCCTTGGGAGACCGTTGACAGTTTCATCTTCTGACAAATATGCGACTCCTGCTGTCGGTACAGAAGTCCCTCTGAGGGCTCCTCCCGCTCCACTGTGACCAAAATGAAAACATGTTAAAAAAACAAAACACACATCTTTTCTTAGACTTTGAAAACTTTCTGATGTGAATCATTGTGTTTCCACAATTATTACACTAGTTGCGTTCAGTAAAATACAATGACAGCAACTGACAGAAAAGCCTCTGGGTTATCATTCAGTGAAAAAAACAGCTGAGGTAGATTCTGCAAAAGCGGTTCAGCCTATCTAGCATTGCTTCTAGTTTTTGTGTGGTCTTTGACTGCATTTCATCATCATCTGTTTATAAAGTCTCTCCAGCTGGACATAATTACCTGAAACCTTAATTGACTGAGGTTAAAGCAATATTGTAAGACACCCCCAAAGATGGATTGTTCTAGGACACCAAGCAACATCAGATTGGACCATTAAATGTCAGACTGACCAACAATCTCAAAGCCGATGGGTTCTGTAATGATCCCTTTGGGAAAATTATCGAAAATGGATGCACTGAAATGAAAAAAAAAATGCAATTCATACCTCCAATGATCAAAGCATTTATGATTTATTCCGGTGTTTCTTAAGGTTGCCTTGGAAACGAATAAATAATACTGATCGGGGTTGCTTTATGCTAATTTACATGTGCTCAGGGAAGTGAGACAAACTGCAGAGCAGCTTTGAAAGGTCATCAAACATTCCATAAATTGAGGAAATGTTCATAGAACCAGTAACTGATTACTGAAATCATTTAAAGCAGTGAACAATGACTGTAAAATAACCTTTAATTTATCATTTCCAATGGAGCTATAGAATAATCTAATGATTCAATATGGTAAGAATAGCATCATTGATAATAAATCATCTGTACAGTGCGAGCACATGATGCTTTTGAAAAGGGTCATCAGCCTATCAAAGTGTTGGAAAATACCTTAACAGGATTATATAATCAGATACTGCATGACACTTGGACTTCCAATCAAAAATGAAAAGGCTTATTTCTGCATAATTACATTTTCTTTTAAAAACACATTTACATTATTATGATTTGATTTTTATCTGTACCAAACTAACAAATATGAAGACTTACATATGTAAACTGGACATGTCTGCTATAAGAAACACTAAATAATATATGAAATAGCAGCAGGCCAAATGTTAATTCTAAATACACTGCTGATATTTGCAAAATTACAGTGTATAGCTGATTACAGGTAAGATCAGGAACATGCAGATATCATTTACTGCAACATGATAATGATGTATCATGAAGGGCCAAGTAAATGTGACTTTAAGCTGCACAATATGACCCATCTTTACAAGAGACAACTGGAGGAAGCTCCCTCTTCTTACAGATTCAAGACATAAAAAAGGAAACTGCAGCAAATACAAGCATTGCTGTCCTCAGGTTCCTCAAATGTTTGGGGACAAACAAACTAAAATGAAGCAAATAAAGAGGGTTTTATACATGCCTTTGGCGCTAATGCATCAAATACACTACTAATAGGTGCATAAAAATTCAAGCTTTTAGATCAGAACAAGGACTCTGAAAGGTGTGCAGGGCATGACAAGGAAGGGGGCTCTGTTCTGAGCAGCACTGGACTGGAAACGGTTGGAAAACCAGCCAAATGAAGGTTGGTAACACACATTCAAAACAATAGCTGAAATTGAAACAAAGCTGCACCATTGCAACATTGACTCTTACATACTTTATACAATTATTATTTTCCTGCCCTATTATTTTTCTCCTACCATTCCCCTGTTATTTATGTTACTCTGTTTGAGTCATTGTTTTCATGTTTTGTATTTTAATGTTATTGTACTGTTTTAACTTAGCTCCTGAACTTAGCCTTGGGTAGAGTCCTGTCGGGTTTGTAAATTACATGAAATATTTAATGTATTTGTTCCTGTTCTATAAATATATGAAGAAAATACATCAATAAAAGATCAAATAAATCAATAGAAAATGTCTCGGCCATCTACGTCTTTCTCTTAAAATATGTTACAAATAGCAATTACATGCATCACGAAAAATCATTTGTATGAGACAATATTTTGTAATAACCCCTTAAAAGATTTTGTTGCCATAAAAGTGGTGGAAAATTTATAAACAAAAGATTGACAAGGTCATTAAGTAGTGTTATAAAATAGACCTGCAGCAGGCAACAAGTGCCCTCTGCTGGTCCCATGATTAAAGCTCGAGAGCATTTTTCTGTACAGTACTTGGAAATGCCACTAAATGAGCATTCATGCTCAGTTTAATCAAGGGGATTACAAATTAGCAGGGATCTAGAATAATTCACACTTGGCAAAAAAAATGTGTTCACACAGATACAGTGATTTATACATTTGTTGTCAACCAAATAGCTGTACCTGTGGGAGGCAGAAAAGACACGGCTGCTATAGGGTGACACACTGGTCTCCTGTGCTGCGGCTGCTGTTGTTGTTGCTGATGCTGTTCGTGGAAGCCCAACATTTGGGGTTTGGACAACTTGCTTAAGGGCTCACACACCACTTTGGCTTGGCTGTCCTGGGCAGACAGTGGGTGGCAGGTGGTGTGACTCAGCAGGACAGGTGTTGGCAAGGAGGCGGGAAAGAATATGTCTCGATGCTCCTTGTTGTATTTAGGTGTGGTTGGGGCATCACATGCGGCCTGTAGGAGAAAAAGTAAGATTAATAGTTTTGATGATCCTGACCTGGGGGTTTTACTGGGGATTCCTTCAGCTCCCTTGCTGAAACAACCAGTACCCGGAGCCAGTGATAAATAAACAACAGGGGCTGCAGGTGATGCTACAGGGCTGTTCACACAACGCAGGGGCAGTATTAGTTTGAGGCACTTTCATGCAAGAAAAAAATATCATCCTTCAGAGTTGTGATGTTAGTCCATCTTCTTGAGAGACTTAGTTAACAGCGATACCTACAGCGACAACTACATCGCTCTTTGCCACTTTCCAGGGTGTCCTTCTGAGGACCACTTATAAAAACCAAAGAGCTGAATAAACAGCCTGCGACAACAGCGGACCTGCTCCTACAGCTGCTGTTATGGCAACACAGAAGCATAGTTAAAAGAAAGAAATTTCATCTCTGCTTTCCCTTTTGAAATGGATGAACAGTTGATAAAAGTAGCTTTACAAAGCCAGTACATTCAATTATTCAGTTAAATGCAGCAATTCTGTCAAAAGCTGAGTGAATTATGAATTTATACACATTTAACCATCTGCAAATTACAGGTCCTGCATTATGCAAGACAAGTATGGTGTCTCTTTTCTCATGTTGGAGCAAAACACAGATCAATATTCTAAAAGCACTGAAAAATGCAGTCATTCGGTTATGGCACCTGACAATAGGATAGCACAAGATAAGATTTTGATAACAGAGCTGTCAGCTTATCTACTGTGAGTTGCAGTCAAAGTGAGCTCAATCTGAATGATTCATGTGGAGTTCCCCACAGGATTCACACAGAAGATAATGGCCGAGTCAGATACACAGGACTAGCCTTCCGAAACCTTTAACAACATCCTTCACCATGACACAAAGTAGCACAACAGCTCCAAAGCTAGTTTGATGATATATATATCATGAATAAAACAACCCCTAGCAAGGAAAACCAACCAGTCAGCTGATTAGGCAGACAATGTACCTCATAGCACTGCAGCAGAGCTTGCAGCCAGCCAGCACCTCCATCAACTGTCGAGTGTTTTGCACAATTTGCTGGCGGCCAAACTGAGGTCTGAGCTTGTAAGATAGTTCCTTGCAATCGATGAAATTTGGCTTTAATAAGATGAAAACCAAGTATCTCCACTCTGATAGTACAGATAAAGTCAGTATATACACATTCAGCAGATAAACAGGGAGTAGAGCAGTTAGAACTTTAGAATGCCAAGATAATTGAATCTACATTGGCTCATTTTAAATATACTCAAAGTATTTTCTCATAATTAGAAAAAAAACATAATCCTGTGATTTACTGCTAGCGAAAAATGAAGGTAAAAAAAAATCTTCCCTGATAATGAAGAGTGCTTGGATGCGGACAGTAAAATTGTGAAGAGCAATTTTTTTTATTTCCAAATTACACTTATCCCCATGTTCTTTCCATTTTGACGGAGAGAGACACTGGATAGATGAGGCTAAAATTGCTGCACTGCAAATCCAAAGGAGAGAAGCAAAGAAAGTTATTCGATTATCTGACTATATTTGACTCGTGCTGGACCCCAGGTCAGTCAACCATGAAAGACTCCCTCAAAACAAACATATCCAGGTCTCATTCTGCATTTGTCAGGGCTTTAAACTATTGTGAGAATCTCTAAAAATCAGCCCCCCCAACTTATACTATGCAACTGCTATGAATGCCTGAGAGTAGAAAATGTCTTAATGATTTTGAAGGGAGCAGGTGTCAGACTTTTTTTCAAGCAGAAAATCACACAGTTCTCATTTAGCCTGGTAACCAGTAACATTTCTTTTTCAAATCACTCTAACCAAGTGCTGTGCTGCCAGCCACTAGGTGGCACTAGTAACCTGAGTGGGCAGATGAAAACGCAGGACACACAGGACAACTACTGTCACAATTGTCGAGTCAATTACATCATGGTGTGTGGTCAGAGAGGAGGAGGAAAATCAATACTCAACAAAGAATACTCACTAAAATGACAATGAATCAATATATATACATACACAGCATATGTAGACACTTTACAATTCGAAAACGACTGCGCCATTCAGTCTACCAAAAAAAAAATAAAAAAAAATCGAAGATTTGAAGAGGCACGGCATGTACTTGTGCACAATCAGCACTATTGTCATGAAACAAATGAATAGACAAAATAAAAATAAGGCTTAAGAGTCACACAGGATACTATATGATTTGATCAGTAGAGTGGAAACGGTGATTGTCTGAGGAGTCTGAGGTTGGGAAACATCCCTGGAGGAACAAGTTTGGCAGTGACGCCACTGAAGGCACAGCAAACAGGTGGGGGATGTGAGAGGGAAGAGGCAGCGATAACAAGAGAAGGGAAGGTGGTATCAGGTACTTTTTGGATAAAGAACAAATGTAATTTTTATGACTGCAGTTGTGCAACAGATGATTGAATTAAAGTTGGGTTTGGGCCATATGGAAAAGAATGAATAATGCAATATTCAGAGGCCTACTCTATTTAACTATATCCTGATATCAGCTCAGGTGTAAAAAAGAAAGAAAACTTTACATAGATAATAAAAAATACTTAACAGAGAATAATGAAGAGTTTAATTATACTCATATGTGAATGCATGTACAACTAATGTAGCAGTACTAAGACACATTTTCCAAATACTTAGATCTAAAACTGTCCCAGCATTGAAAATGTATATTTTAAAGTAAGAGATTAAAGAATGCTCTGTTCCTAATTCTCAAATCGTTGAGAATTAGATGAATAGATGTTAAAGACACTGCGGAACAAAGTAATAAAGAATTTACAAAAACAACAGAACTGCAAACACATAATTAAGACATATGCAAAACAATGATCAAGATCCAGTCACTGATCTTTGAAACTGTGTACAACATTTTCTCTATACATTATTGACTAACTTATCCAAATTCACAAAGACATTCCAGACACCTGACAACACAGCAAGGACAAACAAAAACAAAAATAAACTATACTCAGAATCTCTTTTCAAATACCGATTTACACTACAATATCTGGGTAAATATGAAAATGTAAATTGAAAATTGCGTGTCTAATAACCAAGTTTAATTGGATCACGTTGATTCTGCTTCTTAATAAGACATTGGATACAGCCAAATGAGTCTGTAACATTCATCTCACATTTTCAGAAATCATGAATAAACTGCAATATAGCACCAATTAATTCGAATAAAAATATATAACTGTAATTTTTTTTTTTTTTAAACTAAGGGACAATGCAACAGTCGCAACAGACAGTTGTCAAGCATGTCAGTATATCAGTATAATTCAGTATATCAGTATAATTCCCTGCTTTAGATCAATGTATATAATACGGGATGTTTATATGTCCGTTTTTAATACTTTGATCGTAGTTGCTTAATCCCTGAGGGGAACGATAATGTCCCTTTTGCTCTCTGTATACACTTCAACATGAGGAAAACTTCAGAGGGGAAGGAAAGTGAAAATGCAGCAGTGTAATGGCAGCATGCCGAGCTCTGTTGGTTTACCTGTCTTTGGGCAGAAGCAGCCAACTGTATCTGGCAAAACTTCACAGCTTGGTCTAGAGCTACATCCTCGTCAACCTGAGACAAAACAGTGGGGAGCAAAGGAACATCAAGTCAGAGTAATGATGAACTGCGACATTTACTTCATGTTCCGATTCACGAGTGCTTCACAGAAATTGAATACATGTAACCACACGATTTCTTAAACCATCACTTTAAGATTTGCAGTCCTTCTTGACTTTCCGTTATGCAGTGATAATTGGTTGTCAGTGACCAGACATCAAGCTAACAATGAATTATACCAATTTGTCATTCAGGAACAGAGCCAGGATAGCTGCCTGACCATAGCAGTAAAGAGATACAAACATAAAGGCCCTGGTCTGCTAGTGCATGTGATATGTGTGGGAGTTGTCAAGCTTAGCAACAGCAAAACATTGTGTAATTAAGAGTACTCTTGCTCACAAAGCGGTTTCTGTTCTGGACAGCAACCTGCTATGCAGCAGTTCAGAATCGCAAACGGAGGGATTTTACAGTTTTATTCTACTTTTTGGAATTTCAACAATTGCAAATGGACTGAGTCAATTCCTTGTAGTATCAGGGGACATGCTGCTGATACTCATCCATTTTAAAAGTTTTGTGTCAGATTTTAACTTTTTGGGTAGTTTGGAAAATTTCTAGATATCAAAATCACATTCATCTGATGTAAAACCTGATGTGCCTGGTTCACATTTAACCCCCCTCTCATTTTAAAAAAAAACCTTTAAAGAGCTGACTCTGCATCCGGCCAAAGACGTAGTAATCTCAGTGTTTTGAATACCTGCTCCAATTCCAGTGACAGTGTGTGACAGCATCTATGTGCATGCAGATAATATAATTTTGTAGGTTATTAACAATCTAAATGTGTGATTTTCATATTTTTTACATTTTTAAAAGGTCAGATCATATTCATAGATATATTTCCATGCTTACTGCATTTTGAATAATGCAAATAAATTAAAGAATATTTTCAAGCAGGATATGATAGTGTTTCCATTTTGTTCTTCTCACACACACAAAAGTGGGGAAAAACACGCAAATATATGTAGGAACTTAAATGAACCCCGAAATCTTGATGGTATATCTAATCCCACCCTTTCGTTGCTTGTTGTTTTTCTGATAAAAGTCCCTATGTGTTTGAAAGTTTCATGCTTAATGCCCACAAGGAGAAATAAAAAATACTGATTGCAACATAAGCCTTTCACTGCTTAATTCAGAAACACAACTTTTACAGGATGGGTTTGTTAACTAAATGCATAATATAAGTCCCAATTCTTGGGCAGTTTTTTTCTAGCCATTGTCCATCCACCTTTATTGATACTTTAGGCTGTGTAGGAAAAAAATATCACAGCGGTCCCAATGGTGAGTCAAAGGGTCTGAGAACTCCTCATTCACCTGGGAACTCTCACATCAAAGAGGAAGTCAAATTATAATAAGTGTTCAGCTAATCAAGCAGGTCTGGTAAATGTAGTCCCACAAAAATCACGAATATACTATGCGCTGGTTACACCAAGACACTGTTACTCCACTCTACAGTGAAGCTGCAAAACTACTTCTTCTGTAGTATAACCAAGGAGTACCCTTTTTAAAATGTCAGGAGCTAATTAGGACATACTGTGCTTCATCATTTAGAAAAAATAAACATTGAAAACCAAATATGTAAACAGACTGAATGAAGAACCGTTTCAATGGAATCAACATTAAGATCAGTGCTATAAACCAAATGCACGTGTGATGAGTTGGGGCTATCAAAGTGTTAAATCACGACAACTTCAGAATTACAATATAAGTAGTATATGAAAATGGTAAGAAGGTCCCTGTTCAAAGTGGACATTGTTAAGGTATCAGTTCGGGGGATTTCCTGACACCGGTTTATTGTAAAAGATGCTCAGATACATCACTTTGCATAGTAGATAAAGTAGTAACTGATTATAAGATATTGTTATGTGCACATTTGAGCACAAGATTTTGAAGAGAAATACCTGTTTTATGAGCATATACGTCTCGGACATTATTTTTTCAATGCCCCCCAAATCATACGTCATGATTTTTTGCCCTTGCTGCCAAACTCTGTAGGCATCCAGCAGAAGAGTTTTTCCTGACTCCACATCCTCAAGGAGCTTTCTTTTCCTGTTGGGCCTTCTCAATAAGCCTGGATCAGTGCCACTGGTGGCCACAGAAACCTTGGTTACTGAGGATTGGAGCTTTTGTTGCCTGGAACTAATACTTAGTTCTTCCAGGGAAAGCTCCGGTGTTCGACTGCTGTCGTTCAATTTTTGCTGGCCCTCAACCACTCTCAGGCAGGTTTCAATTTCTGGATCATCAACTTGAGAGTCAGTAGTAGTAGAGGGCTTCCTCCAGTGGCAAGTGTCCAGCTCCATAGGTTCTTCTGGTCCTGCTCTATGCCCCACAATTCCAACAGCCTCCACCTTTTCAGAGTAGCTTTCAAGAACCTTGCTACCTTTATCTGTTGATGGTGTGGTTGGGGTGATCTCTGCTTGGCTAGACTCCCTGTGACCAGTGACAGTGGAGCAAGAAACAACCGTGAGTCCTGGCTTCTTAGGTATGTCATTCTTGCTGTCCTCTGAACTTGTTTTTTTGGATGCATCCGTTGTGGTCATCTCCCCCATGGAGAGCACGGGGGCTTTTGGAAGCTGCTCAGACACCTGAAAGAGAGCAGACCCTGTCAAAGCAAAAAGCTGGTGCTTGGCAGACAGCTAAAATACTGAGTGAGATGTGGTTTCTTACCCCTGAGAGACTGTGGAGATTGTCCTCCAGGACTTTTACAGTAAGGAAAAATGCTCTCTTGGCCAAAACCTGACGATCAACATCACGTAAATACTTCCTTGATGAAGAAGGGGAGGAATGATGGTATCAGAAGAGAGATGATATTGAACAAAAAAACAATAAATCCATAACAATACTGTAGTACTACTGCAGGAAACATGTCCTTACTTTCCCTGGTCAGGTGTTCTCTGCAGCATGAAAGAAACTTTCAGCAACGTATCGTGATCTTTAAGCTGATACAGCACCTCCAGCAAGAGAACAATGGATCGGTTCATATGAGATGCAAAACTTCCTGGTCGATCAATCTCATCTACTGGAATACGCCAGATGCCCTGGAGGTGGAAGAAAATAAAAACAACAAGAACAGTTGTGTTAAAACAGTTAAAACTGTTAAAACAACAGTTATGTGTAACCATACTACAAATAACGAGAAATATGATACATCATCTACTTCAAAAACATGATTTAAAATGAGGCAAGGGTGCCAAATTATGTAAAACAGGAGGTAACTTAGTGCAGCAGGTGGTTTACTTAAAAGCAAACACTCAAAAAAATTTGCAGATTTGTCAGAGTGCATATTGATAGGCAGCTCAATCTTCTACTTCCAATTTTGAAATACTGATTAAAGAAACTGCTTAAAAGGGAGGTAAAATACAAGGTGAATTAATCTGTGACTTACAAAACAAGTTTTCAAAGAAGTCTTAATGAGTGGATGGAACTTGCAGACTGGCTGGATATGTAGGAGGTGGGAAGGAAGGAATGGGGAACGTTCTCTCTGGAAACGCATGACTGGCAGCCTTATTAATGCTCAGTGCAGTACAAGCAATGATACAGACCGGATGCCAAAAAATACAGGCCTCCCTATACAAAAGGCAGGATAAGGATTTTTCTTGATGGATGAATCCCCCTATTCAGTAATCTTACAGAGTCTTCCTAGAAAGTGAGGCGGGTGAGACTCTAAAGTCTGAAGATATGAATACAAAGTGCAGATGGTGGACCAAAGCTTTGTACACCACAGAATGCAGCAATGCTAATTGTATCTGAATGGAATAAAACAACTGAAAAAGCCCCATTAGCTACTGAGGGCACGGAGGAGCAATGTGCTTCTCTGAACAGATGGCCCCAAATTGTCAGATGTCATCTACCAATTCCCAAGACAGGAACAAAGTCTGAAAAAAGAGGTGAAATAAACCCATCAAATTATATAATATCACAATTAGGGTAACCCAGGGTGTGAAAGTGATAAGTTTGTCACTTATCACCCCCAAAATCGAACAGACTCCATGTCTTATCGAAAGATGCATTATATGACTGAATAGCTTTGCAATTTGCATCATACGATGCAATCAGAACAAGCTTGTAAAGTGTGTTTTGACCTCTCAATGCACAGATTACCAAAAGGCTCAAACAGTAGCAGGCAAATATGAAGAGGGGCCAGCTTTGCTCACGAAGGAAAGGATCTCTAATGGAAGAGAATTGTTCAAAGAACCAGCAAACCATAGTTACAGCAAATCTGTTCAGGGAAAGCAAAGCCATGGCTTTACACAGATTATAATCTCGCAAAACAGCAAAAGCAGATTTGTAAAATGACAACTAGAATTATTTTATACATTTTCAGTGTTCGATATCTATAAATAAAGTTTAGTGCAGATGTGCCAATATATTACAAAAAAAAATCAGAGTATTGAATGAGATACATATATAACAAAATAATCTAACATTTTCTCCATTTAAATGTATATCTTTTTTTGGTTCTTTGAGATGAGAAGGGCATTTTCAAACTGGTAATGTAAATAGAAAAAAGTAAATAGAATGCGTGTATGTGTCCAGCCTCTTCCTAGTCAAGGAAGGTAGGGTAGGATAACTTTATGTCAACTCTCATATCTCAATTTGTTAAACACAATACTGACTACAAGGGAAGAAAAGGGTCAAAATAACCCTGAGAAAGTGTGAGACAGAAGAGTGAGTAGTGATGTGTCTTTTAGCAGTCGTTAGTTCCTGCAACAGTTTACGACTTACTATGTCTCTACCGTTATGTCAGTATGTGCAGCTCAAAAGGCAAAGATGCCTTTTGTCCAAAAAGGTTGACCCATCTGCCATTGCTATCGCCATTTGGCAGGTGGATGAACATTAGTCCTCTTCTTTGTACCTGCCTACATTAACTTTATATGAAGAAATTAAAACTAGGAAATCATAAATTAGAATTATGAATCATCATTTAAACACAGTTTCTGTTTAATTCTTCATCAATAAAAGAGTTCACTCCAAAAATACACCATCAATTCTCCAAAAATGACACGAATAGATGGTGTATAACAAAAACAGGGACTGGTGATGATTTTGAATGAAAAAAAGACTAAAACAACGAATCAAAAAGACTCACCATCACCAAAGAATGCTAATCCACGGTGCCTGTGTTAGTATTCTTTTGGACAATTTCCTGCTGGCAGTAGCACCAGCATCCCTGGTAGTGCCTCCACCCTGAAAGAGGCTCACACTCTGAGAGCAAGAGGTGGGCTGCATTTGGGTGCGAGGGCAGCAAAAGCTGCATAATAGGAAGACAGGGAAGCACAGCTGCACACGGCAAATAGAAGAAGACAAGAGAAGCAGCTTTTGCAAAAGGAGAAATAGCACTAGTGTCAAGGCCTATACGCTCAGTATGCCACTGACAGATAAGCTGACTCTTTCCTTTCCTGCTCTAAAACACAGCCATTTGAAAACAAAAACACCCACGCACACAGTCTCTGCTCTCTTCTGACCCCAGGCTGCTGGAGTTCTTAGCCCCCCTCCTCCCATTCTTTCGCCTGCACTATACTCAGTGTACAGCCAACCCTTGTAGACTTTGCCAGCCAATCATCAATCGTCAGAGAAAGTCCAGCCTATCAACGCACACCCACACAATACACACCGAGAAGTGAGGGAGAGTAATGAGGAAACAGAACGAGTGCAACAACAAGACATGAGTAGAGCGAATAACAGCCGGGGGGAGGGGCAGAGCATGATCATGCCGAAGACAGCAACAAGCATAAAAGAACAAACTGGCTGAAAAATTAACTAATTGCAACCAAGTTTATGTGGTAGGGTGGATTAAAAGGATGGAAACATTGAAAAGAGAAACAAAAACTGGAAGAACCTGCTTGAATGAGCAAAGACACTATGACCTATAGAAAACAAAAGGATGAAGAGTGTTGCCGGAAAAGGCAAGATTCCATGAGTCCCCTGCCAACGCCGTTCTGATAAGAGCCCTCACCTTCTTCCTCCCTTGTCTTTAAAACACTGGCCGTGCCTCTGCAGCTGGTCACCATAAACAAACATAATACACAAACGCACCTTGTTTTTCCTGCTTCCTGCTCAGTAAGTGAAGAGGAAAAAATGTCAAGCTCAACCAACCACAGAGCTCAGAAGGCAATGGAAAACCTACTTGCAGTCAGAGCTAACCCTCCCACATGCAAGTCAAAATACCAACTTCTACAAAATGTAATCACTGGCCAATTTCCCTCCCCTCGGAGGAAAAAAAAAATCATGGCTCTCCTAAGACAAGCTCCTCCTACATACGACTTGGTGAGTTATGTTACTGGCAGTAACATAACTCACCAAGACACGTAGGCCTACCTATAAGCATAGTCCTATCCAAGCATTCAGATAAAAGGGAAGCATAGTTTTAAAGAGATCAGTTCAGGATAAGAATACATTTTCTTTTGTGACAACCGTTTTCCCTGGCACGTGACAAAAAGCATTAGTATGGGTCAAATATTAGATAAATACATACTGTACACGCCATGTGCTGGTGGGCAAGAGAGAACAAAAGTCAACACACAGGTCTCCTTAAGAGCCCTCACCACTAGTATTGTGAGTTCTTCTTTTAATGCCATGTAATGATAGATCCCAAACTAAAGAAACATCAAACAGCCAACACCCAAAAAATGGCAAATTGGTAAGAATCCCATGTGAAAATTATGCATGGGCTCTTCACTCTATGGCAGGCCCAGCCAATTTGAGCGATACTCTGAAAAGGCCCTTGTTAGTCTCTATCAGGGGTTTCTGTATTTCTTCATGAGGGTTAATCATTAATAGCAATTAACAGCACATTATTAAGGCATTCTAGAATAAATTGAGAGCTTATAAAATTAAGAAATTAGTAAAGACAGTCTAAACAATTTGTCCACTTCCTTGCTGTTTAGAGCAAAGAACCTGCAGGGAAAAACAAAAACAGCTGACATGACATCACAGAAGCAAGGGCTGTGTATCAATAATTAATTGTCATATATAATGTGATAGGATATCAATTATTTGCCCCTTCAATCTGTTACGAAAATGTTGGACGTGACATAATGTCATTAGGCTTTTATTGAATTCTTTGCCACTTTCGTTAACAAGTTGTTACTGCTTTAATAACGGACTTGTGTTTATCAAAACAACTTATGCAGCATTGATCATTGAAAAACAGTAGTATATAGGTTACTAAATGCAGGTCAAATTAATGCAACCGAGCCAAAGTACGCAGCAAAAATGGGGCAACATGACCTATGTTGGGAAACCAAAGGCATACAACATTTAGCAACATGTTCCAAGTGGTGTGTGCAAAGAAGATAGTCATGACGACTCAAAAAGTGATATGCTATGCCTCATACTAACTTTTAAGTGTCTGTACAAATTTGTAGCAATGATCAAGCATTACCTTCGTTTTTCAGGAGAAACCAATGGGAATTAATCAGTGGGGGCTGAGGCCTGTAAGCTGAGAGCTTTTTTTTTTTCTCTAAAGAGTTAATACAGTGTATTCAAGCTGCTTGACTTTCCAGATTTTTAAACCAAACTGCAGAAATTGAGGGATGAAAAGACTTTTAATCCATTTAAAACTGCTTTTAAAAAGACTGTATCCTTCTATTCAATCTTAGCAAAATGTGATGATGAAAATGTGTTTCAACAAGTCCATTGTCCATGAAATAACTGCCATGAACTCACAGACTAAAAGGAAAACAGGAATGTTTGCTTAACATTTTGAGTGGGTTCCTCAGTGGAAGAGGGAAGGGTTGGTTTGATGGAACAGTAAAGCTCTAACAGTTGGCATGCCAGGGCGGCAGGTTTCCCTCCAGAAGGGCTCTGTTAGAACCCAGTGGGGACCAAAGTACTGAAGAGCTCCAGCTCGGACCTGGCCCACATCACTTTTACAATATGTTACCAGAGGCTTTTTTTGGAGTTAGCATTCGCTCTGTAGAAAAAACTGCTCAATAAATCTGCTCTGAAACATTTGACATTGAAAGGAGCAAAAACACAAGAACTAAGTAAGGCATTTGCTGTATTAATAGGACGAAAATAGCATTATCTTCTAAAAATTTAAAGACGTAAATGAACTTGCATGCAAAACATTTGACAGACCAAGACAGTAATCTCTCCCAGCAGAAACCAAAAGGAGGCGTTAATTAGACAGAGAATTCAACAACGTTCCACTGAGTGATTTCAGTTAAAGCAGAATTTGTGCCACATATCTTGCCCTGATTTTTGTTAATCAAAAGGGATTATGTGGTTATTATGTGTGGAAAAATGGTAAAACTTAATTGTAGTATGAATTTAAGAGATTTGCAAGTTCTTCCTCAGGGAGTTAGCATAAACTTCAACCATGTAGTTATGATTTTCATGTAATAGAAAAGGTGAAAAAAGAACCACAGTATATGTGGAGGGGTGCCTTTCTGTACATTTGAGGCATGTTGGTATATTTTTACATAAGGAGGGAAGTATATTACACTCGCCTTAATTCTTCCTGTGGGGGAAATTTCATTTAATATCCTTGCATTGATAAGCAAATAAAAGACAATAATATGACATCAAACCCATCAGATTACCCAACCACCTCAAATAAATCGAGGTAACAGTCATTCCTATGTCAAACTCTTTAAAACGTGTAAACTGACTGGACTTACTTGACCATTCTTATTCTCTTTAAAGACCATTTCCACGTATGTTAAACTTTTGTACATAGATTCACTTGTGCTTACTGATGTCAGGTGTTATTTTATTAGCGGAAGCATTCATTATTTCCTTATTTTTTCTCTGCTTCTGTTATTGTGTAAAATATCATTTTAAAGTGCAGAGGTCACATGATTGCGTAGGAAACCAAATGTTATGCAGACAACTGGTAATTTTACAATAGCCATATTTTATCCTAGTTAACAGAGTATTTATCTCAGATCTCAACCTTGTCCGTGCAGCTGTAAAGCTATTAGTCAGAATAAAAAAAGGACTTCAGCTACAACACCATAATTTAAATGCAAATCTTTGAAACTTATTTTCTATACGAGTTGTTAAGAAGTAACAGCACACTTTTGGCATCATTCTGGTTTCAATAAAAATCATGACAATTTATCTTCTACTTCTTCCTTCTTCTACTATTCCAAGATAGAAAAAAACCAAACAAACAATAAAAACACTTAACTGAACAAGCTAATAAAATGATTACCTTTTTTAATACAGAGTAATATGCTGACATTTTGACACAGGAAAAACATTCCCTGGGGACCTGACTTACATTGAAAAGGTTTGTCTTGTTTCTCTCACAGAAAAGTCCTTGTGCTGGCATGTGCTTCAGCTGTTGCCATGGGACACTGCTTCCTAGCAACACATCTCGGGCCCACTTTAGATTCTGTGGCAAAAAAATAAAAATAAAAAGGGAAGATTTGGATTAAGACAAGATAGAAACAGAATTAAAGAAGAACCATGTGGATCACACTCTGTTATCAACATATAGTATCCTTTACATAGTAAATAAAACATATATCCTGGTGTGTAGTACTTAAGAACTACAAGAGGGAAATTGAGACAATTCGGCTCATTCGCACTCAGTAAAATGTAGGCCTCTTTTGAGAGCATGATGACTCACAAAAAATCTACACCAGTTCCATGTTTGAAAATATAGCAGATGGCACTTAATGTTTTCTTTTACAAAACTCATTACTCTATTGCATGAAAGTATATGATGTTCTCCCCCCTCCGTCTTTGTGTTAGGACACAGCTGGTTGCTGAAGTTGAACAGTTTTCGAGGGAAAAAGCAGCAGAGGCTTTTAACAATGGATGTGTCTGGTTGTGAGGCAGCTAAGCTAGCTGTGTCAAAGGACTGTCATCACAACACAGCCATTGCTCCTTTACACACACACACACACACACACACACACACACACACACACACACACACACACACACACACACACACACACACACACACACACACACACACACACACACACACACACACACACACACACACACCTGTGTAATCATTAGCCTAATGTTGCTTTATCATTAGTTCATCCTTGAGAAAATCAGCGTAGAATTCGAAGGAAGTCTTATTGAGAACTAAATGTATAAGGTTAAATTAAAAAGGTTCAAGAAGGAGTCAGGACAGAAGGGTGCCAACACAGTAACACTACACAACCGCTCTGTGCCAAACTGGCTAAGAGCACAGCTCCCACCCACACAGCTCTGCCTGTAGAGCATTACATCCAGTACACAGGATGTTTCAGTACCCTGCGCATGAATGCTAATCTCAGATGTACACAAGAAATACAGAGGAAACAATAAAATACACACTGCAGCCCAGATAAAAGTGTCCGAATTCGTGCATGAAAAGTTGTACTAATACTCACTTTCCTTAAACATCACCAACAATGGCAGGAAGTACTTATAGATCAATTGGCAGATAAAACACAATAAGAGTCAGGAGCAGACTGACCTGATGGGTGCTGCTGCTACTGTAGAAGAAGGCCAGGCGGTAGAGACTTTTGTAGTGCTGAGGGAAACGGCTGAGGCAGAGGAAGAGAGCCCGGACACACATCTCAACCAACATCCGTCTCTGTTCTGCATGTTCAGCTGGCAGGACCTTGGGTATCTCAATCTCTTCAGCTGGGGGTTCTGGTTTCTTTTTACCCTCACTTGCAGGGGTCTGAGACACAGCCTGTTGAGAGCAACTTGTCTTTGGTGGGGTGGGAGGGACAAGCAAGGGCTGAAGACAGGGATCAGCGGAGACTTTGGGGGCTAAAGTTTCAGGGATTGTTACCACTACAGTCTCCACCACTTCCTGTACAACTTTCTCTTCTGACTGGAGAGCAGTATGATCTTCATGTGAAACTGAAGAACCAAAAGTAAAAATCAAATTACCTGATTATTAACTGATAACTGCAAAGATTTTTTCCTGAAAGAAAAGAAACTTAGAAGATAAACGTATCCACAACTTAGCAAAAAACAAGAAGACCCTTAACTGTATCGTTTACCTGTGTCCTCTGATGTAGGCTGCTGTTCCTTCATAGGGGTTGTGCTTTCTGATGATGATGAACTGCCTTTCCCTGGGGCAGGTTTGTGACTGCTGTCCTGTGAGCTGGTGGGATCTGTGTAGGCATCCTGGGTGGAGTTAGAGTCCGAAAGCATCACAACCTCGCTGTCTTGACTGCGCTCTGAAGTCCAAACAAACAAACATAACAAAAAAAGTCAGTTTAAATTGCTGTTTAAATTGCTAGCTTAAGATAACAGTAATAAAAGTTACTCCTGCCCTATCAGTGGGGTCCGCTTTTTAATTCATAGACTGATTTGCAAAATCTAATACTGGTACAGGTAAATAAATTTGATAATTAGTTGTGCATATGAACAAATAATAAAAGTTGTGTGCCTGCATACTTTACCAGCATGCTTTATGGGCTTGTTTGAGCTATCAAATGCCTCATTATTGCATGCCAAAGTATTTTTATGAAAAGAATAGAATTAACCAAAATAAGCCGTGAGCCACAGATTTCCATGAGTTTGTAGGCAGTTACAACCTCCTTATACAAGGGAAGGATAGGATTTGGTTAATGAAATTGATCTGAAACCAAAATGCCATAGTTCTTCTTAATTGTTATGCTGTGTTTGGCATCTATGAAAAAAAGTCCTTGGATATTTAAGAGGGGAAAAAGGTATCAGCAAATGTCTCAAGAGACTGTGAGCTTTGTGTAAATAATGCTTATATAATTAGTGCTTTCTATCCAAACGCACTTTATAAGTTCTGATGAACTGTTTTTTGACTGATAACATCGCCTCTGAAAGAGTTCAGTGGGTTTGGAGAGCAGTACCATTCAGGGAAGCCAGCCACATTGGAGACCTGGGCAAGCAGTAATCATGGTCAAACTCTGGTGAGGCTGTTGAAGATATGGGGAGCTGGTTTTACAATGTAATCAAGCAAAACTGTACCTCTAAATGTATCTTAAAATGCAATTAGCAAATTGTCCTTAAAAAACACATGTACTTTTTTGTTAACTGAGTACAGTTCAAACACTACTCCCCTTGTAGAACCAAATTCAGACAAAAAAGTCTGTTTCTGAGACCACACGCAACATGCAAGTGTGAATATAGACCAGCTGTTTAAAAAAACCCAAAAAGAAAACAAAACTCAGTACATCTGAAGATCACCTTTTCCCTTCTGAATGAGAAGCAAGAGAAGGCCAATTTCTCTGACATAATCAACAGATCAAATCCAAGAGCAGCATCTTCAGCAATGCGACAGGCATTTTGGAGAGTCTTAAATTGTGGTAGAAATCAATATTTCCAAGTTATGGGCTATGAACAAGATCCATAGAGTCAAAAAATTATTGAAGAAACGTAACCTTAACCTTAATGTGCTTTAAGACCAGAGATTGAGCACCTATAGGCAAATGTGCATTGTGGCACATTTTGGCTTACATATAAGTTGTAGCTCAATATAATGAACCAGCCACATTCTTTTCAATCTCTACTAATTGGACATAATTTTCAATTTGCCAAGACATTAGGGAGTAAAGCCTAGACATTAGTCACGTAAAATTTGGAGATATCTCTGAGGAGTGAGACTCGGTCAAATTTAGCCCACAAAAATCAAATAAAATGTGAGCATATGAAACACCAGACAATTTTTAGTGTATTGCGATAAAGGACTGACTTTCTCCAAAACTGAGGACAATCACCCCATTAGAACTACATGCATATAAATGGCAAAGCAGGTGGTAAAAGCAAGCAGGCAAGAGAGGTAGCAGGCAGGCAGGTAGGTAGGTAGGTAGGAAGGAATCTGAAAAGGGTGACAGAACTGGCAACAAGGGCAATATGGCTGCATTATTTGCACATTCAAGCTTAACATGACACATGAAGTGGGTGGAAGGATGTCACTTTTTGTTATGTGAAACATCATAGCAGAGCCGTTCTCTTCAAACAGCTTACTACTGCCTGTTTCAAAAATTCTTTGCAGACCGAACTATTGATTCAGTTTCTTCCATTGAAATGCTGGCTGTTCAACAGCATTTATATTGAAAAAAGTACAAGGACACTTCTCTGTAAATTCAATTAAATGGGTGAAAACTTACACTTCAGAATTCTACAAGCACGAAACATGATTTAAAACATTGTAAGTACAAGGGCTGATATACAAAACGGTTAATGTGTTTGAACTGGACAGTTCAGTTGTAATGTCCATAGCATATATTGTGCACATTCTTGGAGCCACTAATGTATGTAGTGCCTTACTCAAGCCACTATCAGGGCTGTTATACACTATTTTCACATGGTTGCTTAATAAGGGGCATTATCTGTAAAACATATACACCCCAGTTAATGAGTTATTCATGTAATGCTCAATAAACATGAAAAATATGGCAGCATTCAATTTTATCCGTGACTGTAAGAGCTTGGTTAAGTTAAACAAAAAACAACACATTTCAGGTGAAGAAAGATGATTGTCAAATACAGAAAATTAGACCAGTTATCAGCTTTATAAAAAGGCAGGATTCCCAAACATTCAAACACTCAGGCCTTTCTGCCCACCGCAAAACTAAATATTCAAATCCACTTCTTTCAATAATGTTGTGTAGGAACAAGAGTGGTCAAATAATCAGTAGCCATATTGCCCATTTTACCAAATCCCAATCACCCAGTGCAGGGGGAGAACTGAAACCAAAGCCACTAAGCATGGTGATTAATAATCTGAGTGTGCCCCTGTGGGTATCCTGTCCCAGTGCAGAGAGGGCAAAGGGCCCAGGCTCAGGGACAGTGTCTAGGACTGGGACTGTACCATCAGCCTGCTGTTCCTCATGCCGCTGCTGCTGCCACTGCTGCCGTCGGAGTGTTTTGCGTTTGGCGTAATCATGGTCAAACGGCGTGGCCACATAAGGAGGGGATGTCAGACCTGGTGTAGCAACTGATGGTAGGGAACTTAGGACATTTCCTACACAGACTGATGAGCTATTGAAGTCTTCATCCATCATGGAGGTGGGTTTCTCCCTGAAATGTTAAGTGACAATGTTAAGAATAAATATTTACAGTCAGTATCAATAGTTTTTCACAATTCCTTGTGAATTACAGATCAGTTGCTTACTTTTCATGAGCTCTGTGCAAAGTTGGCATGCTCTTCTCTTCCCCTCTGGCAAATGGCCCTGTAGCTGCCTCAACCAGCAAATTGAACAAGAGCTCATGATCTAGATCGGGCTGATTAGCCTCAAGTAGTTTTAAGATGGTAGTGCTGAGACGGAAATGCAACTAGACGAAAAAGGGTAGGAAAAGAACACAAATGATCTGATGATCTGGTATGTATGCAGATGAAGTATTTAATCATGAGTGCATTTACAAAGTATTGGTGCAAATAACTCCACATTGCGTCAAAGTCTAAACTGAATTAACGGCCACAGCTCTTTTACCTCTAGGGCCTCCATAGCCAGGTCAGGAGGATTGTGATAATGGATTTTCCGAGGGTACCTAGCAGCTTCTTCGTGGAGATAGTTTGCTGCCTTTAAATTCACAGAAATACTCGACAACATTATAACACGTATGTAGTGATATGAAACAGATACAATTAAAGGACAGATTGCAAACAAACTAAAAGGCAGTTATGTGTGTTGAAATGTGGTATCAACATGTTCTTACTGCCCCTTCTAACCTCCATAACAATTAGTTTCAAACAATTTAAACTGCCACCACTGATATAAAAAAGTATTGCAAAGTTATGACTAACTATGTACATTGTTCTTTCTAGGGAAAGAAATACATCTGTGAGGGTAGAAGGGCAGTGACCGTTGTTTCTGTAGGCGGATTATGTAACAAATATCAAGGGAAGAGGTTTTACAAAGTTGTAATAATCTGGAGTGCTTGGTCAATACCATGTTGAATAGTTTCTAAGAATGGCCACTCAGTACCTCATCAACAGTTTTAGTGATATATACAGGTCTTTATCTTAAGTATATCCAAAGTATTTTATCAAAGCCACGAGTATTCCTGCTGCTTTTTAAACCTGAAGAAAAGATTCAAATAAAACATGTGACATTGCAATATTTCCATCGTTGCTGCTAGTCACTTGAAGTTGGGACAGTATTTGTCCAACAAATTCAAACATTATTTTAAGTCTTATGTGTTTCAGCAAATATCTTCTTTGACGATTCTATTATGTGTGTGTGTGTGTGTGTGTGTGTGTGTGTGTGTATATATATATATATATATATATATATATATATATAGTTGAACTCAAAGAAAACAAGTAGATCTAGCCTGAAGTCTCCACAGTTGTTTACCTTTTTGTAAAGCTGCAGATATTCCATGGGAGGCTGTTTGCGTTTCTCTGCTATTTTCCCCAGCATGTAATGAATGAGCCACTCTTCTTCATCACTGTCACCCTCACAATGGGATGCACCCTGGAAGCACTGAGATGCAGTCTCTAACATGGTGTCTTTCCTTTCTTCCATCTGACCGCACACACACACACACACACACACACACACACACACACACACACACACACACACACACACACACACACACACACACACACACACACACACACACACACACACACACACACACACACACAGCTGCTTAGATGGGTTACTCCCAAATTAACTGTTGAACTATCAAAATTGACAATGTTTAATCTACACATTTGTTTGGAAGTAACAAACACCAAAACCAGCATTAATCTGAGAGCAGGAGAGTAAGGATGAATTGAACTTATCATTCAAGAATATCATTCTACCCTGTTAAGCTATGTTCACAGATTTTTGGGGGGTTATTTTTTATTTTTTTTGTTATACTTATTAATCCCTTGTGGGAAATCAATTCTCTGCATTTAACCTATAACGGATTAACCATGGGCAGCCATTTCATGGCGCCAGGGGAGCATTCAGGTGTTCAGTGTCTTGCTCAAAAACACTAACATGATTGGAGGAGCACGAGAATTGAACCAGAAATGTTCTGTTCAAAGGACGTCCACTCTAACCCCTTGAGCCATGCCACCCCTATTTACAGGGAGAGAATACAAAATCTAATCATGATCAGTAGCTGATCCCTTTTCTAGCGAATACAAGTGAACCGCAGGTAAATCAACCAAGCAATACTGAGAAACTTTGAGGTCTTAACTTAATTTCTTATAGGGATACATTATTTTAACTTTAAAAGTTTTGTATCTTTGTATGAATTTTGTTTGAAATGGGATAGAAACACTGCAGCTCCTAAATGACAGTATAGATAGACCTAATCCATACTGATATTAATAAGTCGCTCACCTGTTTGACCACCTCGGAGGGGAGCTCATTGCGCCACTGCTTTAGCTGCCGTGAAGCAAATGAATGCAGTGCATATGATATGGTACCATATTCAATCCAAAGAGACAGGTTGGAGCTGTCTATCTCCAGGGCCCTCTTGAAACAGTTAAGCACCGCCTGGGAGTGTTTCCATATTGGGATGTCACTTTTCAGCTCATTTGAGTTGAGCTTCTCCTGGATACGGCTTGCCCGAGCTAAAGCCATTCCAGCCCAGGAATCAAACCTGAGGGAGAGGCACATGTTGTCAAGTTTTCAGTGGAACTAAGACAAAAGAACATAGAAAACTCTTTATCATGACTCTAACAAGTATTATGAAATGTGTCTTAAAAGAAATCCGCCATAGGATTAGAACAATAAATTACCTGTTTGGGCACACACAAATATCATGCATGTAAAACTTTATGGCTTTGGATTGCTCCTTGTTCTTGAAATGGTAATCAGCCAGCAAATAGTAGATCTCATTAATGATTGGAGGTGGAGGAGCGCTATTTTCTGGGAGGCATGGGACCTTAGTGATACAAAAAATATATATATTGTCAATAATTATGACTTTAAACGGGAAAAACAGGTTCATAATAGTAATTCGGTCAAAGGCACACCAAAACAAAACAAAAAAAAAACATCAAATTAAAAAGACACTACTTCGCATAACAGAATCACTCGATGTGAGCTAAGTATGGGCTCCCAGACTGACCTTCATTGTCATGCCCTCAATGTATGCTCCTACTTCATCCATGCTGAAGGTTGGAGAGTCACTAATTGGGGCTATGACAGCAAACCTCCTCAGCAAATTTGCCAAGTCGGCAGATACCGTGCTCGTTTTGTAACTGTCAAACTCAGGCAGTGTCTTGGGTTTAAAATACTGGAACATGAAGAGGGCATCACTCCATAGCAGTTCCACCTGCAATTAATTAATTCCAAAAGCAACATCAGCATCACAGTCTATTAAATTAGAGAATGACAGCAGTGGAGCAAATTAGTCATTCCTAAGTCTCATGGGTAGTCGCTTGTTCAGTACCATTGCATAATAACAGTGAGCATTGTATTCTGAAGCAACCAAATATGGTAATGACTGCCACCTGGTGGCTGCACAGACAAAAACAAATACCAAGGAGACAAGGATCATCCAGGTGCTTTAAGCCCAGTATGTATAACACCACATTACAAAATAATTTGGCTTCACTAATGAAACTTCTTAAGGCCTGCTCTGTGTTATGTTAGCACCACATCAGCAGCACTGTAAGATTCCAATTAAATAAAAAAACTTTAAGAGTAGGCCACACAACTGAATTACAATGACTGTGTTACAAAAAATAAATAGAATAACTTCAAACTGAAAATCTTAAAATCTTGACCTGTGGTGCTGAATGGTCCTCAAGGAATCTTGCCTTGCTCTTCTTGCTGGGGTAAGCATATAGACAGAACAGACACTGTTCCAGGGCCATTTCCAACTCCTCTTTGTAGGGGTGCAAGTCATTGTTGGAAGAAGCAGCCAGCTCTTTCTCCAAAACTTTAACCTAAAAACAAATTTTGAGAAAAAGGGACAATCAATTGTGTTAATATTATCTGCAAAAGTAACGATCATAGATTTATTGAGATTGCACTTTATTTTGTAGAAATGGGACAAATAATTGGTTAAGCTATAAATCTTGACATATTTTATTGAGCACACTGATGCAAAAGCCAGTTTTTCATACTTCAAATGTTCGTACTACCAGTGATGAAATTCTGCGGAATATCATCTGCAATGTCCATTTTGTAGATTCTGTAGTCTGTGTCAATAGGTTCAATGAGGGAGGGAGGGGCTTATGCAGCTCCTTTATGCAGCTCCTTTACACACACACTTAAAGGCTGTAATGCACTCAGTGAGTTAGGTTAAGTGAAAGATTAAGCTTTTGTTGACGACAACTCCCCCACAACACTATGAGAAGCATTACAAGTTGCCTTCATTAAAAGCTAGTAAGATTAGGTCATCTGACCTCTTGTTGATCTGATTCCTTCTTGGCCTAGCATAATAAAAATGTTTGTATGTAACACATAAATAACAATATTGTGAAAAAAAATTAAATGTGAGAGGTTCATGAAAAACAGCCTTCTACTATTTAAAGCCTGAATTGCTTGTTTGTAAATATTTAAGAAATATTTGAATCATGTCAAAACTGAAATATCTGGCTTGCAGAGGAAAGTTTAAAAGCACACTTACATAGAACTTGAGAAGTTTACCATCCGAGTTACAGCAAAAGGAACGACGGCCAAGATATTCGTGGGCTGTGTTCAGAAGCATCAGGGAGGAGGGGAGCATCGGAGTGTCTGAGTCATCTAAACATGAATATTGGCAGGGTCAAATATTCTATCAAGTGCAAGAACACCAGCAGTAGGTGGATGCATTACAACATGGACTCAACAAACCTTCTTCATCCCCTACAGAAATATGGTGTTGTAGTATGCAGCTAAATGCAGCCTCTTCATGTTTGATTATGCGATATAGAATAATCCATGGCAGCACTGAGAAGAAATAAGGCTCCTTGGGATCATCGGTGATGGTCATACTGAGATCAATCAGCTGAAAAGGCGAAAAAAGATATGCAATTCCAGTACTTTCCAATAAATTAAAAGAAAAAAATCTGTTATTACGAACTCATGCCAATGAAAGGAACTCATGATATGGTTTAAGCAAATTTCATGATGTTACTTTTCAATACTTAAATTATGTCACACAAGCACTAAGAGTTTATTTTTTTCACATTTTGGTACAATATGTTTGAATTGATTGAAAGGTTCACTTAAGTTTTTTGGGAGGAGGTATTAACTTATTTATGCTTCAGTTATATTTTGTGTACTCAAAAGATCACTGGACCTTGTTTCATAACTGTGATGAGTTGACAGTGCCTTGATTTATTTCTAAAAACAGAAGTTAATATATTCCAAACCTCTACAATTTAATGTCTAAATAAACATTAAACAGCAACATGGTTGTATCAGACATTTTGTTGAAGTCTCGCACATGAGTTTGACATCTACATAGCTATCTTTTTTGAACGACACAGGATACAGTACAATAACCTCTTATGTATTGAGAGTGCTGTCCGAATAACATTTTAATGTGGTTAAAAATTGAATCAAGTAAATACTAAATAAAACACTAATATGAACATTATGTATTCCTAATTACTTATTAATTACTTTTGATAAATGTGTTACATCTAAGAGAACATTAGAGTCAAAGTCAAAGTCAGCTTTATTGTCAATTTCTCCATATGTACTAGAGATACACAAGAATTGAAAAAATGTTTCTCACTATCCCATGGTGACATGAAATTGACAAAATAATAAGAATAAAGTGTACAATAACAGTAAAGTACACAACAACTTTCCTTTTCTTTTTTTTACTAAATATGGGAATTTATTAGCCAATCAATTAAACAAACCAATGTTTTACTCCCACATGTATGTTTTAGCATTGCATGCTTGAATACAGAATCAATGAAGCTCTTACCTGAATTAAGTTGTTTGCCAGTCGAGCCATGCTGGAGAAGTGGGGGACATTGCTTAAAAGCTCAGGGTTCTTGTTGAAGCAGACCTCAATGCCATCAAGCAGCTTCCCAATAGTGCCGACCCACTCCTCTTTCACAGGTGGAGAGCTGGTTGGAGCAGAATTGAGCTGCTGCAAGGCTTCATTCAGAGCCAGTTCGCTTGACTCCAGACATTGCTGGTAGTCCTCGAGTTTCAAAAGTGTATTCTTTGCCACAGAGTTATTGGAAAGAATAAGCGGTGTCAACAAAAACACATCTCATTACAAGGTAAGATTCATAGATTTTTGATACAAAGAATGATTGAAGTAAAAATCTAACCTGTAGAAGCATCAGCTGAGCAGGCCGCTCTGGTGCTGAGCTCACCCACTCCAGGGGTTTGCTCCTGCTGCCATAATTAAGGGTGGGCTGCAATAGGCGCACAACAGACTCAAAGTCCGCAGATTCAAAGAGGTGCTGAATCTCTTCCAAAGACTGACAACGTTCGAGTGACTTTAGCCTTTTGTCAATCTGCCCAAGGAAATAAAGACATTTTAAGTGAAACGTACAACAAAAAATACCAACTATCTGAGAGACTAACTAATTATAAAAGTAGTAAATCAATGATTTATCAGTGTACTTACCTCCTCTATTGAGATTGATGCATCTACCTGTAGGTTAGTCAAATTAATAGTGTAATTTTTTCCATCTGGAGTCTTTGGTTTGCTCTGTAACAAGCCTGTACAGACATCGTAACTCTCCAGGGCCAACTCCATTTCTCCCTGGAGAAAAACAGAAGAGTCTTCAGTCTCCAGACTTTGGTACAACCTTTGGAAAATGTAATTGTATAAAAACTAGAAAATAAACCTTACTTGCAAGGCCAAGAAGCGGGCCTTCATCCAGTATACACGCACCATCACATCTAGCCAGTCATCCCCAAAGAGATCTTTCTGGGATGAACCTAATGCCAACAGTAACAAATCACCCTGAAACTGCTGTCCTGGGAATTCAGAATCAGCTGTGTCATTGCTGGTATCAAGGGTATTTCTTCTTGGAGACTCTACCAAAGGAAAATAAATAAATAAATAAATAATCCTACTTAAATGTCATTCACGAATGCTGCCAAACTCCCAAAATGAAAATCTAACAGTTGTATACATCTAATAGAAATTTCATGAGAGCTTGTGATGTAGCATTTTTAATACTACTGCAGTGTCACCCTGAGGACTGGATAACTCCGCCTGGAAATAATGTAACACCGAATTTCATTAAATGTTGTCGAAGTCCAGATAGCAATGATCCAAATCAATAGGTGAGGATTGCATTTATTTAGTTTAAAAGTGCTGCAAGTATGGGTTAGCTCATTTGTACCGACCTGTCTTCCCTTTGGTGTGCAACCACTGCTCCAACTGCAATTCCATACACGCCAAACTCATTTCCAACATTTCCTGTACATTTTGTACATACACCCCTCATTAGAAACCTTTGTTAATTTTTAGACTTGTATAAAATCTGAGCCTTAAACATACATCACTTATAATCATAACAGACTTCTAACAATATAAACATTTACCCGGATGTGTTGGTTGCTACAGTCCCGAATTAAAGGGTTAGGAAGTCCACTGCTGTGTTTCCTCCAAATCTGATAGACCTCAAGAACCACAGCTGTCAGACCACAAGGCCAGTCCTCCATGAACTTCTGTCCTACTGCTTTCAGATAATGCATCATCAGATCCAAGATGCCACCATTGTTCAAACTTCTGAGCAGGAAGTTGTGAACATCTTGCTGTTCTATAAAGCAAAAAAAGCCATATTTTTAAGCAATTTAAGTTGAAATACTGCAAATAAAGCAAATTAAAACAAACAACCATGATGTGCTGCTAAAGTACCTGACTCCATATAATCAACTGAGTCAACAGGCAAGCAACTTCCATGTAAGGGTTGTATTTCTTCCTTCCCATCACACTGCGTTTCAAGATTACTCACACTCTCATCATCATTGTCTGGATCGAACTTCTTCAGCCTAAAACAATGCAGAATATCTAATTTAAAAGAACACAACGACTTCGGGCAAGGCCAGACAGAATTTGAAAATAACAGTTGGAGTATAGGATACATCATTAGTGATGCTACAATTTTTATATAAAGTTGTTCAAAACAAAAAAACAGAAGTGTTCGTTTTAGAAAAGAAACCTAGTGAGGATCATTTTTTTACCTGGATGGTAGATACTTAAATAGTAGCTCCTGAAAGTCAATTTTTTCTTCCTTTTTGCATTTAGTGTTTCGGACGCGTGCTGAGCGTCTTTTGGCCGTTTCTCCACTATCTTCAACTACACGTTTTCTCTTTTGAGCTTTCCTTCCTTTGTCTGTTACTGAGACTTCCATTGCAGTCGCTTTGAATACAAAAGGTGGGAAATACTGCATATAACATGAAATCTTTTGGCTTAAAATGCAAAATTCTAACAATATGTGGAAAGGATTAAGAATTTTCTTTTAATGACCAACATACCAACAGGAGGGACAGCAGTGGTGATCTCCACAATATTAATCTGAGGCTGATTGCTGGGTTGGGACAGTACTGCTGGCTCAGGAAGGGTGTTCGGTGGCAGGGATGAGCTAGGGCTGCTGCTCAGTGCAGTGGGCTGGACTGTATTGACTGGGCTTCTGGGTTGTGGGAGGTTTTGGATGAAGTTTGGGTCACGGTACTCGGATAAGTCAATCCTGTGTCCAAGACTTGTCCGTGGCAGTTCACATGTGGTCTGATATTTGTGCATTGCTATGAGACTTTCCCCAACATGTTTCCACCTAAAATCACAACAAAAGACTATTTATTATTCCTGGTACATCGGCATTTTAAAAATAATTGATGAGTAAATGGTGTGTGTGTGTGTGTGTGTGTGTGTGTATATACACATATAAATTCGACACAGGCAAATACATTTTTGGCAGCAGAAAAGGAGAAAGGAACTCACGAGAGACAGCGGATGGGCTGACTCAAGAAGAGGTCAGGCTTTGGTTCACAACAAGACAGAGCCTGTCTGCGCTTACGTAAATTCAGTGCCTCATCTATAATGGATTTGCGTTCCTCTTCCTCCACCTCCACATAGTGAACGGACATATCACTACAATAAAACACAGCACAAAATTAGAGAGAGATATGAATTAATACAGCCTAATGGAGATTATGCTAAATGATGACTATTACAAAGTTATGTCGAGGACACACTACAAGATCTTTTACCCAATTTTACCCATGATTCACAGCTGAGCAGAGTCGGCACCAGTCAGCAGTACTTGGGAACAGTTGGTATGACTAGTTGGCACAGAAATCTGTTAACATGTGAGGGGCATTGACCCAAATTGGCCTCAGTCAATCAGACATGTTTGAATTTTCAAACTGACTCTGGACAGAATCAGACAGCGTGTGATAATTACTGACAAACTGCCAACACTTGTTGCCAACAGCCAATAAGAAACAGTAGGTGGGAAAGTCAACAGATATAAGTGATAATTAAAACAACTATAGCAAACAACAAAGGATGTAGATGTCCAATGAAGCGGAACTTGACTACACTGATGGAAGAAAAATTTGCAGGGCTGTGGCAAGAGCACAAGTGTCTGTACAATGTTGGTTGCAACGCGTACAACCGCACAGATAATGGTCACTCTAGTAGATATGGCTGCTTTCATAAGAGTTTGTGTAAGTTTGATGCAATCATTTAGGTTCACTTGGTTAGACATATCATATTGTCTGTGGTCCCTCTTTAGGTGCAGTCGTTTAATGTGTGATCTCCAGTCTTTCTGCTGTCATAAAAAATGCTGAAACCAGTTGGTTGGTGTGTGCACTTCAAAACTGGTAACAACTGAAAGTTGTGTAGTATGTCCCCAGCTTTAGTGAAATCCACTCTCACCATTTCATGAACATCTGCATTGCATCCTGTTTCAGGCAAGGTTGTTCCTCAAACATTTTCTCCTTCAACACCAAACCTTTCGTGTAACAATGATCCTTTTCAAGTGCTTTGCTGATGAAATACAAACAGCCTGGAGGCATAGTAGCAGATGATAGTAACTACAAATGACAACATGAGAAGCAGTGACTGAAATCTCATAGTTAAGTACGACATACAGGTGTAGTCACTGAGTGTGTAGAGGATGGTTATGAGGTTGTCCAGGCAAGGCCAGTGGTCTGGGTTACAATGCAATCCCTCCTCAAAAGCATGTCGAGCCAAGGGAATGCGCACGAGTCGCACAGCTAACTGTCCAATTTTGTACCACATGTTCACATCAGTAGAGTCCAAAATAACCGCCTGTGAAAAGAATGGAGAAAAATATCAGAATAAAAACATGTATTCTTGATAAGGTTTATGTTAGCTGCGTGAAGGACTTGTGGTGTATGAGGGCCACTGTGGAATTGGTGCATGGGGGGGTTCTTACTTTTGGGTTACAGACTTGTAGGGAAGAAAAAATATCTGATACTCTAATGAAATAATGAATTTGTGAAATAATAACCTGAATTTGAATCCAGAATTATGGGTCATCTTTAATATCAATCTCAGAAATTCCCTGTTTTGTAACTATCTTACCCAATTCATTTTTACATTTATTTTTTGCACAATAGCCCAAAGTACACCACTGCACTGTACATAACTGTAGATCATCAAAATAAAGTGTGTTTTACCTCCAAATAAAACTCCATAGCTGTTTCCAGGTCATCACGTGATGCAGCCATACTGGCTAAATTTTTAAAAGTCGAATATTTCAACATCAGACCTGGGTGCTTGAGACCAATGCTCTGGTCTTCGGATGGCATGGCCTAAATCATAAGTAGATGCAAAAAAAAAAAAAAAAAAAAAAAAAAAAAACCCTGGAAAAAAAAAAAAAAAAAAAATTAAAAAAAAAAAAAATTTTTCATA
>CAAKHD010013501.1:106496-248404 GCA_901007705.1 Fistularia tabacaria
GGAGACTGGGAAGATAGGAGAAAAACATTATTCCAACACACAATTCTGATATTATACCTGCAGGTTGTGTGTGTGTGTGTGTGTGTGTGTGTGTGTGTGTGTGTGTGTGTGTGTGTGTGTGTGTGTGTGTGTGTGTGTGTGTGTGTGTGTGCGCGTGTGCGTGTGCGTGTGTGTGTGCGTGTGTGTACACCACATGATCATGTATTATGATTAGTCAATTCAGTATCAACTCGATTCCTAATGACATGAAGATATAGGTAGGGTTGATTATATAATTACTGTATATCATCAGTGACAAATTGGATATGATGAAACATGTGCGCGCGCACCAATCTTTGAACGTAGCACGTTTTTAGTTGTTGTACATATACATTAAAATTTCAGTGCAATCCCAAAGTACGGGGTGCACACAAATAATTTCATCCTGTATAAACATTTCCTTGTAAATGGTCAACAACGCAATAGCATTTTCACGTTTTATGAAAATATGTAGTTATAGTAAACAGAACTGCATCTTCCGTATTCTAAGTCAAAAAGCATTGCTTTCTATAATATGAAAAATGTCTTTGGGAGATATAGTGCGGACTCTGTCTTGGTGATGATTGAATGCAGCTCTTTAGTTTTTTAGTGTGCTTTGGTAGACCTGTTTGACTTAAGGTCAAAGTGATATCCAGACAAAGATGCAGGACATCTTAGGCCAACAGTTAGAGGATTACATTAGAGAATAACATCTCACTCAGCAAAGTAAGGCCTTGTTTCTCAAATGGCATGGGCTCATGTCAGGTTTGTGCTATTTTTATTAATTCAGTATTCATTATTTGAGTAGTGTTTAATACAAGCACACTGCATCGTATCTCAGGTCTACTGTAGCAGCAGGGGCTACCTGTTATTTCTATAGCCGAGATATTTATATTTTTGAGTTTATAACCAAACATTTGATGTTTGATAGAGTTATGTCTGCACCACATCATAAATTGAATAATAATAATGATTCTTTGCAGTTCAGTTTGGGCAATTTAGATGCAGCATGGCTCAGGTGGTGTGAGTGGTTATCTTGGAACCAAATATTCTTGGTTCGATGTCCAAGCTCTAGCTAGGCAGTCAAAGTATTGTTGAGCAAGACATTTAACCCCTATTGTGCGGTATGTATAAGTGAGTGTGACAATACAATACAGGGCTTCCTTTGTTCTTTTAAGATCTACACTGTACGATTTAATATGGATATGGACTGCTGCTACAGTCCATTGTGTATACTTGTTAAAAAAAAGTTAGACTATAATCAGTTTAGGACTAAGAAGTTAACAGGTTCTTTGCTGGTTAACCAGATCAGATCATCGGAAACATAGTATTTAATTGGAATTTTCAAATATCTTAATGATGGCGTCATGAAAAATTAAATCATTTTGGCTGAATCTTTTCACATCCTTATAGCTACTTTGCTTGTAGAGATGTGAAAGTGTATGTCTTTCTCTGGATAAGCATTGATGGGCAAAAACAAATCTCTTTTAAGAAAGCCAATACTGTGGTGTTTTCTTAAAAAAATGCTTTATTTGTGTAATTGCTGAGATATTCTATACCATTCATTTTTCTTTCATTCTGCCTAGCCTTGTATGTCTTTGTGTGCCTGTCAAAATAACACTTTTTTTTCTCTACAGATTATCAGCCTACACATGGTCCTGCGCACACACAAGTCTCTGTTTCACCTGCTGTCCTTCTCTCCCCACCTCAGCAGAAAGACAACTGTCACCAAACTTCTGGTAACCTGATGATTTGCCGTTCTCTGATTTCATACTTTGTTTTTTTTTGTCATGTACAATTTGTTGTTGTGTGTACAAGGATGCCTGTCATTTCTCCATTATCCGTTTCCTTTTCAATAGACACAAACTCTGTTCCATTTGCCCAGGAGCCCCCCTCTCGTAGATCACCATGTGACAAACTGAGCTCAGCCTATAGTCTCATCAGCTTGCCCCTACCCAGTCTTCCTTCCACTTCCTCGCCATCACTGATCCCTGACTCTCTCAGCTCCCGATTCAACCTAGAGGCCATTCTGGTGGAGATTGTTCAGCTAGGCAGACCAAATGACCTGATCAGGGCCCAGCTAAGCCAGACTAAGGGCATTGAGTCAGCTATAGGAGGATTATCTACCAAGAGTGGAGATCATATAAGTTTGAATGCAAGCAGAATAAATACTGGTAGAATCTTACCCCATGATACAGGGAAGAGGAAGACTCGAGTGTCCAGTGGCAGAGAAACAAAGACTCAGCACATCCAGGCTGCAGCAGCAGTGCAACAGACTCATCAGGTAAGGTCTTGTCTGACGAGAGCACACTCAGGTGACTCTTGTGCTTTTTTTTCCGGAAGTAAATTGTTTGTATATAGAATGATTATAAGAGGTGAACTGTTGTTGTTTTCGAGCTTCTAGATTATTTTTGTGAGATTTTAAAACATCCATCCATCCATCTTCAAATGCTTATCTGTGGTCGGGTCACGGGGGCAGCAGCTGGTGCAGGGAGGCTCAGACTTCCCTCTCCCCAGCCACATGGTCCAGCTCTTCTGGGGGGACCCAAGGCGTTCCCAGGCCAGCCTGGAGACATAGTCTCTCCAGCGTGTCCTGGGTCTTCCCCGTGGTCTCCTCCCAGATGGACATGCCCGGAATACCTCCCCCGGGAGGCATCCAGGAGGCATCCTGACGAGATGCCTGAGCCACCTCACCTGACTCTTCTCTATTGCGAGGAGCAGCGGCTCTACTCCGAGCTCCTCCCTGATGGTTGAACTTCTCACCCTATCTCTAAGGGAGAGTCCAGCCACCCTGCGGAGAAAACTAATTTTGGCCGCTTGTATTCGCGATCTCGTTCTTTTGGTCACTACCCACAGCTCGTGACCATAGGTGAGGGTAGGAACGTAGATCGACTGGTAAATTGAGAGCTTCGCCTCACGGCTCAGCTCCCACTTCACCACGACAGACCGGTACAGAGTCCGCATCACTGCAGACGCTGAACCAATCCGCCTGTCGATCTCCCGCTCCATCCTTCCCTAACTCGTGAACAAGACCCCGAGATACTTGAAGTCCTCCACTTGGGGCAGGACCTCTTCCCTGACTTGTAGTTGGCACTCCACCCGTTTCCGGTTGAGCACCATGGTCTTGGATTTGGAGGCGCTAATCCTCATCCCAGCCACTTCACATTCGGCTGCGAACTGCTCCAGCGAGAGCTGGAGATCATGGCCTGACGGAGCCAACAGGACCACATCACCTGCAAAAAGCAGAGAATTTATCCCATGGCCACCAAACCAGATCCCCTCGACACCTTGGCTGTGCCAAGAAACTGGCGTGTCAGCCAGGACAACCCTACAGCATCCAGAGCCTTGAGGAACCCAGGGCGGACCTCATCCACCCCCGGGGACCCGCTACTGAAGAGCTTTTTGACTACTTCAGCAACTTCAGCCCCGGGGATAGGCGGACCCCCCCCCAGGGACTCCCAGCTCTGCCTCCTCATTGGAAGGCGTTTCGACGGGATTGAGGAGGCCTGAGAAGTATTCCTGCCACCGATCAACGACATCCCGCGTTGAGGTCAGCAGCGCCCTGCCCCCACTGTACACAGTGTTGACAGAGCACTGCTCCCCCCCCCCAAGATGCTGAATGGTGGACCAGAATCTCCTCGAAGCCCACCGGAAGTCATTCTCCATGGCCTCTCCGAACTCTTCCCACACCGAGTTTTTGCTTGGGCGACCGCCGTAGCTGCACTCTGCTTGGCCTGCCGGTATCTGTCAACTGCTTCCGGAATCCCGCAGGCCAAAAAAAGGCCCGATTGGACTCCCTCTTCAGCTTGACAGCATCCGTCACCACTTGGGTCCACCAGCGGGTTCGAGGGTTGCCGCCCCGACAGGCCACGACTGCCTTACGGCCGCAATTCTGAGCTTCCGCCTCAACAATGGAGGCGTGGAACATGGCCCATTCGGACTCAGTGTTCCCCACCTCCCTCGGGACCTGGTTGTAGCTCTGCCGGAGGTGGGTGTTGAAGCCAGACATTCCCCGCAGACCCTCACACTACGCTTGGGTCTACAAGGTCTGACCGGCATCCTCCCCCTCCATCGTAGCCAACTCACCACCAGGTGGTGATCAGTTGACAGCTCCGCCCCTCTCTTCACCCGAGTGACCAGGACATGCGGCCTTAAGTCCGATGATACAACCACAAGGCCAATCAAAGAACTGTAGCCTAAGGTGCGTTGGTGCCAAGTGCACATATGGACACCTTTATGCCTGAACATGGTGTTTGTTATGGACAATCCGTAACAAGCCCAGAAGTCCAATCGCAAAACACCATTTGGTTTCAGATCAGGGGGGCCGTTCCTCCCCACCACGCCCTTCCAAGTCGCACTGTCGTTGCCCACATGAGTGTTGAAGTCTCCCAGTAGAACGAGGGAGTCCCCAGAAGGAGTGCTCTCTAGCAGCCCGTCTAAGGACCCTAAAAAGGGTGGGTATACTGAGCTGCTGTTGGATGCAGGCTCAGAGTCGGGGGGGCAATCAATATGCCCGATCCTGCTCGGCGTCTCTCAATGGGGGCAACTCCAGAGTAGCAAAGAGTCCAGCCCCTCTCGAGAGGCCTGGTTCCAGACCCCACGCTGTGCTTCGAGGCGAGTCCAACTATATCTAGTTGGAATCTCTCAGCCTCGGCACCAGCTCGGGGTCTTTCCCCGCCAGAGAGGTGACATTCCATGTCCCTAGAGCCAGCTTCTGCAGCCGAGGGTCGGACCGCCAAGCTTCCCCCCCTCCGGCCACCGCCCAACTCACACTACACCCTTGGCCCTTCTTGTGGGTGGTGAGCCCAGGGGAAGGGGGTCCCATGTCGTCCTTCAATAAAATGTATGAATAATTGGCTAAGGATCGCTTGGCAAGAAGTTTTAAGAGCTTATTACATGTTTATAGAATATTTTGTCTGTCTTTGTAAGGGGACATCAAACACCATCAGTGCGAGCAGTTTGCAACAGCGCCTCCTTGAATTGAACAGGCAAAGTGCAGCAGCCCGAGGTCGACTGCTCGAACTTATTGAGATACAGAAACAAAGTGATACAGGCAAAGTTTCTCCCCATGGATCCCCCAACCCTTTCTTTGCCTTCAGTGAACATACAGGAGGTACTTTGGATTAGTCACGAAACCGTCTGGCACTCTAAAAGTCAAGCATGACATATTTATCAACTTATAGGAAGCCCAGGGGTACCTGTCCAGATTCCAGCCGAGGAGCAATTATCAAAGGCTAGAGGGGCCGAGAGATGGGAGTAAGTCTACCTTGGATTTTTTTTTTCATTTTATCAGCACTGTGTGGTTCTAGCTTAAAAAAGATTGTAAAGATTTTCTCACCATTTTTACAATTGGTAATTGTTGGTTAATTTTCAGATTTTTGATCATTTTGATAGTAGTCTTCCTCACTATATCAAAACTAAAATAAAATGAAAGAAAAAATTGGATAAGCAAATTCGAAAAAGTACTAAATCCGCTAATACTTTTTTTATTTTCGTATGTCATTTACTGGGTCAATGTGAACCTCATCTTAACAAGAATAAATAAAACAATTTCACAGTAGTGGCATCCAGTATATTTTTAAAATACCACACAATATCCTTTTCTCATTATTCAATTACTGTGTCATGGCATGACTAAATTGCTGATATATGGATGTAAAAGTGTAATTCGTCCTTCTCAACAGGTGGCCCAGCAGAGCGAGCAAGAAGGGAGATCGCCTTGTTTGCTAATGTATGACGTTAAGGAGAATGATCAGAAAAACCCTGGTGTATTTAAAGTCTTCATATAATTTTTTTGCAGTTTTAAGTGATATAAATTAAATAATGTGAATTTTAGTAATTGTATGCTTTTTGAGCATGGTGTATAAACAGTATGATTGTTGAGCGACGCATTCAGTCTGTTTTTATCAATATATGGGTTGGGTTTTCTCATCAAAATGGCACAAAAAGACACTATTTAGTAGTTTGAAACTGGTAAAACTGAAATATTAATATAGAGTGTTGCACTACTCCGTTTGTACATAAAAATCTATTGGTGGGTTGTAGGTAAATTGGATTACATTGTTGGAAGTGTTTTCTTCATCTGATACGATGAAATCAAGTTGAGAGATTTTAAATTCTCTAGCTGGTGCCTTCAGTTTAATATATTCTGTGTTCAGGCAGATTAAAACTGATCAGGTTCACTCCTGCAAAGAGTAACAACTCTATCATTTTTCATTTGCAATCATTTTAAAACATCCACCTGTCAACCCTAGCCTCCAGTACCTTAAATACTTTATGCATTACATTTTTTTATTGTACTCCGCACAAATCGACTGCAAAAGTAAAAGATTGCAATTGTTATGGGAAAATCTTTTAAATTGCAAAAATGAGATTGAGATATTTTTCAACATTGATGGGGGGAAAAAAAAATCCTATTTACATTTTTTTCAGAAATGTGTTTACAAAATATGTGAAGTGGCAATCAGAAATCCTACCTAATCAGAAGCATGGCATTCTAGGAAATGGAGTAACTCCATGCAGCTTTTTGCGCTGAACACAAATGAAGCCTTCAAATGTTCTTGTGAGGATTCCAGGGTTTGTCATAGATCTTTTTTTTCTTGTAAATCATTAGTCATACTTAGTAATAGTAATAACACCTGAAATTGCCATCAACAGAACGGAAAAAGGCAAGCACGTAAGTGTGTTTTTTTGTAACCCAAAGCTCAAAGAAATTATAATACACATTTTGAAGCCTAGCATCAACTAAAAGTCAGTTGTGGAAGTGGTTGCAACGATGATATGATGTACTTAAAAGCACACTGCAGTGGATATTGAGATCAGTTTAAGAATGAGAAAGACAGGAACTAATCACCGTTGGGAGCCCTGGGCCTGAACTTCGGCAGACAAAAACAAAATTACTTTTATTTGAGAGAGTGAGTACAAATTATATTAAAAACAAGAGAATCATTTGACTGCAACTGGATTGACGTCTTGTGCTTCAGGTGACAGAATTTCAAAGATTTCAAAAAGCTTTAATGATCACAACCATTCACTGCCTTAGCTGAAGCTAGCATCTTCACGCTAATAAAAAAGTTGCGGGAGCAATGTTGACAGGTTTGTTTTGGGAGATGATTTTTTTTTTTTTTTTTTCAAATATCTACTGCAACTTTTATCAATGGTATGTCATTTATAGTCAAGATTGAGCCAAAACTGGTGGAAGTTTGCTTTTACACAGGTAAATCCAGCGAAACGCTGCTGTCTGTGGACCGCCAGCAATTTCGTCAGTCAGTGGGAAAACTGAGTTTTTTGTTAATTTGTTCTGTTCTTAAATTTTGTGTTATTTTTGTTCATCCATTGGCCTGACTTGGTTTCCCCTGTTCCGCAGTAGTCTAGAAGTGACATTCATGGTTTGGCGCGCGCTTATACAACCGTTGGTGTGTGAACGTTCTTTACATGTAATCGACACGATCAATAAAGGCAGTTAACCCTGATTCAAGCCTGCAGTGATTAACGTGACACTGCTGGATTCATCTGAAGTCACGTATGTTAAATCCCTTTTGTATGTATAACAGAGCCATTTTTCATGCACTTGAGAGCCTTTTTTTTTTTTTTTTAAAGTAAACCTACATTCAAAGCTACATTGTTGTGAACCGAGAACTCTCCTGCCGTATGACGCCTGAAGTTTCCTGTTGATTATAAATATATAATTTATTTTTCTTCAGTCAATGGGTCCTGAGGTCCTGGTAATCCTGAATTTATTGCATT
Organism: Fistularia tabacaria; assembly: GCA_901007705.1. Lineage (NCBI taxonomy): Eukaryota > Metazoa > Chordata > Actinopteri > Syngnathiformes > Fistulariidae > Fistularia > Fistularia tabacaria. Next base: position 114,261 of record CAAKHD010013501.1, read on the forward strand.
CCTTGTTATTTCATCATAGCTGGATATGACCAAAGTAGTAGACAGGGTGCCTGACCGAATAGGACTTGGCCCCATAATCCCTTCTTGTCCGGTGGTATCCGTGTGCATGCTGGACAAACCATGACATCCATCCAGTCGACTTGGATCCCAGACCTGTAAGTGATAGACAGCTAATAAGATGAGAAGAGCTTCAAATTAGATTAAGCCACAGCTTGTTTAGTTGACATGGTTCTAATATCACCTAACAAACCCAAGGTTCCCAATGGGAGAAGAACTAGAGGTCCAGCACCAGCCAACAGAGCCTCCAGCTTTTGAGCCTTGCCAGACACCAGGAGGTGGGGCCTCAAGCAGTTTCTATTGAGGATGACAAAAAAAGAACAATGAATCCTTTTATTTTGATCTTGGTACAAGTTTGGTTTTTGTTACAAGTTTGGTTCTCAAATCTCTGTATTTGAGCCCATTCTACAGAAACATCAGACCCTGCGTGCCAATTGTTACAGTTCCATCCGTTATTGGACTACATGGAAGAACTTTCGGGAGACATTTTTTTAATCAGTTAAAGTAGGTGAAACAATCAAGAATTTTATACTAATTACTCGCTGTATTGCTGGAAAGAATATTTACAAAAATAGCTTTGATTGCTCAGAGGCACCAGCCAACAGTGTTTTAGACATTGTTAAGAAATTAAACTAGGTAACAAATGAAAAGCAGCAAAAATAAACAATGAAAAAACAGACACCAAGTATCAGAAATCGTAACTTTGTAAGATTAAATGCAATATCAGCCAAATTAAAAACTGAAACTTTGAAAAAATATATATCCCAACTATATCAGCAATGAGTTCAAGGTAAAGAAATTGAATAAATGAATATGCCATTGACCAAAACACAGGCAGAATAAAAAGAATATATTCTGACAGAGAGGAGTATGTGAAACACCAAACAATAAGCTATATTATTAGACGGTGTTTGGATTCATTTTGATATGTTTCCCTCTTGTTCTCCGAGATTGATTCCTTTTTGAATCTGGGCTAATGGGAGTCCCTAGCTCCGAGCCCCTGGAGCTCTGTGGAAATGTAAAAATGGAGGTAAGTAATATTACAATACCGGCTACAAATGTGTTTTCTTGTGTTGTGAGCTGGAGAGAAGTCTACATTTAGTGATTCCAGTAAATGTTTCGTATAAAACTGAATTTATCTGATCTCTTTATCTTGTCCAATTTATTTATTATCTTAAATATCTAGTCACCTAATTTTTGCACTATCTCACTGATCACATCACTCACATGGCACATCACCGAATTAGTTAAACATACATTTGATACAGTACAAAAATATTGTATTTTGTACTGTATCCAATGTTCTTTTCTTGTCATTGTTTATCTTCATGGAGTTGGAACTGTCAACTGGAGCCAAATTCCTAGTATGTGTGAACATACTTGGTCAATAAAGATGATTCTGAAACTTAGATACAGGGCTACGATTTGCCTGAAACAATGATTTTTAGTTAGAGAAATTTATACATTCATGAACGCAGCATGGTTGTGAATACATTCCCTTTTTACAATTTATCTTAAATAATATACACATCCTTTTTATGATTGAGTATGACATAAGGTCAAATGGGACAGCATTACGAGGTGACCCCCCTCACAGCACAAAGGACCTTAGTTTGAGTCCCACAGGGAGCCTTTCTATACGTAGTTTGCATGTTCTCCCCGTGCCTGTGTTGGTTTCCTCCGTGTTCTCTGATTTCCTCCCATTATCCAAAACACACAGAAGGTTAATTGTAAAAAAATGGGAAAATTGTCCCAATGTCTGAATGAGAGAGTGAATTGTTCTGTGCCTCTATATGTGCTCCTGTGACTGACTGGCCACCAGTCTGGGGTGTACCCTGCCTCTCGCCCAATGACAGCTGGTATAGGCTCCAGCATCTAACGCAACCCTTAGTGTAGGATAATTGGTAGATAATGGATGGATGGATGGAGAGAGCATTATAAAACAGTCAAATTCCACAAATAGCCATCCATCCATCCATCTTCTGCCGCTTATCCGAAGTCGGGTTGCGGGAGCAGCAGCGGGAGTAGAGAGGCCCAGACTCCCTGCCTAACCACATTGTCTACCTCTTCTGGGGGGATCCCAAGGCGTTCCAAGGCCACCCTAGAAGCCGAGAACATATTCTTTCCAGCATGTCCTGGCCCCCTCCCAGATGGACATGCCCGGAATACCTCCTTGGGAGGCATCCTGGAGGAATCCTGACGAGATGCCTGAGCCACCTCATCTGACTCCACTCCATGCAGAGGAGCGGTGACTACTCTGAGCTCCTCCTGGATGGTCGAACTTCTAACCTTATCTCTAAGGGAGAGTCCGACCACTGTACGAAGAAAACTAATTTTGGCTGCTTGAATCCGTGATCACGTCCTTTTGCTCACTACTCACAGCTTGTGACCATAGGTGAGGGTAGGAACGTAGATCGACCGGTAAATTGAGAGCTTCGTGTTCTGGCTCAGCTCCTTCTTCCCTGCCACAAACCGGTACAGAATCTGCATAACTGCAGATACCACTTCGATCCGCCTGTCGATCTCCCATTTCCGCTTAAGGACCATGGTCTTGGATTTGGAGGTGCTAATCCTCATCCTGGCCCTTTCACATTCGGCTGCGAACTGCTTCAGTGACAGCTGGAGATCATGGCCTGATGAAGCCAACTGAACCTCATCATCTGCAAAAAGCAAATATATGATATAAAATACTTTACTTTTTGGGTAATTATATATCGTACATATCACGCACATCTTAATATGAATAGGTCGCGCCTTCTCTATTATGAATATGCATTACTTGCTAGGATATAGGTTTTTAATTAACCATTTTTGTGGGTAATGTTCAATACCTGATGGTGAACTTGAAAATTTCCCAAAATACCATTAACTTACCCAATTGTGGCTTAGGGGGGATTTGAGTGGTTGTCCTTGGAACCTAACATGGCTGGTTCAATTCTCTCACTCCTCCAAGAGCAAGAGACTCAACCCCTAACCACACCTCAAGCACCGCTATATGGCATGGTTCATCTATGATGAGTTGAGAAACAATTTCCCATGAGGGATAAATAACCATCCATCCATCCATTTTCTATTGCTCATGCTACTTAGCGTCCCTGGGGATGCTGCAGCCTATCTCAGCTCCTCTCAGGCTAGAGGCGGGGTACACCATGAACAGGTTTCCAGTCAATCACAGGACCACATATACAGACAGACAACCATTCACTCATCTGGGCAATTTTCCAATTTTTTCAGAGTGACCTGCTGCATATTTCTGGGGTGTAGGAGGAACCAGAGAACCTGGTACAAACCCACGCAGAAACGGGGAGAACTTGTGCTGTGAGGCAGAAGCATGTATATCTATCTATCTATATACACTATATGGCCAAAAGTAATCGCTATGGGTTTCCATGGTCGCTATCCTTAATCACCTGGACCTGCTCTACATCCTTTCCGTCTCTATCTCTCTGTTTTGCCTACCTGTATAAATCAGTCTCTGCCTCCTTACTGTCCAACCGAGCATACAAGTCATTGTTTGCCCTTTGTTTTGCCTTTGCTACCTCTATCTTTACCTCACGCTGCATCTTCCTGTACTCCTGTCTGTTCTCTTCAGTCCCCTCAGTGTCCCACTTCTTCTTTGCTAACCGCTTTCGCTGTATACACTCCTGCACTTCCTCATTGCACCACCAGGTCCCCTTATCTACTTTCCTTCCAGACAACACACCAAGTACTCTCCTACCTGTCTCCCTGATCAAATTAGATGTAGTTGTTCAGTCATCTGGAAGCTCTCCCTGACCACCAAGAGCCTTTCTCATCTCCTCCCTGAAAACCATGCAACACTCCTCCCCTTTCAGCTTCCAACACTTTGTCCTCTGCTCTGCTTTTGTCCTCTTGATCTTCCTTGTAATCAGAGTCATCCAACAGATCATCATTGTATGCTGTCTGGCTACACTCTCCCTGACCATTACTTTGCAGTCACTGATCTCTTTCAGATTACCTCGTCTATACAAGATGTAGTGGACCTGCGTGTCCCCCATCTGCTCTTATAAGTTACCCTATGTTCCTGTCTTTTCTGGAAAAAAGTATTCACTACAGCGATTTCCATCCTTTTTTGCAAAGTCTACCACCATCTGTCCCTCTATGTTCCGATCCTGGATACCAAACCCGCCATATCACTTCTTCATCACCTTTATTGCCTTGCACTAACATGTCCATTGAAGTCTGCCCCAATTACCACTCTGTCATTTCTGGGGATATTCTGCATAAATTCATCTAACTCATTCCAGAACTTCTCCTTCTCCTCTCACTCACATCCCACCTGTGGGGCGTAGCCATTAACAACATTGAGCATCACACCTTCAATTTCTAATTCCAGGCTCATAAGTCTATCTGATATTCTTTTCACCTCCATACTATTCCTAACAAACTCCTCCTTCAAGATAACTCCTACTCCATTTCTCTTCCTGTCCATACCATGATAGTACAACATAAAACCTGCTCCCAGGCCTCTCGCCTTACTACCTTTCCATCTGGTCTCCTGGACACACAGTACATCAACCTTTCTTCTCTGCATCATGTCAACCAACTCTTTTTCCTGTCATCGTCCCAGTATTCAAAAGTCCCTACTCTCAGTCCCAGATTCTTGTCTTTCCTCTTTTCTCTCTGTTTCTGAACACGCCTTCCTCCTCTTATTATCAGCACCAATGGTGGTTATTGTTAACCCCGGCCTCGACCGATCTGGTATGAGATTTTTAGGTTCGATTCGCATATTTGGTTTTGGCAAAAGTTTTACACGAGATGCCCTTCCTGACGCAACCCTCTGCATTTATCCGGGCTTCGGATTGGCTCAGGGAGACACTGGCCTGTGCCACCCTGAGGCTGCATTTGGCAAGAAGCCATACTGCTGCTCACAAATGCTTACTTCTGCTCTCAGTCTAGTTTCAACTGCTATTTCACATAACTTCTTTGTATGGCTCATTAACTTTATCACTCTATAGTTACTGCAATTCTGCACATCCCCCTTATTCTTAAAAACGGGCACCATCACACTTTTCCACTCCACAGGCATCTTCTCTCTCTCTTAGATCCTGTTGAATAATCTAGCCAGAAACACTACCGCTGCCTCTCCTTGACACTTCCATACCTCTACAGGTATATCATCAGGACCGACTGCATTTCCACTCTTCATCCTCTTCAATGCTCTCCTCACTTCACTTTTACTAATCTCTGCTACTTTGTGGTCAACAAAATAGTCAGGTCTTCTACCCTTCCCTCTCTTTCATTTTCCTCATTTATCAGCTCTTCAGAGTACTCTTTCCATCTTCCCATCACTCTTCTAGCATCTGTTAATAGATTTTCCTCTCTATCCTTAATCACCCGGACCTGCTCGACATCCTTTCCGTCTCTATCTCTCTGTTTTGCCAACCTGTATAAATCATTCTCTCCCTCCTTACTTTCCCACCGAGCATACAAGTCATTGTGTGCCCTTTGTTTTGCCATTGCTACCTCTATCTTTACCTCACATTGCATCTCCCTGTACTCCTGTCTGTTCTTTTCAGTCCCCTCAGTATCTCACTTCTTCTTTGCTAACCACTTTCTCTAAAAATACTCCTGCACTTCCTCATTCCACCACCAAGTCTCCTTATCTAATTTCCTTCCAGACGACACACCAAGTGCTCTCCTATCTGTTTCCCTGATCACATGAGCTGGAAAAGTCCAGTCATCTTGAAGGTTACCCTGACCACTCAGAGCTTTTCTCAGCTCCTCCCTGAAAACCATGCAACACGCCTTCCTTTTCAGCTTCCACCACTTTGTCCTCTGCTCTGCCTTTGTCCTCTTGATCGTCTTTGCCACCAGAGTCATCCTACAAACCACCATCCCGTGCTGTCTGGCTACACTCTCACCTACCACTACTTTGCAGTCACTGATCTCTTTCAGATTACCTCGTCTATACAAGATGTAGTCTACCTGCGGGCTCTCACCTCCGCTCTTATAAGTTACCCTATGTTCCTGTCTGTTCTGGAAAGAAGTATTCACTACAGCGATTTCCATCCTTTTTTGCAAAGTCTACCACTGTATGTTCCTCTGTGTTCCTATCCCAGATACCAAACCCGCCCATCACTTCATCATCATCTCTATTGCCTGCTCTAACATGTCCACTGAAAGTCTGCACCAATTACCACTCTGTCATTTCTGGGGATATTCTGCATAAATTCATCTAACTCATTCCAGAACTTCTCCTTCTCCAACTCAAATCCCACCTGTTGGGCATAGCCACTAACAACATTGAGCAATACACCTTCAATTTCCAGTTTCAGGCTTATAAGTCTATCTGACATTCCTTTCACCTCCAGAACATTCCTAACAAACTCCCCCCTCAAGTTAACACCTAGTCCATTTCTCTTCCTGTCAGTTCCATGATAGTACAACTTAAAACCTGCTCCTAAGCTTCTTGCCTTACCATCTTTCAACCTGGACTCCTGGACACAGTATATCCACCTTCCTTCTCTGCATTATGTCAACCAACCTTTTCCTGTCATCGTCCCAGTATTCAAAGTCCCTACTCAGTCCCAGACTCCTGCCTTTCCTCTTCTCTCTCTCTTCTTCTGAACTAGCCTTCCTCCTCTCCTTCTTCTTGGGCTTCCAAAGTAGCCCTATCTCCCCTGGTACCCTGTAGGTTATCTGCAGTCATTGTTAACTCAGGCAATGAAATTCTTAGGTTTGATTTGCACATTTGGTTTTGATCTGGGCTTGGGACCGGGTCAGGGAGACACTGGCCTGTCCCCCCCCCCCCCGAGGCTACATTTTATATATTTATGTATGTATATATATATAAATATACAGTATATACACACACATATGTATATATGTGTGTGTGTATATATGTATGTATTTGTATATATGTATGGATGTATATATATATATATATTTATTTATTTATTTTCTCCCCCCCAAAATTGAAAAAAAACATTTTGACAAAATGTTCTATTCTCTTCATCTATGACACAGCATTTCACGATTTTTGTGCTGTGCAAAGACAGCTGTCAGTAATAAGGCTTTTTTGCAGTGATAAAAACATGATAACATGCAGTTTTTCGAAGTAACAGTAGACAGTTTTTATCCTCACTGACCCTTACTATTGCAGTCCTTTTTTGCTCCACTTATCCCCGCCTCCTCTGCCCTCCACACTCATCCTCACCCCACCTCTCCCTGAGCTGAGACTGGCTTGCTGGCTCCATTATCAATTCCTTTTGTCAGCATGCCTGCAAAAAAAATACTTACGTCACAGTCATTACAGTGTCTATAAAAGTCAGAGTAATGCAGATTCACTGTGCAGTCAACCCAGCAGCCCAAACGAGCAGCCATGACTTCCTTTGGCTTTGACACTTATTTCCCTTCTTACAAGAAGCGGACAGTGGTGCGTAATTCAGGATATGGAGCAGGAGGAGGAATTGGATCCAGGTCTGCCTACTCAAGCCACTCTGCACCAATAACTTCCTTTGCACCTTCACGCAGAAATTATCCAACACACAGCCGATCTGCTTCCAGCTACTCCTCTATGCTGCTTTCTGCTCCTGTGTCTGCTGCAGTGACTGAGCAATGCCTTGAGGAAGCAGCCGAGGTAAGTTCTGAGTTCAAAGCCATCAGAACCCAGGAGAAGGCGGAACTGCAAGACCTGAATGACCGCTTTGCCAGCTTCATCGAGAGGGTCCATGAATTGGAGCAGCAGAACAAGCTATTGGAGACTGAACTCCTGCTTCTTAGGCAGAGGCAACTTGAGCCATCCAACATCCGGGCCCTGTATGATCATGAGATACGTCAGCTTCGTGCTGCTGTTGAAGAGGCCCGCCATGAGAAGCAAGCTGCCCAGGATCACAGAGATCAGATGGAAGATGTGATGCGAAACCTGCAAAAGCACTATGAAGATGAAGTGCAGGGGAGGGAGGAAGCAGAGTGCAGGCTTATGGATGCCAGGAAGGGAGCTGATGAGGCTGCACTGGGGCAAACTGAGCTTGAGAGAAGGGTTGAAACCCTCCTGGATGAGCTGGCCTTCCTAAAGCACCTCTGTGAGAGTGAGATTGCAGAATTGCAGGGCCAAATACAATTTAGTGCAGAAGTCTCTGTGGAGATGGACATAGTTAAGCCTGATCTCTCTGCTGCTCTCCGGGATATTCGAATGCAGTATGAGAAGCTAGCACAACGCAATCTTCAATCAGCTGATGAATGGTTTTGCAACAAGATGAATGTGATGGAAGTTGGTGCTACACGTGATACAGAAAGTGCACGCAATGCCAAAGATGAGGCAGGTGAATACCGCCGACTCCTTAAAAGTAGGACACTGGAGATTGATGCCTGTCGTGGTATGAACCAGGCTCTGGAAAACCAACTACAGGAGGTAGAGGAAAAACAGAGTGCTGAAATCTCTGATATGCAGGTGAATAACTGACTGACACCCAACACAGAATATTGTCTTTAATTGAAGAAAAATCTCTCCATATATAGGTGAATGGATATAAAGACATATCATATGATTTAAATGAATGTGTATCTATTTTTGCATGTGATAAATTTGAAAATTATTTGGCAGAAAGTTGTATCTTAAATAGCCTACATGTCTCAGTGAAAAATTATTCTGTCTTTTCACTACAGGAGACAATAAGCCAACTGGAGGACGAGCTGAGGGCCAATAAGAATGACATGGCTCGCTACTTGAAAGATTATCAGGACCTCTTGAATGTGAAGATGGCCTTGGATATTGAAATTGCTGCTTATAGGTTGGGAGCTTCATTCACAATGTTTCTTTATTGTACAATGTGTTGAAATTTCAGAAATGCAATGCGAATAACGGCAACATCTAAGAGTTTTTTTTTGTTGGTGTGTCTCACTTTGTTAGGAAGCTACTGGAAGGAGAAGAGAATCGATTTGGTGTGACAGGCCCAGGGTCTACTTCCCTTTACTCTCAAGCAATGTATGTTGCGCCATCTTATGGAAGAGCACACACTTCTGTGCAGCCTCAGCTATGCTCTACAGCCCCCTTCCTGAGGAGTGCTCGCTTACACACTTCAACATTTATTACGGAGGAGACGATATCTGCAAGCCGAGCACAGCAAGCAGAGGCATTCCTCCCCAAAGAGGAGGAGGACGATGATGAGCAGCAGCAACAGGAGGAGGAGGAAGGGGATAGTGGAAAGAAAGAGGAGGTAAGGAAGGGAGACAAAAGTGAAGGAGAGAAGGAGCAGGGAGAGGAAGAAGAGGGGGCAGAGGGAAAAGAAGAAGAAGGAGAAAAGGAGGACAAACAAGAAGAAGCTGAGGAACAAGCAAAAAAAGATGGTGAGTTTTTTTATCTAATTAGTACAATCCCATTTGCACTGGTTAATGATTTGTAACATTAGCTTCATCTCATTACCCTGAAGAAGGTGAAGCTGAAGACGATGATGAGGAGAAAGGAGGAAAAGAGCGTCTACAGCAAGAGGATGACAAGGGTAATGCAGATGTCAAGTGTGAAGAGGGAGACCCTGAAAAGAAAGGGTCAATGCAAGCTAAAGATTAAAGATGAAAAAGAACTGACAGAAAAGTGTCTAATATCTTTGCTTTATAGCACCTGCAATGCCAGTCCCCTGAAGGATGTCCTCTCTCTGCCTGCAGAGCTCTAATTCAAACCAATGATATGCTGAATGAATGCCGGTGAAGTACATCATGTATGCATGTGTGTACACTCTAACCAAACATCATCAATATAATCAAATCAAACTTTGCAATTGAAGCAAATGAAAGAAGTTGAAAAATTTGCTTAGCAAGCACCCGTGTGCTCTGCCGTTACCATAAAATGTCTTTAAGACAAACTGTTCGGCAATGACCAGTTTAAATTGGGCACCTCAAGCCCGCACTAAGTGCTCTCTAAGATGTGCTGCATTGAATGCCAATAAAGCCTCAAAGCTATAAACCTGAAACTGGTTCAGTGATTTTCATTAATAACAATAAAAAACGATTCAAATAAGGATCCATTATTGACCTTTACATATATCTTAAGACAGATATTCAGCCATAGATATACTTGCTTGCTAACTAGCTACGGCTCTTTGGAATTCACTTTTTTACTTTGTGAAATATTACAGATGGTGGTCAAGTGAAAAAGTGCAACCAAACAGGGATATTTTGTCTCTTAGTTATGAATCACACCACTTTTCAGTAGAAGAGAGGACTGAGAGAGACAACAAATGTAGACTGTTTTGAATAACACTAGGCTTCTTTTAGAAAATGAAAATGTGTTATTTTATGAAAACATCTTGGTATTAAAAAACATGCGACAAATAGTTGATTCTTTTTTAAGGATGAAATGCCAGAAAATTGCGGAAGTACTGCTTGCATTGAATTTTGGTAGATAAGAGTTACGGGGGACTTTTCGTCTATATTTTGAGTCAGCATGTAGTCTCTTTCCTCATATGCAAGTAGTGTGTGTTGATCAGAAAGCTGACAGCATTGTTTTTTGGGTAGCACAGCAACAATAATATGACTCAGGTTCTCTGCTACAACGAAGAACATGGCTAAGTGCCAAGTCTTGCAGGACTGCTGGATGAGAAAAGATTTTATTTTTTCATTAGGGTGGGGGAGGTGCTGGAAGAATGACTCAGGAGGTGGACATAAGAGAAATTCCTCGCTGCACTAAACCTTGACAGAGGACAGTTTATTTCTACCAGCAGAAGGTGTCGGGTCAGGGGCTTCCTTTGCTTCCCCACAGTGGTGCAAAGCTTTTTTACACACCCCATGTCAACTCTACTCACGCACAAAATCAAACACAAAGGAATAGAAGCCAAGCAGGATCTTTTGTTTGATGTATCTAATCACACTCAAAAGTGTTGCTTATTTTATCAACAACTTACCATATAACTGCTCTTTAGGATTATGTAATACATATGATGGCCAACTTTGGATATGCTAAGGTAAAGTCCTAATGTGTGGGCCTCATTACTTCCTTTCCATCCTCCTTGTCCTAAGTTTACCCCATTCTGAGCCAGACTACATTCTTGTCCCCCTCCTGTTGCTCTCCGCTGCTATGGTAAGGCTTGAGGCAGTCCAGAAGAGCACTCAATTTTATCATTAGATAAACTACTTTGCAATGAATTTGGCCAAGCTTACCCATACTTTTCACCACTCACGGAGATAGCAATATGGTAAATGTTTTCTTATGGATGAAAGATTTCAGGCACACTTATGATTCTTTATCGAATATACTTAAACACACAAGGCACAGTGGAGACAGGATTTATAAGTAGTGACAGAGCTCTCTTCAATTAAATAGGAAAACCCACAGACTCTCCATGCAGTTCGACGTATACATGTATATATTGCATATGTGTGTTTGTGTGTGTAAATGCAGCTTCAGGGCGGCACAGGCCAGTGTCTCCCTGAGCCGGTCCCAAGCTCGGATAAATGCAGAGGGTTGCATCAGGAAGGGCATCCAGAGTGAAACTTTTCTCCAAAACCAAATATGTGAATCAAACCTATGAATCTCATATCGGATTGGTCGAGGCCCGGGTTAACAATGACTGCCATCGGTGCTGATAACCTACAGGGTACAAGTGGAAATTGAGCTACTGTGGGTCGAAGACGGAGAGGAGGTAGGCAGGTTCTGAAGCAGAGAGAGAGGAAGAAAGGCAGGAGTCTGGGACTGAGTAGGGACTTTGAATAGTGGGACGATGACAGGAAAAGGGTGGTTGACATGATGCAGAGAAGGAAGGTGGATATACTGTGTGTCCAGGAGACCAGCTGAAAAGGTAGTAAGGTGAGAAGCTTAGGAGCAGGTTTTTAGTTGTACCATCACTGAACTGACAGGAAGAGAAATAGAGTAGGAGTTATCTTGAGGGGGGAGTTTGTTCGGAATCTTCTGGAGGTGAAAAGAATGTCAGATAGACTTATGAGCCTGAAAATTGAAGGTGTGATGCTCAATGTTGTTAGTGGCTATGCCCAACAGGTGGGATGTGAGTTAGAGGAAAAGGAGAAGTTCTGCAATGAGTTGGATGAAGTGATGCAGAATATCCCGAGAGATGAGAGAGTGGTAATTGGTGCAGACTTCAATGGACATGTTGGTGCAGGTAATAGAGGTGATGAAGAAGTGATATGGCGGGTTTGGTATCCAGGATAGGAACACAGAGGGACAGATGGTGGTAGACTTTGCAAAAAGGATGGAAATCACTGTAGTGAATACTTCTTTCCAGAACAGACAGGAACATAGGGTAACTTATAAGAGCGGAGGTAGAAAAGGTGTACAAGACAGTGGTCAGACCAGCGATGCTGAGTGGTTTGGAGAAGGTGGCATTGAAGAAAAGAGAGGAAGCAAACTGGGGGTAGCAGAGATTAATTTGTATTTGTATTTATATTTATTTGTGTGTGTGTGTGTGTGTGTGTGTGTGTGTGTGTGTGTGTGTGTGTGTGTGTGTGTGTGTGTGTGTGTGTGTGTGTGTGTGTATGTGGTACCTCCTCTATCTTTGTATGTGATCGGATCTTTTTTCAGAGATGTGACATATTTTTGACTTTCACAAATATGTTATCAGTGGAAATCAGATGATATTTCAGTTATCCTTTTCCCTCATGTCTTTCTGCTTCTTCTGCAAATGATTCTCATTTCTACTAATTTTCCTGACATCTTGTTGATTTAAAGGTCTGTTATTGCAAACTTAATGGGTCACTGCTGTAAAATATCACTGATTTGAGCTTTCGATATTGAAATTTTAAATGAAAAGAAATGCAGAGGAAGATGAATCCAGAAAGACCAAGAGAAGATTATCCAGAAAACATGACCTAATTTAAGATACAGACCTTCTAGTATAAAGCAAAGACAATTGCATGGAAGAGAAAGCAGGAGAACCAGGAGCATTTTGTCTAAGTTTTGAGATTTTTGTTTGCGAGCTTCTGAAAAACAAACAAAAGACTAAAAATGGATCAGATGATTTATATATTTAGATATATATATTGTATATATACAATATTCATTTATCACATCTTGAGCTGAACAGCAGCAGACATCAATATCAGTAATTTGACAATGCTGAAAATGTCATATCTTCAAGCTGTTTTGTCATCATAACAAACAAAACTGGTCAGTTGTAACGCACAGCCTTTGTGGACAAATTGTTCATGAATATGACATTAGAATTCAAAAGATTATTTCTCATCAACTGAGTTTATCTTTAATTACACTGATCTAAAAATTTCATTTCTATGTGACAACACATACAGTATATGGCATTAGTTGTGAATGGAGATTATAGGACAACAATGTTTTGGACTTGGTTACTGACATGTGATGTGCAGCCAGCAACCCAGGGTGTTATTTAGTTATGTACTTTGTCAAATATGGTAGCCTTTGAATTTACCAAATGAGCAAAGTCTTGTCACAATAAGATGCTAGTGTGATCACATAACGCTCTTTATTTATCCAGAAACATCAAGAAGAGGAGAAATGCAGTTACATCCATCAGCCATGAGAGTAAAATTTAAACTAATGTGTCTCCCGCATGGGAAAGCACTGATCCTTGTTTTGGTTGATCCTATAGGAGCATACTGCTGCAGCCCCAGTTGGAGAGTGAATGTTGTCACATTGCCGTATCACTGTTAGATTCTCACAAAGCCATAATGTCCGTCTGCAAACAAAATAAGTGTCAGATAATAGTTTGGGCTCCCTGTGGTTGACCTCAAAGAATGATCTACTTTTTATGCTTAAAAAGCCATAACACTGGTCTGTGAAAAGACTGACACTATTCTTTTTAAGGATGTGTAACTTTCAAGCTTAATACAGATACTTGCTTCTTGTGGTGTACATGCAGCTCCAAGTGACCTCATGTACCTTCTGCAGGGCAATACTAGGATGAGTCAGATGGAGACAAATGGGGGGAGCCTGCTGGCAGAATGCTTTCTCATGCATCAAGACCTGGAAATTAGATGCTGCGGATATGTACAGGCTGACCTTAACTGACCCACAGAAAACTGATTCTGTGATCACATGCAGTAATGTTAAATATTAATGACTGTCGTGACAGTACTTTTGCAAGCAGGGCTAGAAGTGCAACCTTTCTATTTAAAGAAAGTAAAATTGGAAAGGTATTTATGGATTTTCCTTTCATTGTGCCACATTTATAAAATTAATTTTCATAGTGACAATTTTGAAATGTAGTTACAGTCTTTGTATCAATAGATTCCAAGAACCAAGAAGGGTAAAATAACAAATCATCTGTGATCTACAATTTGCCCATTTGCTACTGCTGCCATATAGCCAGGTGGAAGTGAATTACTGTATTTTGGCAATGGACCCACAAATCCATTAGCCTTTCATTTGTTTTTGTTGGGAATTGAACACCTGAGGAGGAGCTCTTATCAATGTTTTGGACTCCTACACATGAGCAAGGATTAGCAATCAGGCTGATTCAGGGTGAGAGCCTTCACAATTTCTTGGACATGCCCTTTACCTTTTGATCTTTTTATTTATTGATTGGTTTTTACTGTTTTGGTTAATTACACAAAGACATAGCCACAAGCAGATTCATTCCACTGCTTCCCCTGCTATCAGACTGTGCAACAGCAGTTTGGACAGCACACAGCCCTGATGTGAACCAACTGAGTCGCAACTGTACTTAATGGCCATTACCTGCAATTTATCACTTTGTTCCAGTTCTCATATAGCAGTTTTCATCAGTTTTTATCTTTTTATTTGTTGTTGTCTCTGTCCTATTAAATGCCTTTATTTAATGTTTATTTACTATCTCTGTCTTTTTAATGTGTTCTGATACATGTCCACTTGTTCTGATAGATGTCCACTTGCCCTGTGCTGCTGTCAGACTCGAATTTCACCACTGGGAATAATTTAAGTTTTATCTTCTCTTATCTTATCTTATCTTTACATCGAGCTCTTTTTCTACACAATATTTCACTTATTTTCTTAAAGGGATATGCTTTTCAACACACACACACACACACACACACACACACACACACACACACACACACACACACACACACACACACACAAACACACACACACACACACACACACACACATTGATTTCCATTCAGTTATGGTGCTTGCACAACAGTTAGCAAGAGTGATTTATCGGCAGATATTTGTAAAATAATAGCCCACAGTTGTACAACACTGGTGGTCTCTATCAGGGACTTATAGCTAACTTTCTGCAGTAGCACAAAGTAGTCAGGTGATGGCAACATTGTATTCCTTTTTACTGATCTGATTATCTTTAACTTTAAGTGGTCCAGTAGGGACGTTTTATATTTGTCATAAAGAAACATTACCAAAGAAGTAACGTGCCTCGGAGGTGAAGAGGGCAGGAGTGGATCTGACAGACCGTTACAACAATTTTACACTCTGTAAGCACATACAGCTCAGCAGAAAATTGGTTCTCATTAATCATGAGTAAGAGCTCAGGTTGTAACCTGGAAAATTCTTCTTATAGCTCTATGAAACCTCTATCGGGTCTGATTTTCATCATGAGTTCAGTCAATGTGATTGAGTCTCTTTACTGTGTGAGATCACTGCCATACTTAAACTTAACAGAAGAACTGACACTGACATACTTTTAATCAACTGGATGAGTTGAAAATAAAAAAATTGAAAAAAATTGAAAATAAAATCTAAGCCTCTAGTTTTAGCCACAAAATAGCCTTATCAAATTTTCTGTTATGTCAAGTAAGTACTTAGGGTGGGTTTTGTTTTGAGTGTTTTTCAAAATCTCCATTAATAACCACATTGCATTGAATGGCAAAAATGGATACTGACTTATCAAGGAGTATCAAAAGCACTGAATCACTGAACTGTACTGACAGCAGCATTTGGCTGGGTGTTAACAACAGAAAAACACACATACATGATGGGTGAACAAAAGGCTAGCTGGGCTACAGAGTTCAGCCAACAGCTGTAAATTTCTTCAGCAGGCAGTGAGAGAGGTGGCTGGATTTTTCTTGTGACACACTGGCCATGTTGAAATTGTATTGAGCGAATAGCTTCTCTGATGAACAATTGTTTTAGCAGCTTTTAACAATTAATTATGACACGGTCTCCTCAATTATTTCAAACATACCCTTCTTACATGTGAACACAGAAGTGTGTTGTAGCGGTCCCCAAATACAAGCCGGATGACTTTAACCTGTCAATGTGAGTAGAGTACAATTCATAAGTCAATCTTATTTTAGATTAACAACAATAACCTAACAATAATTTATTTATGACACATCACAGATTTATAGTGTCAATTAATGGAGTCTTCTCTAGATTATCAGATTGTGAGCCAGAAAAAAATGAATGTAATTAACAAAATCAGCGATCCTTGGGGCAAAATAAGGAACAACTAAGTCTCACTGTAATGTCCATTATTTTCATGCAGGTCATTTGAGAATTAATGAGGCATGGTTAAATTAATTGGTTTGGATTGATTGTCAGCAGAGTCATGTTTGTGTCTGTGTTGCTCTGGAAATCATTGAAGAAGCTAATAATTCTAGCATGTTGAACCATGGTTTTACCTCTGAAAAACTTTGTATATTTCTATTTTTTTCAGTCCTTGCAGAAAAAAACAACAACATTGTCATCAAAGGTAAAATACTCCACATACTTTTGCCATGCACGTGTATCACACACACACACACACACACACACACACACACACACACACACACACACACACACACACACACACACACACACACACACACGGAGATTCATGTGAATGTGTGTTTATTGGACATTTTCAAAATTCAAATCATAACAAGATGTACAACGAATGGGGGATAATGGGAAAGTTTTTTTTTTAGTTTTTATTGTTCTAAGAAACGTCAACCAGACACAAAAATAAAAAAAAAGGAATCAATAAAGAAATTGTGGATAAATGTTGTATTTGACCAAGAATAACTAGCTCGCTATTTGCTTTACGTCAAGTGTATAAGAGTGCCCAGAATCATGGAACGGTCCACGGAGCTTGGGGTGCAAACCTGCCAAGGATGTTGGTGCCACATACAAGATCAGCCTCGCACCCTCCAACGGCCATCCCCTACTCCCCCCCTCCCCTTCCCTCCCCTCATCACCCCTCCCCGTTTACAACTCATGATGGCGGACCTGTAGACGTCAGGACGACTCGTATAAACGCACCCGTCCAGTTTTTAATTTTTATTTCTCAGAAACTGTAAATACTATATTTATTTAATTCAGAACACGTCTCGTTGGCTATGACCCGCTGGATCCCCACCAAGAAAGAAAAGTATGGAGTGGGTGAGTAGTATTTGTGTGGGGTGAGTTAGCTTAACGTGAGGTGTGTTGCGCTTTTTGAAAGCCCGTCGAATGGGATCGAGCGATCCACAGAAACTAACTCCACAGGGAAAGGGGAGAAAGGGGGAAGATGGCAAGTGAAACTTCAGGGCGACTTCGGTGCTGCTGACACTGCGCGAGTGCTGTCCCTCCAGAGGACCGCGCTGAGCGTCGCTGAACTTGTTTTGCAGGAACCAATATTACCACACGGACCCTTTATAAGAGCGTCAGTGGCAAAGTGCTCTGGAATAATGAAAGGGGGGGGCGACGGGAACTAAGTTAATATACCTGCCATTCTTTTACTTAATATTGGCAGGTGACGCTTTGAAGTAACCGTGAACTGAAATAAAACCTCTGTTCTGTTGAAAGGTTCCCTGAGGCCCCTCGAAGGAGCCCTGTTGGGCCAAATGGAAGTCTGTGTGACTGAGAATTCCATTCGCATACATATTGGTTTGCTAATGATACTTGGAAAGGCTTATGTCATTAGTACCATTCCTATGAAAAGATGCTTTTCCTTGCTTTCTTTGTTGCTCACCACCTGGCAGCTGAATATGCTTGCATTTGGAGCAAAGGTGTGTCGCCTAGTTCCATACACCCTCAAGGTAAACATACAATGGTGTCGTCATGAGAAAATCTCTCTCTGGGTGACTCCTGTTACTATCAACAGTACAGGTTGGTTGGTTATTGTAAAGGCAATGACTCACAGCAAAATCAGTGCTTTAAGCTACAGCATCTTTCTCACTCTGTGGCTGATGTGTTAAGGATGGGGAAAGCCCTCTCATACACAGCTGGAGATGCTCTGCTGAGTGTATGATCAAGATCGAAACACACTGACTGAATGCGCTAAACCTTTATCCTCGAACTGATTTATCTAAGTTTTTAATTTATTGCTGTGCTGAAAATATTTCAGCTTTCTAATTAATGTAGGAGTGCTCTGCTGGAAAATCAAGGCCAATCTTAGTTCCGTGTGACCTTGCTTTAGTGGCTGATGTTGAGTATTTTTTTCTGCTAATCCTTTTCATATCCCAATATGACTTTAAAAACTGTTGCCCTGCTTATTTCTGTAGACTGTTGTTGTGATGCTGTTGGCTTCAGAAACTGGACAGGGGTCACTAACATCTTTAACATTATACTTAATGCTAAATATGGCATATCTCATCCTCTACAAGGTATCATGTTTTTAATCCGATTTGTCAACCCAGGTTTTGCCCAGATACAGAAAAGTAGGTTTTGTATCAAAGAAGAGATTGTGAGGTCTCTGATATTATTATATTTGCTGTACTTGAAAATAAGTAATTGCGAATAATGAGGTCAAGATTTCAGATTCTTCAAAAGTCATGTTTTAACATCATCATAATACTTAAAAAAATAACTACTATAAAAACTCACTTAAGTGATGAGATTAAGGAAATGAAATACAAGTTATTTACATTTTGTATATTTGTTTACATTACTCACATTTACAATCATATCCTGTGCCCCTGTTCATTTTGAAGCAACATCTCCGAAATGAACATATGGAAGACTTGTTTTCTAATGGGCCTGCCAATGCATTTAAAAAATAATTTCTCCCTTGTTACAACAATTCATACTTTTAACTTTGCAGAGATATTTGATTTTAGAGTTCTACAGTTTGAACTTTTATTCAGTTGATATCTTTGACAAGAGGGTAAAGCTGCAGTGCAGGAAGATTTAGCTTTCTCTACATGTTCATGTAAATGTGTTAAAGTGATGTTCAACGTTAGCACAGAGAAACCTCTTCCCCCCCCCTTCGGCAGATGAATGTAAATACCAGCTGTCTAGTGTCAAATTCTGCACACTGAAGGCCATACATTCATGTTACGTGGTTTTATTATTGCTGAGAAATGCACAATGGTAAATCTCATACAATGTCCCATTAAGTATTTATCTTAATGATCTAACCAATTTATTATGGATGTAACAACTGAACTAATGAAAATACACATGTACTACATACAATGTTAAATAGTCATAGAAATAAGAGAAAATTGCCAAACCTGCTCAAGAATTGCTCAGGTATATTGTTGTTGTTTGTACTTGTTCTGCCATCTAACTTTATAGAAGATCTAAGATATTCAGATAAGGCTGATATATGTAAAATATTGTTTCACTGTGATGTAATTTTTTCATAGTTCTATCTTCAAAATTGAAATATGTCATCTCATGGCCTGAATCCAGACATTAGTCATTGAATGTTATTGTACTATTTTTGACAATTTTTTTTTATTTGATAAGATTTTCTTCCGATTTGCAATTATTTTCCCCTCAGTAAATTATTTTTACCCCCTTTAAAATGTTGGGGAAATGCTAGCAGTGTTTCAAATTTAAATTAAAAAATCATTGAGAAATCAATTTCAAAATGAGCAAGAAATAATCTAAAATTAATTCTCATTCGTGAAATATCCGCATGGAGTGATGTAAAACTGCACCGACTAACATGTGAAACTGGCAAAAAGTAAGAAAATAAGAGGGCCAACACATTTTTTTATATTTATTTATCAAATATTAGACTTGAAGAGCTTGTGTTGACAGTCTTGAAAGATTTCAAGTTGTAGTTTTACCCATTGACTGAAAAAAAAAAGCATTCTAGTTTTCTTGATATCCATGACCCTCAAATTGGCCATCTGTATTGTTAAACTGTTTTCCTTTTGACATTGATAATTAGAGCATAGCCAGTCAATCTTTTATCCACATCAACTGTCCCTAAAGGTTATGTGTATTTTGTCTATTTTTTTTTTCTTTGTAGAACACTTTGTAGGAATGGATGCATCTTGAATGATAATGTATCCATGCTGTTGAAAGCAGCGCTGCCTCTTAAAATTCCCGTAGGGAATTGGTATTCAAGTACATGTATATATCAAGTAGAATGATTTGTGCTTGTATTCGTTCTGCCAGGAAACTGTATTTGGTTGTACAACATGGCCCGACTTGTGCTTGCTGACATTTTACTATGAATAGTCAATATGTTTCCTTAACATGCTGAAGAAGCATGGAAAATGCTGGTCCTGAAGATTTGACATGCTGGTGGACAAAACAAATCTGCAGCTCTTCACATTTGTAGAATGAAGACGATGAAAATGGTGTTTGTTCGTCTCAGAATTTCAGATGTAATTGTCTTTCAGTATCAGCTAAATACTTGGTAATGTTTAAATTTAGCATTTTTTCTAATGACTTATGAATTATTCAGCAACCTGGAGCAAAATATTTATATGAAGTGATCTTATTCATGTACGTACGTATGTATGAATGTATGAATGTATGTATGTATGTATGTATGTATGTATGTATGTATGTATGTATGTGCTTGAGGCAGCATTTTTCTATGCAAAAGGAGAGCCAATGGTGGTCCAATTTGATCCTTTGCAGTTGAAGCGTTTAAACTTTAGAATCATATCTTTGATTAATCGAAAATTTATCAGGACTCATTAGCGAAAACCCAGTTTTAAGAGCTCAAGATTGTTTTGGGCTATCTAGACATTACAGGGGAGGCACAAAGACCTTTATGTTATGGAAAGTACTGCTCAACTGGCTCAAAACACAAACTTAAATAGACTTGCTTTTATCAAATTATTTTTCATAGAGATATTGCATATCTTTACATTTTGCAGAAATGGCAAGGCTTGAATAATTTTAAATTTAGATGTTACATCATTATTCTAATTCCTCCTATAATGTCAGCAAGGTAAAAATCTCCTAACAATTAATTTGCCATGTTTTACCCATGCCCATAATTTGATGTGAAGTACTGTCATTACCTATGCTACAGTTGAGATGCCTTAAGGTATATCGCCATTGTGAGCTTTCTTTTAGAGATCCAAATAATTTTTATTTGAATAGAATCTAAATGTTTCTGAGTAGCCTGACAACATTAGTCATAGAGTTTTTTCCAGTTAAGAAACCATGACATCAGTGTTATCTCTCAACCCTTTTTTCACTTTTTGTGTTCTTGTCCTTACTCAGATGTAATATTTTTAGTTTATTTTTAAACCTAGTCAGCATTAAACAGTAGATTCTTAATTTGTTTTAACACTGGTGAGCTGCCAGCAGCTGCTGAAACTGTTCAGCCATGGTGTCCTTTAATTGCTGGCTAATCCACTTCAACTATAAATCATTGATAGTATATATATCAGACTGACTTTGATTCAGCATCAGTTTGCACATTAGCTGGAACCTGCCCATATAGAGTCTTTATTGGAATTTATGACAGCAGCTACACTCTCAATATTTCAATTTTAAGAGGAAGCATTGTGTCTGAGAGTTGTACAGGTGAGATGCGTTGCAAAGGCCAAAGCTGTTGCCATTAGTTCGTGACACCAAAACATGCTTAGATGGATTCTTAGCAGTGGCCCACTGCCATACTGTAGCCAGGGACCCTCTCTTAAGTTGGTGAAAAGACCCTTGTCACACTTGGCTCAATGAAAAGCACATTATTTCTTTGTTGGATTTTAGTATTGTTATGGCTAAAAAAATGATGTCCCTCTTCTTTCCTTTTGGCCACTCCCTTCAGGGGTCGCCACAGCAAATCAACCACCTCCCTATTCTTGCCCTGCGCTCCTCTGACTGTTCCTGCCCAGCGTTTCTCTAACTATTCCTGATCAGGTTTCCTCCCTCGTCGGTGTATGCTAGCCCCTTCCACCTAGCCACTTGACCCCGACTGGGCCTCTCTACCCCATTGGTGTATGCTAGCGCCTTTCGCCGAGCTGCTCGTCCTTGACCGGGCCTCTCTCCCTTGTTGTTGTATGCTAGCGCCTTTCACCTAGCTATCTGTCCCCGAGTCGGCCTCCCTCCCCCATCGGTGTTTGCTAGCGCCTTCAGCCAAGTTGCCTGCTTCTGCCCTGCATCCTCCCAAACTGAACTGCCTACTCCTGTCCTTACCTGGACTAGCTGCTCCTGCCTGCGTCCCCCTACCTGGTCTGCCTGTCTCCGCCCTGCATTCTCCTGCCTGATCTGTGTGTACCTGTTCATTGGTCTAAGTCAACTTGCTGCTTTGAACCCAGTCTGTCTTGGTGCGGAGTCCTGTGTCTGCGAGTGGGTCCTACCTCCGAAATCCGTAACACTCTGTTTTGCCAGAGCCTGGATAAGTTGTTCTTTCTGTCCTTACTTTCCAACCGAGCATACAAGTCGTGATATGACTATTTTTATTTTGTGCTTCATCTCCCTGTATCTCAGTCCCCTCGATGTCCCACTTCTTCCTTGCTATACTCTTTCTCTATATACACTCCTGCACCTCCTCATTCCACCACCAAATTTACTTATCCAATTTCATTCCAGATGAGACATCTAGTAATTTCCTACCTGTCTCTCTTATAACATTAGCTGTAGTTGTACAGCATCTGGAAGCTCTCCCTCACCACCGAGAACCTTTTTCAACACCTTGAAACCTTGAAAATCATACAGCTCCTCCCTTTTCAGCTTTGAACACTTTGTCACCTGCTCTGCCTTTGTCCTCTTCATCTTCCCTGTCACCAGATTCTTCCTACAAACCACCATCCTATTCTATCAGGCTACACTCTCACTTACCACGACCTTGCAGTCACTGATATCCTTCAGATTACATAATTTATAAAAGATGTAATCTACCTGTGTGCTCATACCTCCCCTCTTACAAGTTACCCCATGTTCCTGCCTCTTGTGGGGAAAAAAAAAGTTCACAGTAGCCATCTCCATCCTTTTTGCAAAGTCTATCCCCATCTGTCCCTCTGTATTCCTGTCCTGGATACCAAACCTGCCAATCACTCCTTCATCGCCTCTATTGCCTGCACCAACATGTCCACTGAAAGTCTGTACCAATTACCACTCTCTCAGCCCAAGGAATATTCTGCACCACTCTAACTCACTCCAGAAATCCTCCTTTTCCTCTAACTCACATCCCACCTTTTGGAGCCTACACAGTCACAACATTTAGCATCACACCTGCCATTTCTAGCTTCAGACTCATTCTTCTATCTGACAGTCGTTGCACCTGCAGAAAATTCAAATAACAAACTCCTCCTTCAAGGTAAATTGTTAAACTTGGAACAACTTAAAACCTGCTTCTAAGCTTCTAGCCTTGGTACCTGCCCATCACTTCTTCATCACTTCTATTGCCTGAACCAACATGTCCATTGAAGTCTGCACAAATTACCACTCTCTCACCTGTGTGGATATTCTGCATAACTTCATCTAACTCACTCCAGAAATTCTCCTTCTCCTCTATCTCACTATCCCAGGGGTATAGCCACTAACAACACTGAGCATCACACCTTCAATGTCGAGCTTCAGACTCATTAGTCCATCTGATAGTCTTTGCCCCTCCTTTACATTCCTAACAAACTCCTTCACGGTAACTCTTACTCCATTTTTCGCCTGTCAATACCATGATAGTACATCTTCAAACCTGCTCCTAAGCTTTTCTTTGCTACCTTTCCCTCTGAACTCCTGACACAGTATATCCATCTTCCTTTTTTGCATTATGTCAACTAACTCTAGCTTTTCCTGTCATCGTCCTCATATTCAGCATCTCTACTTAAGTCTCAGACTCTTGCCATGTCTCTTCTCTCCTCTCTCTGCTTTTGAACACTCCTTCCCCCTCTCCTTCTTGGACCTACAGAGCCCAATTTCCACTGGTACCCTGTCGTTTATCTGCACCATTAGCAGCAGTTGTTAACCAGGGTCTCGAATTATCTGGAATGAAAGTCATAGGCTTGATTCGCATATTTGGTTTTTACATAAGTGTTACCCCGTTTGCCTTCATCGGCACAACCCTCCACTTTTATCCAGGCTTGGGGCTTTCTCAAAAGGACTTGTGCTCCCCTGAGGCTGCATTGCTGCAATGATAATGTCCTAGGGGTAAAAAAATCCCCAAAAAGAGAAGTCTTAGTTAAGGAGGAAACCAAAAATTGCATCATCACTCTCAAAGGTGTTTTTTTACCATAACAACTGAAATGGGGACATGAGAATTGATGATGACATGATCACACCATTATAACAGCATTGTAATTCAGCTGTGTTTGGCCAATATTAGGATAATATTAGGAAAGAAAGTTCAATTTGATGTGGTTCATTACCATAAAAAGAAATCAGTCATATCTCATCTAAACAGTAGCTTCGAAAATTCCAGTAATTGTCACAGCTATGTGGATTTATCTTAAGGTGAAGGAGAAAATGCGTAAACAGCCGAGCAAATTATCTAAGGTGGGTTTTTAAACAGGTGAATGTACTCTTGGAATCTTAAACTCCACAAAGCTTATTAAATACTTGCAGACGTAACCTGGGAGGGAGTATGATGGATTTGGAGTCAACAAATGCCTAAAGCAAAAATGTACCACAACTATAGGCATTGCTTGAAAAGAATTCAGAAGCATGAGAAACTCAATCCACATTATTAGACAGAAACAAAAGGTTAGTATCTTCAAAAATTGATTCTTCTTCTTCTTTTCCTTTCGGCTTTCCCCTTTCAGGGGTCGCCACAGCAAATCAACCTTCTCCATATAACCCTATTCTCTGTATCCTCCTCTCACGCCAGCTACCTTCATATCTTCTCTCACTACGTCTATAAACCTTCTCTTCGGTCTTCCTCTAGACCTGCCTGGCATCTCCCATTCCAGCATCCGTCTACCAATAAAGTCCCTATCCCTCCTCTGTACATGACCGAACAATCTGAGTCTGGCTTCTCTGACCCTCTCTCCATAACATCTAACATGTGCTGTCCCTCTGATGGACTCATTTCTGATCCTATACATCCTGGTCACTCCCAAAGAGAACCACAACATCTTCATCTCTGCTACCTCAAGCTCTGCCTCCTGTCTTTTGTTCAGTGCCACTGTCTCCAAACCATACAGCATCGCTGGTATTCTATTATCACATAGAGCCCCTGAAACTTTTCTCCACCCATTTCAACCTGCTTGAACCTGTTTCTTTATCTCTTTTCCCCACTCTCAATTGCTTTGGACTGTTGACCCTAAGTACTTGAAATCCTCCAACTTCTTGATCTCAACTCCCTGTAGCCTCACCATTCCACCCGGATTCCTCTCATTTACACACACACATTCTGTCTTGCTGCGACTAACCTTCATTCCTCCCCTCTCCAGAACATGCCTCTACCTCTCAAGATTTTCCTCAACCTGTTCCCTGCTCTCACTACAGATCACAATATCATCTGCAAACATCATGGTCCATGGTGATTTAATGGTGATCTAACCTCATCTGTCAGCCTGTCCATCACCACTGCAAACACCACTGCAAACAGGAAGGGGCCCGCTCAGAGCTGATTCCTAATGAAGTCTCACCTCCATCTTGAACTTCTCTGTTTCACCTGTATGTATGTATGTATGTATGTATGTATGTATGTATGTATGTATATATATATATACACACACACACACAATATTAATAATAACAATGATAATGATAATCATAATGCATGTTATTGAAAGGCGCCGTTCACTCCGTTCGCCGACACTCAAGGACACTGTACAGACATGGGCATACAAAGAGTACACATTAGGAACTGGCAAGTAACCTTTGAACAAATCAGTCAGTGGTCAAAGTTGGCCGCTTATGTTCAGGCTATGATTGATGATGCCTTCACGATTTGGGATTTCCAAGTTTAAAAAAATTAATAATTTTGTCAAGATTATTAACAATTAACACCCTGGGTTTGATTACATTCTTGGTGATGCGAATAACAACAAGTAAAAAGGAAACATCCTCATCAATAAACAGGAAAATACAGTATATTTGTTCAATTTCCAAACATTTGGAAATATAGCTAGGTTTCACACTGATTTGCATGTCAGAAACTAAGTATTTCATTTTATTGGGCAGTATTCAGTATCAGAGTCATGAGCTATGATTTTCTTTCTTTTGGGTAGAATATTTATTTCATGACTGTAACCAGACCGAAGTATTAACATTAGCTTAGGTATTTCAGAAATTGCAACAGATGGTAATCAATAGGAATTTGTTTCAGTGTCCTTGCCTGACATGACGAAGTGGTGTGACAGTCTTTTTCTGAAAATAGATCAGTGCGCTGCCACGATATTAATTTGAACAAAACTGATGCAGAAGCAACTTTTTAACATGATGGATGGATAAATGGATAGATGGATAGATAGATAGATATATAGATAGATAGACTTTATTACATCTGTCACCAAATACTAAATAGTGCCAATTAAATTGGCCAAATTAGTGTGAGTAAAGTTATAATTTACACATCCCGTACCTGTATGTTGGATTTTTATTGTGACACTAAGTGGATGATTCGAATCATGCTTTACTGATGCAAATATACCCAAAACAGATTGAAAATTAATAACAGTAAAAGTATTATTATCTGGATGCTAAGTATAGCAGAGACCACATTCATGGAACAATAATAGCCTCTTGAAAACATGGTATGTCAGTTTGTTTTATCTTAGGTTTTAGATTGTTTGGTCATAATATTTTGGTGTCCACCAAGGTAGGGGCTGCTTAGACAAAGCTGACCAGTTTCTAAGCTGGATAAGTCTACTGAGAAAGCAGGGAAACAACAAACAGTTGTACATTTTACTTACAGGGGTGTTGTACTACTTGTTGTGCATAGTTTACGAAACACAATGGGATGAATGACTTGTTAGCCTTATTTTTAGAACACATTAGCATAGCTCTAATAATGTTTGGATGATTAGTCGGATCTCCGTGATGATCCAATCCTTGTTTACAACTAAATAAATATCTGTCGGAGTTATCTCCGTGTTTATGGACAACCTGTGACATGCTTCCTTGGATGTTGGCTGGGGGTAGTGTTGAACCTTACAAACCCCAAACTAAATGTGTCCATAACCGAGTTCTGTTTGTGCAAATGTGTTGCAGAAAGCTGCTATAATCTGTTACTGACTAGGAATACATTTCAGTCACATTCAGTGTTTCTTCAAATGTTGGTATTCAAACAAAGGTGTGATAAGCTGAGCCAGTTAAAGCGTGCTGGGAAATCTAGCCTCCAGCTGTACACATTATCACCATGCAAGTCAGGGCAGAGATCTCCCAAACATTCCCCTAGCTGAGTGTTTGAGTGAGTGGCTGTGCATTTACACGGTTCTCTCAAGTCATGATAAAGACCAACAATTCTATTTTGCAACATCTGTGGGGTTTTCATGTTTGTATGCACATGTGCTAATTGTGATTCTTCCTATAACTACTGTTTAGAAAGTAAAAATAAAAAAAAAATGAATAAAACACTGTGAGGCGAATGTGTTAATAGTGATATTACATTAATCGTATCTGTATTTTGTAAAATGCAAACCTCGGACACAAGATGAAAGAATTTATTGCAAAATGTAATTAATCTGCAGTTGGACCAAGAACATTTTCACATCTACTAGACCTTGGACTGAAGTGCAGGAAAGCTGTTAGAAGAATGAAGGGATGGGCTCACAGTTATGGCTTTGCAGAAATCAAACCTGTAAGGTGTAACTACTGAGCAAAGGTTACAAAATGATGATTGTTTCAGAAATGTAGAGGCTGTGTTGCAATAGTTTCTTTACTGCTGACACTGTCATACCAGGAAGCCTGGACAGTGCTTTCACTAGATGCTTATTAAAGCCTGTGAGTCGCACTTTCTTTCAGAATAGTAAAATTCTTAGCTTAGTCACACAAACCTGCTGCACAAATGCATAACTTGCTCTAAAGAAAACAATGAGGAGCGTAATAAATCAAACATCATCACTTCACTTCCAGCAAAAAAGGATAATAGGTTTCCAATTTCAGGAGGACAATGCAAACCTCTGATTTGAAACTTCTGCTCCTTTTGTATAAAGAATAATTGAACAGTTGCTTTCTTAATTCACTGAATCTTGAGAAAGAACAAATCTTGTCACAGTTTGCCAAGTGCTTCCTTTCTCAACATCTTTTTATAGAATCATGTGTATTTTTCCTGTCCTTCAGCTATCTACAATTATGATCCCCGTGGTGAACAAGAACTTTGTCTACAGGTGGGGGACACAGTGCACATACTTGAGAAATTGGAAGGTGAGTGAGCGAAAATAACAGGCCTTGACACGTCTCTCTTTAACATTTTTCTGCAAGTTGACACAGGAACTAAATTCATAAGTTCCAACTGAAGAGCTGTAAATATGCTTAGCATTATAAAGGAAAAGTCTTTCCAATGTATCCAATTAACCTGTCATTGCTACTTCCTTTTAAGTAATAATAAAAATACTAAATATATTTATTAAGTGTTGCATGTTTCTTCATGGATTTTTTTTTCACTTTAGGCTGGTATAGAGGCTACAAGCTGCTCAAGAAATCACATAAGGTATGTTCATCATTAGTACTCCATTTTTCTATATGCTGCTCTGTGAGGTTTGTGTTTATATACTAATAAATGTTTATTCAGGGAGTATTCCCAGTTTCCTACATCCACTTAAAAGAGGCTGCAGTTGAGGGAAAAGGGTAAGTTTGCAAATCAGTTAAACATTTCATGTTGATGATAGTCCACTTTGCTTTTGTTTTTCTGCCCTGTCTTTTCATTTGCCAATTATAGAGCAGTACATTTGTAACTTTAATAAGTGAGGATTCAGTAATGCTGTTACATTGACTATGTAGAGAAATGTAGAGTCTATCTATTTATCGTGGATTGAAATGCTTGTGTCTGTTGTAATGATATGACATGATCTATGAGGGATGAATCACATTTCCAATATGTTTTCTCTTCTCTGGTGGGTAGCCAACAGGAAATAATAATCCCTGCAGATTTACCACTGGTGCAGGAGCTCGGGGCGACTCTGAGGGAATGGGCGCAGATATGGCACAAGCTCTTCGTGGTATGCATAGCTGTTCTCTTATCAGACTTTCGGTTTCAAGAGCACACTGACTGTTTAACTTCTCTTTACATTCCTTTTTTTAAGTAAGCTTCCTCCCCTATCATCTGAAAAGTGAATTGACATAAATGCACAATCTTTACCTGACAGGCAAACAAAGGCACCCTGTTCAGGAGTGTTCAGCAGATGGCATACAGCCTCATCGAATATCGATCACAGATAGTGTCAGGAACACTGCCCAAGGATGACCTTGTTGAGCTCAAAAAGAAAGTCACCGCAAAAATTGATTATGGAAACCGGTATGTATTCTCTTGCCTTACAGTTCTGCAATTAATTAACCTCCAACAGAAATACGACTGTAAAGAGGTGCATTGATGCAAAAATGGTGTTTGTAGGCTTTTTAGGCTCACACTCATTTGATGCTATTTGATCTTTTGTTTTGCCAAGGATACTTGGGTTGGACCTGGTCGTCCGAGATGAGGCAGGAAACACTCTGGATCCTGACTGGACCAGCACTATCAGTTTGTTCCGTGCACATGAAACTGCATCTCGTAGTGTTGATGACAGGATACAAGAAGAGAAGGCAAGAGCTTCATGTAGTGATACCATCAAATTCTTAACATTGTAACACTTATCTGTTTTAATTAATATTCTTGCCTTTCTAGGGCCTTCTTATTTTAAAATTGTATATTTTTAAATTTTTTTTTTATCTTAACAGACACGACTACAAAACCTTGAAATGAGGCGCCAGACTCTATTCAGCTCAGTGCACACCTACAGCCTGCTCATGAACCTGAAAAACTTTGTATGCAACATAGGCGAAGATGCCGAGCTGCTCATGTCTCTGTATGACCCTGACCAGTCAGAATTTATCAGGTCAGCTTTTTGAGGAATCTCATGATTGATCATAGCACCAAAGTTATTGCCTCATTTTGACTTAATATATTGGATAGTCGTTAGATTGTATAAATTACACTCATGTTTGTTAAATTTTATTTATTTTTATTTCACACAGAACCTATCGAAAAGTAAGAGGGAGTTATTATGAAAATCTTGCAATGGAGAGTTTCTGGTTGGGTTTTGTGGGTTAGAAGAAGGGTGTTTGTTTGATCTACATGAGGAAGGTTAAAATCTACTTACATTTAGAATAATCTTGATGGACATCAATTTATATCATATCCAGTTCATGAATATGCCCAGCGATTTTCAGAGCAGTCGTTGCTTACTACAATAATAATATGTAAATACTGCTCATTATACTGAGGATGTAATTATAAGAAATTATATCATACCCAAGGACAGTAATAATTATAGCTCGAGGTAAAGCATTACTTTCACATAAACCTAGACAGCTGTGATGTAGCGGATTTAGTACAATTTTTGATTTAATAATCAATGCTTCAAGGCTACTCGTTTCAAGTGTTGTTCGGCTGCTGTTTTTCCTGCTTGCTGTAGTAGAAAAGTTGCATCCTTATGCTATACTTGACAAAAATTGGGTAAGCATTAATACTGAAATTAATTACAAAAACAAGATAGTCCATACATGTCACAAATTAAAGAAGAAACATGAATTGACTGAGCTCGGAGTTTACTTGTAGCAAATTTTTTGGTGGCTCCCTCCCTGGCTGTTGGTGAAGACATTTCTACTTGGATTCTATTTTTCTGCTTTCTTTACAGCTTTGGCAGTTTTTTTTCTCAGGATTTGCTCTCACCCATGAGACGAGAGGGTTTTTCCTCCCTCTGCCTTTGGGTGGGAGGAAAGGTTGTGACTGTTGTGTCTATGCACCAAACAGCGGTTCAGGCTACCGACCATTTTGGGGTCCCTGGAGGGGGTGCTTGTCCTCCCCACTCTGTTTCAAAGTTCTACTGGGAGACTTCAATGCTCTCGTGGGATATGATAATGAGACTTGGAAGGGTTTGATCTGAACCCGAGTGGTGTTTTGCTATTGGACTGACTGATTTTGTTTTCGTGTCATTGGACTTCTGGCCACATGTCCTGAACACTCCAGTGAAGGGATGGGCGGAAGTGTCCTCTGATCATCGATGGATGGTGAGTTGGCACAAATAGTGGGGGAAAATGCTGTTCAGGCCTGGCCTGTTGGGAACGTCTGGCAAAGCCCCCGGTCAGAAAGAGTTTAAACTTTGGGGAAGGCAGGGGACATTAAGTCGGAGCGGCCATATTGTTTGCCTCCATTGTTGAGGTGGCAGACCGGTGCTGTGGCTGTCAGATTGTCGGTGCCTGTCGAAGTGGTAACCCCCAAACCCTTGGTGGACAACAGCGGTGAGGAATGCCATCAAGCTGAAAAAGGAGTCCTATCGGACAATTTTGGCCTGTGGAGCTTGGGATGCGGTTGACAGGTAACAGCAGGCCAAGTGGCATGCAGCTTTGGTGGTCACTGAGGTATTTGTGGTCTGAGGAGTTCTGTGAGGCCTTGGAGGAGTTGCGTGGTTTTCGCCTTGATTGTTTATATGTGGACCAGCTCTATATCCTCAGTAAGGTCCTTTTGGGTTCATGGCAGTTTGCCTAGCTAGTCTACATGTTTTTTGTGGACACAGGGAAGGCATTCAACTGTGGCACATCAGGAAATTCTGTGGGGGATCTGGTACTGTACTACCAGTATCAGATTGTTGTTCATACTGCTGGCAGTAAGTCGGATTCATTTCCAGCGTGGGTTGCACTCCAACAGGGCTGACCTTTGTCACTGAGATTCTATGTGGAACCAGGGTGTCGAGGGGATCCAGTTTGGTGACCTTAGGATTTGGTCTCTGCTTTATGCAGATTATGTGGTCCTGTGTGTTTCATCAGACCAGGATCTCCATTTCTCACTTGAGTGTTGTGCAGCTGAATACGGGGATGAAACCGAACCCACATTTGAGGCCTTGATCCTCAGCCAGAAAAAGATGGTGTGCCCCTCCAGGTTGGGGATAAGAGCTGACCCAAAGTGGAGGAGTAGAGAACGAGAAGGGTCTCAAATTCTTGTTAACGAGTGAGGGTGAAAATGCTTCTCTGGCCAGTATTCAATTCCATCTTGGTTGGACCTTCAGGGTATAGTCTTGAATTCCATTTAGCCAGATTTACTAAATCGAATATTGAAGACACTTATTAAAGTCCTTTTATTTCCATATCCAATATCATGAATCATATATGACTCTTTCTATAGCTGAGAGATGACTGGTTAAAAACAGTTACATTAAATTTTAGGGTAGTTGATCTTTACTGATTGTAGATAGAGAGTTAGATAGAGGTAAGGATATAAATCATAGCATTGCAAAAAATGTGCCTATATCTTGAGGGTTTTTTTGTCAGTTGAGTTTGACATATAATATAAGATTTTTTTTTTGGTATTATTTCCTGTATTGTTCGAATTTCTCCTGATATCTATTATGACATGGTAACTAAATGTGAGTCTCATTAACATTCATGCAGCGAGAACTTCCTGGTGCGTTGGGACAGTACTGGAATGCCTAAAGAAATAGAAAAACTCAACAACCTGCCAGCACTATTCACGGTAACAGAATCCCAGCTCTTTGACTTCATTCACTCGACTTTGGCTACAAAGTCCTACTCTGCCTGCAATCTATGATAAAAATTACAATTTTCCCCTGGATTGCTGTTAATTTACTGACAGTTGGCTGAATAACTCTCTTCATGGCACTTCTTTGGTCATTTAAAGCACTTGCCCCTGGTATTTCTGCGTTTTTTGTTTATAACAATTAGCAGTTCTTAGGAGACACATCATTATATATTAACTGGCACCTTTGCCATAAGTACTTGCTGGTTCAGAATGAGATAACACCACAATAATGAAGGCAAGCGCACAAGTCAAGTCTCATTGTCTTCAAAACCATAAAATAAAATACTGGAAAGGCCTGTATCTGAATGTTGTTTTGTCCTATTTTGTTTTTTTGGTAAGCTGCAAAATTTGCTCCCTTCTCTGTTGCTCTCGCCACATGAAAATACTTGTGCCATGCATGCATCCCCTAATGTGTCTTAATAAATCTACTTTGTGATGTGGCTTCTCATTTAGGACCTTAGCAGGAGTGACCTGATGAGGCAACGTCTCTTCCTGGTGTGTCAGATTATCAGAGTTGGGAGTATGGAGCTCAAAGAAGGAAAGAAACACACTGGCGGACTGCGAAGACCTTTTGGTGTTGCAGGTGAGCAGTTTAACTAATGATGTAATGTTTGCTTACACAATGACAGGTGCATTCATCCACAAAATAAACCATTTCTTTCAAGTACTATAGATTTAGTCGTGTAAAAATGAATGATCTATGTGTGAAATAAGAACGGGAACACCTGTTTTCTGACCTAGAAAATGCTTCTGCTCTACCCTGTTAAAGGAGCCTGTGGAAATTGGTTTTGTAACTGCCTTTTTGTACTTTGCCAAATGATTAGTGGATTTGATGAGATTTTTTTCCAATAGAGTTCCAACAAATGGACTGAAACCAGAGGCAGAAATAATTTTTAACTCAGAATTCAGATTTGGAGAAGCCTGCAGAGAATGAATGGAGTGGAATTTACAATTCAGACACATTGCCTTTTTTTTTTAAGAGCTAGAGATCAAGAGTCCTCAATTTGTCTTACTATTCTGGCTGTCTGACCATACCAAACAACAGGAGACAGAAATCCAACACCACGTGGCTTACCTTATGTCTCAAAAGCAGAGAGTATGCTCCAGAGCTATAGTCGGTAAATTGAAAATGGACTTTTAATAAATTTAAAAACATTAGGCCATTTTTTGCTACAAACTGGTACAGAGTGGTGAAAATCGCCATAAAAGGCAGCCTTGATGGATGTCTGCTCATTGTCTTTCTAGTTTTGTGGGTGGTTTTGCAATACAAAAAAATTAATTGTGTCTGCAGAATTTGATTATCATTGACACTGATGCCCGGATTGATTTTGTCATTACAGTGATGGACATAACAGATATTGCACATGGCAAAACAGACGATGAGGACAAACAACATTTCATCCCTTTTCAGCAGTAAGTCTGTGGTCATACTTCTTAAGCTGTTATCAGAGTCAGCACTGTTTTGTATTGGAACACAAATGTAATGGAAGCCAAATTAATGGAGAAAGATTTGGGCAGCTCTTCTTTTTTATGTTTTTTCATATCTCTCTCAAGGATGCTATAGTTCATCCTGACTTGGTTTTCAAAAGAAAACTCCCAGGCTGTTCTCTCCTCTCAAAGGTGGATTTCAAGACTATCTTTCATAACATCTACAAGTGGGTGGATGACGATGCTACTGTGTTTGAAAAGATTTAAGATGGAAGAGCACTCCCCCAAAAACAACCAAAAATGACTGATTTTCAAAATCCAACCAATTTTTCCCTAGATTAACTTCTACTACTTTCTTCTCACTGTGTTACAGTGCACTGTCACTAACAGACAGAAAAATATCACTCAGAAACAGGTCAGGTAATGAAGTCACAAATACTACATGTACTGTTTTGAAATTAATATTTCCCAATTATCTGTCTTTTTATAGTACAGAATGGTTTGGTATTTTTCACGCAATAGTGATATTATTGAAGCTTCATTCTAGTCATTTTGTGTGCTGATATTTATCATACTGTATACAATATTTGACATTGTCCCAAGGACCATCCCTTAGATCAGTATCTCAAATTGTGCGATAATTTCACATGGATAAAATTATTGAAAAACATTCGTCTCTTCCTTGTGGCTACTCCTTTCTGGGCTTGCCACAGCGAATCACATAATCTATCTAACCCTATTCTCTGGATTCTCTTCTCTTCTCTCTCACCAAGTAACTTCATGCCCTCTCTCCTCTTTGGTCTTCCTCTAGACCAGGCCTGGCCAACCTGCGGCATGTGCTTCTTTGCCCAGTTTGATGCCGCTCTTACTCATGTTGATTTTTGGGTTTGTATGTTCTTTTACAGTACGTGTATATCACGTGCATGAGCGTTGACACAAATAACTGGACTGGAGGCAAAATTGTTGAGTAGTGTAGGTGTTTTGCCTCCCAATTGAGATGTTTTGCCCTCAATTGGGGAGAAAAGCGAGGGTATAGCCACACAAAAAAAACACAGTACACAGTTCTTGCTTTGACTCACATGTATTGATTGTGGGAGAGGGCAGTTGAACGTGCGCTTCCCCCTCTGGAGTCCCGAGGCATCACCAATCGACAACTGCACAATCTGTTACCAGTTGATAACTGGACAATCCACTCGCATTAATAATGAACAACTCAAAAGTAGTAAAAATAAGAGGCAGAAAATGACAAATAACACATAGGCCTACCAAGTTCACTCTCAAAATGTCATGGAATGAATGCACAACGAAAAGGATAATATGAATATGAACACAGGACATTTTTAACAGAGTGGGAGAATTCATTTTTTTGTTGTTGAACGTAATGGCAAGCCATTCTGCCTTATATGTCAGGCAACATTAGCACATTTCAAGGCTTCAGATCTTCAGTGGCACTTTAGTTCACTACATGCTCGCGTCGACCGGGAATTTCCAAAGGGGAAAACTTCGCAAACACTAGTTGGTCACTTTGAAAGGTCAGGCAGAAAAGCACACACAGTTGATCCAAAAATTTATGAAGCACTCATAGACTGTAATGCTCGCATCATATAAACTTGCTTGGAACATTGCACGGGCTAAATAGCCACACAATGAGGGGAGTTCGTCAACACATGCCTCAGTGATGTCGAAATCTTGTCTTCTGAAAACAAAAAACTGGAATGAATGGTATCAGACATCTAGCCGTCCCGCCACACGGTTGAGCATAGAATATCGGACATTAACATGGCCATTGAATCACAGTTGCACTCCAACCTTCAAGCTTATGAGTATTTTAGTGTCTCATTGGATTAAATGTAAATTATTATACATTAGTTTGTAGACATGAACGAAACATTGAACTGAGAGTTTGTTTGTGAGAGTGCACACAGTGTTCATTTTTCGAAAATGACTGGCCTGTGGTCTTAGTTCTGTGGGAGTCAGTTTCTGTCATTATCATGTTGTGAGACATTGACAATAAATCTGGCAGAGCAGAGGTCTCTGTGTGTAAGAGAGAGCGAGAGAGTGAGGGGAAGAGACTGGGGCATTCATGTGTGCCCATGTGTATGATGTGGCTCCTTGTAGTAACGCTGTAAAAACTGTGGCTCTTAGCCTCTGACTGGTTGGCCACCCCTGCTCTAGACCTCCTGCCTTACAATTCCAACCTCAACATCCTTCCAATATATTCACTATCCTTTACATACCCAAATCATCTGGCCTTTCTGATTTTATCTACAACATTTGCTGTCCCTTCGTTTATATCTATCTATCAATCTATCTGTCTGTCTGTTTGTGCATGTGTGTGTATATATGTATGTATGTCTATATGTGTGACCGCTTCACCTCCTTCTTGCTACCAAAGTCATACTATACACTACCATTCTATGCTGCATGACTACACTCTCTCCTACCACTACTTTAGAGTCACTGATCTCCTTCAGATTACATTTCATTTTCTATATGTGATGTAGTCCACCTGTGTACTCCTACCTCGACTCCCATAGGTTATCCTGTAATCCTGTGTCTTCTGGAAGAAAGTGTTCACCACAACCCTTTTCATCCTTTTTCCATATTTTACCACCGTTTGTCCCTTTGCATTCCTGCACCAATTACCACTCTTACCTCTGGAGATGATCTGCATCACTTCATCGCACTCCCTCCAGAATTTCTCTTTCTCTTCTAACTCACATCCTATCCTCTAACCTCTAACAACAACTAGCATCACACCCAACCTCAAGCTTCACGCAAGGTAAATGTAAGGTAAAGAGTGTCGGAAAGAGTCACCCTACCTTAAGCTTCAGGCTAGAGGTAGGGTGACTCTATCTGACACTCTTTACCCTCAGGACATTCCTAAAAAAACGTCCTCCTTAGAGATAACTCCTATTCCCTTTCTCTTCCATTCAATACCATGATAGAACAACTTAATTCCTGCTCCAAAGCTTCTTGCCTTGCAATCTTTCCATCTGGTCTCATGGACATATGGTATATTCACCTTTTTCCTCTAGATCATGTCAAACAACTCTCTAGCTTTTTCTTTCATAGTTGGTATTCCGAGTCCGAGACTCTTGCCTTTCCTCTTCTCTCTCTGCGCAGGGTCACACCTTCCTCCTCCAATAGCTACCCACAGTAGCTCAATTTCCACTGGTACCCTGTAGGTTATCAGTACTGCTGTCGGTAGTTGTTATCCCAAGCCTTGAGGTAGATTCCACAAGAAATTTCAGATTCTGCTGTGCTAATCTAATTGAAATCAATGTATTGTTTTAAGTCTTTAACAGTGTACTGTAACGTAATTTAAGCTATTTAGTCTTCACATTCTAAATTTTGTGTGAAAGCAAAACTGAATGATTTTACTGTCATGAGAGCATAAATTATGAAAATGCCGCCTCAAGGAGGCATAATGCAGTGCTTTCTTGAGCCGGTTCCAAGCTTCAGATAAATGCAGAGGGTCTGCATCTGAAAGGGCACCCGTTGTAAAACGTGCCAAAACTAAAGATCCGAATCAAACAGAATGGGACTTTCATACCGGGATCGGTTGAGGTCTGGGGTCACAATGACCACCATTGGTGCCAATAACCTACCAGGCACCAGGGGAAATTTGGCGGGGTTGAAGAAAGAGGGGAGGAAGATGTGTTCATGAGCAGAGAGAGAAGAGGAAAGGCAAGAGTCTGGGACTGAGATTAAGGGCTTTGAATACTTGGCAGATGACAAGGTGAAAGATGAAAGCTGAAGAATTGGTTGACACTATCCAAGGAAGGACTGTTGATGTAGTGTGTGTTCAGGAGACCAATTGGGAATGTAGCAAAGCAAGAAGCTTAGGAGCAGGTTTGAAGTTGTACTATCATGTGAGTGTCCGATAGACTGATGAGTCTGAAACTAGAAATTGAAGGTGTGATGTCGTTAGTGGCTATGTAATGGGGGAGTGAGGTAGAGGAGAAGGAGAATTTCTGGAGTGAGTTAGATGAAGTTATGCAGAACATCCCCACAGATGAGAGAGTGGTAATTTGTGCAGACTTCAATGGACATGTTGGTTCAGGCAATAGAAGTGATGAAGAAGTGATGGGCAGGTACCAAGGCTAGAAGCTTAGGGGCAGGTTTTAAGTTGTTCTATCTTTGTATTGATAGGAAAGAAGTTAAATTATGAGTTATCTTGAAGGTGGTTGTTCGGAATGTTCTGTCGGTAAAAGAGTGTCAGAGTGACGAGTCTAAAGCTAGAAATGGAAGGTGTGATGCTCAATGTTGTAAGTGGCTATGCCCCACAGGTGGGATGTGAGTTAAAGCAGAAAGTGAAATTCCAGAGTAAGTGTGATGAAGTGATGCTGAATATCCCCAGAGGTAAGAGTGGTAATTGCTGCAGACTTCAATGGACATGTTGGTGCAGGCAACAGAGGGGATGAAGAAGTGATTTGGTTTCCAGGATAAGATCACAGAGGGATGGATGGTGGTTGCCTTTGCA
Source organism: Fistularia tabacaria (assembly GCA_901007705.1). Taxonomy (NCBI): domain Eukaryota; kingdom Metazoa; phylum Chordata; class Actinopteri; order Syngnathiformes; family Fistulariidae; genus Fistularia; species Fistularia tabacaria. The sequence goes on from CAAKHD010013501.1 coordinate 152,889, forward strand.
GAAAGGATGGATATGGCTACAGCAAATATTTTCTTCCAGAAGAGGCAGGAACATAGGGCAAGAGATCAGTGGCCTCAGAGTATTGATAGGTGACAGTATAGCCAGACTGCATAGGATGGTGGTTTTTAGGATGACTCCAGTGACAGGGAAGATGAAGAGGACACATGCAGAGCAGAGGATTAGATAGTGGAAGCTGAAAAGGAAGGAGTGTTTTATGGTTTTCAGGAAGGAATGAACAAAGGGGCTTGGTGGTCAGGGAGAGCTTCCAGAGGACGAGACAACTATAGCTAATGTAGACTGGGATGCAGGTAGGAGAGTTCTCAATGTGTCATCTGTAAGGAAGGTAGAAGGAGACTTAGTGGTTATATGAGGAAGTGCAACAGCATGTATGGAGAAAGAAGTTAGCAAAGAAGAAGTAGGACACTCAGAGGACTGAAGTAAGCAGACAGGATTATTGGAAGATGTGGCAAAGGCCAAACAAAGGTGCGTATTATGAGAAGATATAATGAAGTTAAGGGAAAGGGTAGTGGTAACTAGACTGAGAGCAGAAGTGAGCATTTGTGAGGAGCGGTCAGAGGGAGATACATTGTGACTTTGTAGATCTAGAAAAAGCATACAACAGGGTGCCTAGAGAGGAACTATCGTCCTGTATGAGGAGGTCTGGAGTGACACAGAAGTATGTTAGACGTTGCAGGACATGTATGTGAGCTGTGAGACAGTGGTGAGGTGTGCTGTAGGTGTGACAAAGAAGTTCAAGGTGAAGGTGGGACTCAGATATCAGCTCTGAGCCCCTTCTTCTTTGCAGTGGTGATGAACAAGCTGACAGATAAGGTGAGACAGGAATCTCCATGGACCATGATTTTTGTAGATGACATTGTGATCTGTAGTGGGTGCAGGTGGAGGAAAATCTTGAGAGGTGGAGGTATGCGTTGGAAAGGAGAGGAATGTAGGTTAGTCGCAGCAAGACAGAATACATATGTAAATGAGCAGGGCAATGGAGATAATGAAGGTGGAGGATTTTAAGTACCGTATTTTTCGCACTGTAAGGCGCACTTAAAACCCTTAAATTTTCTCAAAAATTGCCAGGTGTACCCTATGTATGAATTCTTGTTGTGCTTACTGAACTCGAAACAATTTTATGTGGTACACTGTACTCAAAAATCTGTCAAAATGTTTTCGTACGACTTTGGTAAGTGACTAAGCTACTCTGCTTGCTTGATTGTTGGACCATTCCCACCTGATACATGGATGTTGTATTAAAGTCAGTCCTTGGTTGAATATGGCTTGCAAAGTCAGACAAGGTTAGATAACTAATTATGGTGTGCTGGAATACAACGTTGTTACAACCTCACACTAACTTCAGGTGTCCGCTATTGCTGACAATGATAAACCTATCAGAGAACAGCACATAGTACGCTTACCTCTGCCACTTTTTGTAATGCCGGTATGTAATGTGCTTCAACATAATATAACTATACATTTGTGTGAATGAGGACCCCCCAAAATGGCTGTTGAGAGACATGCTTATGAAGCGAATTCAAACTCAATGCTATCAGTCATGCAGTAGATAAAGGGAATAGAGCAGCTGAGAAAGAATTCAACATTAATGAATCAATGGTATGGAAGTGGAGGGAGCAAGCAGATGAACTGGGCCAAGTAATGAAGACCAAACAGTTTCCGAGGGAACAAAGTTAGATGGCCACAGTTAGAAGACAAAATTGAACTGTGGGTTATTGAACAGAGAACAACAGGTAGAACCGTCTCTACAGTCTTCATTCAAGTTATGTGAATGAGTTGAATAAAGTTTGACTGAACTGACTGCTTTGTTTCGCTTTACATACCATATGTTTTATCATGCGCCTTATAACGTGGTGCACCGTAGGTATGAAAATAGACCCGTTCATTTATATTTCGCCTTACAATGCCATGCGCCTTATGGTCTGCAAAATACGATATTAGGCTCAATAATCTAGAGCAATGGGGAGTGTGGAAAAGAGGTGGAGAAAAGCATTCAAGCATGTTGGAATGAGTTGAGGGGGTAATGTGTAATGAAAGAGTATCAGGCAGAAACGAAGGAAAAGTGTGCAAGATGGTGTTCACACAAGTGATGCTGTATGGTTAAGAGAAAGTGGCACTGAGGAAAAGACAGGAAGCAGAGCTTGAGCAAAGATGAAAATGTTGAGGTTCTCTTTGGGAGTGACGAGGATGAATAGAGCCAGGAATTAGTCAATCAGAGGAACAGCACATGTTAGATGTTTTGTAGATCAGGTCAGAGAAGCCAGACTGAGATTGTTCGGGCATGAACAGAGGAGTGATTGTGACTATAGAGGTATGAGGATGCTGAGGTTAGAACTGCCAGGTAAGAGGCCTCGTAGAAGACTAAAGACAAGTAGTGAAAGATGACATGAAGTTAGTTGGTGTGAGAGAAGAGAATACAGAAAATCGGGTTAGGTGGAGGAAGTTCATTTACTCTGGCAACCCCTGAAGAGAGCAGCCAAAAGATGAAGACAGCATAATTTCTGAAGTTGTGAATTGCTAAGTTCGTAATTTTGTTTATTGTTGTTGTTAATATATTTTTGTCAGAGGAAATCTCAAGAGTAACATTTGATCAGTTTTAAGTGCTAGTCTTATAAACTGGAAACTAAATTCATCAGTTATTAGCAGTTTGTGTTTTGCTACCACTGGTACGTAAGTCCGCATGGATAGTATAACATCTGCAAGACGCAAGGCGGTCTTTGCAGTTCTGCTGCCAATATTTGCATCATCTGTTAGAAACCATGCCTGCTGATTTTTTGTTCTTCTCCAACCAATTTATCTCTCACAGGATAGCTATGGAAACCTACATCCGTCAAAGGCAGCTCATCATGTCTCCCCTCATCCCATCACGAGTCATAGGAGAAATTGAGCCACTCACTGCTGTCTTCAACAAAGTCATTGCCACGCGGGAGGTTAATCACAAAGGCCAGGGTAAAATTAAGTGCTCACAGACATTATGTCCCCTGTGATTTCAAAGAGCCATTTTAAATTGACCACTTTGTTTTGAGGGGTATGAATCATATGAACATCTACAGGATGTATCTTTTCAGTGTCTGCCTCATTGATTTTCTTAACATGTTCTCTGGCAGGGCTTTTCGTGACGCTTAAGCTGCTCCCAGGAGATCTTGCCCAAGTCAGGAAGAACTACCCTCACTTTGTGGACCGTACTACAGCAATTGTCAGGAAAATGGGGTTTCCAGAAATCATTCTCCCAGGTGACTTTATATTGTTGTTGCTGCTCTACAATGTATTGGCCATGTTAATTTTATTTGCCTACATAACTGTGACCTGGAATCATAATTTCTTGGTGCATTCACCTGATCATCTGCTGTCCCCTCCCAGGAAACGTAAGGAATGATATTTATGTAACCTTGCTGCAGGGAGAGTTTGACCGTGGTAAGAAGAAAACCCCCAAAAATGTAGAGGTCATACTAAGTGTACATGATGATGAAGGCAATCCCATGGAGGTAAGATAGACCAGTAGATGCAACAAATGGTTTTGAACTTTTTCCTAATTCAGTTTTATCTGCTTGACTGAGCCACCTCTGACTTGTCATTCAGCTCCTAATATTACACTTTATACGTGTGCTTGTGGCATTCATGTAAAAAAAATCTCAAAAACTACAAATTAGTTGCAAGGTATGACATTTTTCACATACATTACATACGTTTGCTGTTTGTAGAGGATAAGGATAGATGGAGAGAAATGATTTGCTGTGGGGACTCCTGAAAAGAACAGCTGATAGGAAAAGAAGATTTGGACATAAACATTTAGACATTGGAAAGAAATTGGTTAGCTTACAAATTAGGATTTTGGTTAGTTTACAACACAGCTTAAGAATGACCACAATCAATTTCAGCTTGTGTAACTATCTAAATCAAATGATTGGTGCTGGTCAGCTAATGTAGGTGTCACAACCTAGTTTCAGCTAGATTTCAGCATCCCAAAACCATTGAGCCCCATCTGGATACAAGCTTTGGTCAATGCATGGATTATCAGGCTATGGTGTTCTGTTGACATTGTTGTTTTTTCACATTTGTAGTTCACAGTTGGAGATTTTCTATAGTTAAAATGTGGAGAGCAGCAGTAACCAGGACATTACCCAAAGACAAAGATGTGGAAATTTCAGTCTTTCATTTACAAGGGGGACTGGAGATTTCTCATCTTGTTCTTTCTGTGGTTAGATGTTTTTTGGGTTGACATTGCACTTTGGTGGTATACCAAAGAAAAAAAATGTTTCCTCAGAAGCATATGTTTTAATTTAATTCCTGTTGCACAATAGCCCAATCAACATGCACATATATATTTGCAACACACTAGCTCTAAAAGATGAAAGCCCCGGTGTGAGTTCATCTGCTACAAGGTGGACTTTTCAATAGGGAGTAGTTTAAAAAAGATGAATAAAAGCTGGATGTTGAATCTGACAACCCATTCATACAAAGCATGGATGAATCCGGTTCGAAGTGCATCTATGAGTCATCCGTAGTCAGGCTCTACTTTACACAATTCAGACAAAGCATTTAAATGGACATTTTACTTGAATCAAGTTTGCCCGAGGTAGCTGGGGGAGCTATTGTGGAATGTAGTTATTATGTTTAATGTGTCCCTGTGTCTTTCCTTTTTTTACGATGCAAATTGAGGTGTTAGTCTTCATCTGATAATGAACAGATTTATCTATTAATTACATTGGCTGAAATGCTACATTTCAATCCATCTGCTGCCTTCTTATAGTAGTTTTGCCTTTTAGTTTATCAGCACTGATATGAAAGACATATTCCATTTCTATGTCCCATGTTGCCTAATGGACCATAAACTTTAATAGGCAAATAGAAGAGGAAGTCATGGCCTCAATATCTTCTGGCTACCCTGTAGCCCACCAAATTTGGCTTCTTCCCCAGAGGCTATTTAGAGCTAATGGGTCCGACCATCATCCTTGTGGTTTGAACTAATTAATCAGTGTTAGCATTTTGACATTCAGTTCAAAGCAGCTCTTCAGTTTAAAATCACAGAGCCACTAGCATGATGAGACCGTCACAGAAGGTGTAACCAGAACAAAACCAAATTCTGAATAATCATTACTATTTTACAAATGAACATTTTCAGAAAGCAGTATTCCCTGGAGCCGGTTATGACGGCATCACTGAGTACAAGTCTGTCATTTACTACCAGGTGAAGCAGCCTTGTTGGAATGAAACTGTGAAGGTAAGTACATGTCAAACCCCACTTGTGAAGTGAACAAGACATTTCATGTTCTCCATTTAGTGCTCAAAAAATATAGCTCAATGTTGTGTAACAATCTTCAAGGGATGCCATCTTGTGTCGTACCCATACCATTCTCAAAATCAACAGTGTGATATCTCTTCTGTCATTGTAATCCTGTTAGCCCCCTTAATTTTCTCTTCTCTGCTAGGTGACAATTCCAATTGAAGATGTATGTCGCTCTCACCTCAGGGTAATGTTTCGACACAGATCCTCCCAGGATTGTGAGTGACTGGGCCTACTTCGTATAAAAAAACTCCCTCATGTAATTCTGCTACCATGACAAATACGGTTCATGTTATACTCTTGTGCATTACATAGCTCGAGACAAGTCAGAGAAGCCCTTTGGTATGGCCTTTGTCCGGCTCATGAGAGGAGATGGAACTACACTCAAAGATGGCAGGCATGAACTCATTGTCTATAAGGTACATCTGTAGATCGTTTGAAAGTTAAGTCATATCTTATCTTTTAGCGCATGGTCCTCACACCAAAATATTGAGAAAATCGAGAGCCTTTAGTTGCTGACAGGGGGGTAGATAGGTTATGCATGAATCTCTTCTCAGTCAATAGAAATGAAATTAGCTTTCCAGTGGTCAATATGTTTCATGAATCATCTTGAGTTTTATGAATGTCCTAGGTTGATGTGAAAAAAGCAGACGATGCAAAGGTTTATCTCACTTTGCCAGCCACATGGGCTGAGGTGGAAGAGAAGGAGAAGCAAACAGGAAAGCAGTTTCACCACTCTGGAGTGATTCCTGTGACAAAAGACAGCTTCCAGATCGCCACACTCACCTGCTCCACTAAACTCACTCAGAACGGTACCATGGGGCATAAGTTCTTTTTCTCTGAACCTTCACATCTTTCATTATCACAGAATTAAAAACTTTGTTCTTACAAGCCATCTTTAAGAAATGGAACAGGATCCAAAATGAACTTAGCAGTGACGAGAGTGACAATGTTGTGGTTTGTCCTCATACATTGTGTTGAAAATAATTTTATTGCTGTATTTTGCTGATGAGCTGATTCATTTAGATTTAGTCATGATTCTGTAATTGTTTTTCAAAAATTTAAGCTTAACTAATGGAGAGATGTACTCTGTCCCCTCCGTACCTAATCTGATATGTCCATGTTTCACTAGTCGATCTCCTTGGCCTGTTGAACTGGAGATCTAACCCTGAGGACCTGGAACAGATCCTGCAGAGGTTGATGGAGGTCGAAGGAGGAGAGATAGTTAAAGTTAGTGCTCCATGTCACGAATGTCGCATTAACTCTGTAATGTTCTGCTATATTTTAGAGAAGTTGTATAATACTCAATTTAATGGCAGTTTTTTAATACCCTTTTATTTTATTAACAGTTTCTACAGGATACTCTTGACGCCTTGTTCAACATCATGATGGAGACGTCAGAAAAGGACACTTATGACACTCTGGTGTTCAATGCTTTGGTTAGTTTTTGTAGCCATAGTATCTGATAAATTAAACTAGCCAGTTAGTCTCAGTTGGGTGTTCACTCTACCAAATCCACATTTAGTTGAGTGTTTTGTTAGTCCTCTTCAAAGATTATGTGAATTTCAACAGGTACAAAAATGCTGCAAACTGCTAAGGTATACTAAGGTAGAAATATTTCATTTATTCATAAAGGCAAATATGGTACATGGGCATTATTCTATTGTTCAGCTACTGTTTTAAGTCAACAGTCAATTTTAGTCAATATTCATAGATCAACTAACACATTATTTTTAGTGTTTTTGCATGTGCCTTTGACCATACAGTGTTTTATGTCTGTTTTGATGTCTACCATTCCAGCTCACACATCAATCGGACTTTGTTTCTCTCTCTCTTTTTTTATTAACCAGGTATTCATAATCACCCTTATTGCTGACATAAAATTCCAGCACTTTAACCCAGTCCTGGAAACTTACATCAATAAACACTTCAGTGCCACTTTGGCCTACATGTAAGTCTCCCTCATGAAATTTGGATCTGTGATGGCTCATAGGCTCATACATACTGTTTATTTTAAAGCTTCAGCTATTGTGTTCCAGCTACATGCACAAATGAGTGGCTGCTCCTTATACCAGACTCATTCGCTTTCTCAGGAAGCTAACCAGAGTACTTCACTACTATGTGGGCCATGCAGAGAAGCCCGTCTTGACTGAGAGGCTCTATGCAGCTCTCAAAGCTCTGAAGTACTTGTTTAGGTTTATTGTCCAATCTCGGATCCTCTATCTAAGGTATCAAAGGCACAGGCACAAATGAAATCCCTTATCTATGATAAAGTTATCTTGTTGTAATACAATACCTGGCCTGAATTCTTAGGTTTTATGGTAACAGTGAAGATGGAGATGCTTTCTTCAACTCCATTCGGACCCTTTTTCTGTCTTTTAACACTCTTATGGACAGACCACTGGATGAGGGAGTAAAGATAAAAGTAAGTTCTATTGATATATCATAAATGTGTTTTGGCAGTAAATGGTTCAGCCATAAAAAAGTGTCTCACTGTTCTGGAAAATTATCGAAAATAAGTGCTATCATTTTTGGTCTTGACAAGATAAGTGAAAAGTCTTACAAAGCTTGATGAGATTATTGTTTGCCTTTTTAGGGGGCTATATTGAAATACCTCCCGAGCATCATTAATGATATCCAGACTGTGTTTGATCCAGTGGAGCTCAGGTAACAACCCAGAAGGTTTGCAAAGAAAGTGGTGATAATAGCCAGGTTTCATACAAATTACATCTTCTCACAACAGGAGTATGACACTTAATACATACTGTTCTAAATATTTTACATGTGAGTTGCTTGTTAACATGAAAATAATAACTAAATGTATAGCTGGACCAACATAATTTGTGACTGCTGCTCTTTTAGCTCTTATCTCCTGTTTTCTAGCATCCTCCTAGCAAAATTAATTGAGAGCATTCCCGACTCTCAGCTTGTTCGTCAGAAGCTGGGCTGTATGTGTAAAATGGTGGAGAGTGACGTTTTCAGGCTGCCAGGTAGTAGCCCTTGAGGCTCAAACCACATAATGACATTTCACACATCATGAAAGCTTGAAAACTATGCCATTCTGTGCACCAGCGACAGCTTAGTCAGAATACTTGCATCAGTTGACAGTAACATAACCATCCAGTTAGTGTTTCTTTTCTTTTTCCCACTGTGACAGATTGTCGAGATGTTCTTTTGCCGCTTGTCACCGACCAGCTAAGTGGGCAGCTCGATGACCATTCCAGTAAACCTGACCATGACGCTTGTGTCCAACTACTTAGCACTGTGTTGGATAAGCTGGACCGGAAGGATGTAGTAAGGAACCAAAATTCAGCTACAGGATGTAGCCAGACATCAAATGTAAAATGTTCTGTTCAACAAATTACACATAAAAAAATCAAGTCACAAACACATTTAAATGACCTGCATGTTGGTTGACCTACCCATAGGAATAGGATGTAGTGCTCAAAGTAATTCCACTCCTTTATGTAAAAAGAATTGGTTGGGCATGATGTAAACATTCCTTCTGGACCTCTTGCTTAAAAGGCATATGCAAATTCCAACATCCTATGGAAAACAGCTTTTCATTTTTTTGATATAGAAACGAGTGAAAAGAAATAAAATGTTGTCCAGGAAAATCCTATCCTGGGTTGGTATTTAACATTTTTTTCCGACTATTACCTTTTTATTTGATTTAATAATAGGTAGAGCACTTGTCTCTCGTAGGAGATAAAAGTATCAAAGATACATTTATTTAGTCTGGGAAAAGGGTTGGGGTTAAAGGTCGGTATGATACAGTATTACTTCAATAAGTTGGTAAAGCAGCCCTATAAACGCTCTATGCTGCAACATGTCTGTAGGAGGGTTTCATCTGGTAATAGTCCTGAGGCTGTTCTTTCTGTGCAGGGTCCAACCAGAGGGCACGTTCAGCTGATAATGGAACGACTGCTTCGCAGGGTCAATCGCACAGTTATCAGCATGGAACGATCCTCCCCTCTCATTGTAAGACTCAGTGTGATGTTACAGCTAAATGTGTCCTCAGCCACTCAACCAGCATTCATGCTGATACTAATGAGAACAACTCCTACAATAAATAATAAGCACAAACAAAAATATTCAGTGAAAAAATAGTTTTTTGTTTTCTGAAACAGTTAAGTGTTGAAAACGTGACTAACATCAAACTGTGTTTTGACAGGGTCACTATTTAGCCTGCATGACAGGCATCCTGAAGCAAATGGATGATATGCATTATGCTCACTACATCAGCACCTTCAAGACGAGACAAGATATCATTGTAAGTGTCCGTCTTCCTCCCGTTAGCTACAACTTTTTCTAAAACATCCCATCAATAATAGACGTTAAATTCCCCAGGCTACTTACTGCTTCTCAAGAGAATATTGATTGCAGACTTCTTATGCAGCGGATTAGACTTGTGTCCACTGACACTTGCATGACATGTATTCATATTGCATAATTTTGTTAAAGAATGTTTTAATCCAAATTATTAGCCGTCATCTGTTTACCAAAGGTACGGCATAAAAAATGTGCGCACAATCATGTCCACATAGGTATTGACATTAATTAGTACGGATTTATTCAGAGGCAGCAATAAAATGTTACATCCGATCGCACCTCTTGTATGTGAGAGTATGATACTGCAATAAATCCTTCTGGGCTTGTGAATCATACTCTTTCAGTTAGTTGTAAAGGTTTTTGGCATTCATGGAGTTGAATTATGTTACCATCATAAAGTTCCATTTTCCATCAGGCTATGAGAGTGACTTGTCCTCTACTGGGGGAGTGTAAGTGTTCAAAGTGCTGGGAAGCTCTTATAACTCACATTATACCCTCCTAGAATCAGTGGTGTCAAATTGATCCCAGAAGACCACAGTGTGTATAAACTTGAATTATATTACATAAAATCAAATAAAGCATGTTGATAACTATTTCTATTGCAAAGCCTGAAATCATCCATTTCATTTTCACAAAACTGGTGTTAGGGTTGAGAGGGTGGCGCAAAAAAAGGAATTTTAAAAAAGTCCTAGTGATACATTGACCACAGAAAAAATCATTAGCATTAACTTGGGATATATTTCTCTTATATAAACACAAATTGTCAGATTTTCTAAAATAAATAGAATCTGCAGTTTCTTTCATTTTGGAAACAATAACAATTTGTTGCTATATTTCCCCACGAGGGATTAATATTGAATACATATTTCCTCAACGAATTTCCCCACGAGGGATTAATAAAGTGTACATTATTGTTTCCAAAAATTGTAAGATGATACTGTAGATGACAGTGAACATAAGTTATATTTTCATGACATAGCTGGAATTTGATTGTTGTCTGGAGCAGTTATTTCATTCCAGGCTTAATTTTTCCAACTTCTTAAGTTTCTATTTTTCAGGCTGCTGAACAAAAATTATTGTTCACTTGTGTTAGCATTCTTATGTCCACCCTCAATAAGTCCTGGATGTATAATTAAAAGCCACTTCTGCTGTGTGTCTCATATTCTCCTTATTGATATTTATTACATTTTTGTACTCCCTCTTCATCCCAATTATACACTAAAATGTATTTCTTTTTAATTACTTTTTTTTTTTTTTCATTTGCTTCTATCATTTTGTTGTTGTTGCTACCAGCTGAGATCAGTTATAACTACTGCTGCCAGCAGTGTGTTGTGACACTTAGTTTCATGACAAAGTAGACACCATATATCTTGCATTAATTTACTCCCACTGGCAGTAACATGTTGCATACTTTTTGATTGATAGCTTTCATTTCACCATGTCTTATATTCATTTATAGTTATTTAAATCTTGTGGGTTTGTAATTATTTAAATCTTGTGGGTTTTTTTAAAGGCACCATAGTTGCAAATAAGATCACTTACATTACATTCTTGAATACTAACATTTAATGAACCACACTTGAACCCAGTTGTTGGACACATTTTATATTTGGATCAGAGCCCTTTCCCCAGTTCAAATGATATGTGAAGGTCGATGGGTTTTCAAATTGACACATTATGAAGTTTCTCCTCTGCTGTTAGGACTTCCTTATGGAGACGTTCATCATGTTTAAAGACCTAATGGGGAACGTCTTTCCCGCTGACTGGATGATCATGAACCTGGTGCAAATGCAGGTCTTACTGAGAGCAATCAACCAGTACTCAGATGTCCTCAACATGTACTTCTTAGACCAAGCACATTTTGAACTACAGGTGCACGTTTGTCCTTGGCTGCTTTGGTTAATATCACATTTATTATTTCACAGAATATCATAAGAGAATGTTATGACAAAGCAATTAGAACATTAATATTTCAAGCCCTGCCCCCCTTGCAGCTATGGAATAACTATTTCCGTTTGACTGTGGCATTCCTCACCCATAAGACACTACAACTGGAGTCCTTCTCTCAAGAGAAACGGAATAAGATACTGAACAAGTAAGATCATTTGTATTGAAATGATTATGTGAAAAAGAGAAACTCAATTTAACAAAGCTATAATTCAAATTTAGATACGGAGATATGAGGAAGAACATGGGCTTTAAGATCCGAGATATGTGGTACAATCTTGGTGAGTACTTAAGACCATCTGGTTATACTTGCATTATAATTAAGTTTTGTAGAATTGTTTATTTGGTGCCTGAGTGTCATGTAAGGGGAATAGCAAGACACTATTTCTTATTGTCTGGTTTCACTGTGTATTGTTTTGTTTGCCACATTATTAGATCTGTCCTGTTTTGGGAAAAGAAGACACTTCTTATTTCTTCCTAAAATCATACTAATATACTTCTGTGTGATAAAATATTGCTATCCCTCAGGCCCCCACAAAATGAGGTTCATCCCATCTATGGTAGGGCCTATTCTGGAGGTCACATTGGTACGTGAGCCTGAAGTGAGGAAAGCTACTATTCCCATCTTCTTTGATATGATGCAGTGTGAACACAATTTCAGCCCGGGACGCACATTTGAGATGGTAAAAAACTCTCTGAAGTTCTGCACTTTCCTTTTTTGTATCTTATGTCCAAATATTGAGTACACACAAATCAATGGAGGAAACATGCATATAAGCTTTTCACACTGATCAAGGAGTCATCTGTATTTTCTTTGTTTCTTGAATTTGTTTGCATTTAGTGAATACACTTACAAGTTCTTCAGACTGGATCTGCAAACACAAGATTAGTCCCTGCTGGCTAAAATATTTTAACAAAAACAGCATGTTGAATAAGATTATAAAGATTACAACTCGATTTATTGGAACAGGCATAATAAAGTAACTATATCTATTAAGAATAATAAAACTAATCCCCTCCTCTTTTCTTTAATTATTGTCAAAGTTGAAATATTCAACTATATAACACTAAACCAGGCCTCTTACCGGGGTCTGTTTGATTGCTATCTTAATAAAAGCAATAATCACAGTAATTGATCAAATGAAATGTTTGTGTTAGATTTGTACTCTCAAGTCATTAAATCAGGTATGAGCTGTCTGTAGAATGAAATGAGTGAGTGATTGGCCAAAATCCTTGCTGCACGTCATCACCTTCACCCGCACTTCTTGGCTAAATCCCATATATGGATATTTGACCAATAATTGCACGAAGTCTGAATCAATAACAACAATAAGTAACAATCTGAAACATTCACCACAACTGCTTCATTTATTTCAACCCTAGCCTCATATTTAACAATTGTCAATAATGAGGAAAGACAATTGTACCAATTTTTTTCAGCAGTGAAATATTTACACACCTTATGTTGCATGAAAAAGTAGGTCAATCTCGAATGATGCTGACTAACTTACATGCATGGTAGGAACTACCTACATTTTGAGAAGCATTGGGCCCATCAGTCTTTTTTCTTCAAGCAACTAACGTCAAGAATGTAAAGAGGCTTACGATATTATAGCTGAAATATTGCACAGCTGATTAGATTTATAAAAATAAGAAATTTTCGTACTTGTGAGGTTACTTCAGTTAATCATCTTCCTTTAGCCTGTATTTATTACATAAAAAGTAATCAAATTCAAGATCCATTATATTTGTAAATTAAAGTATCCTGCATAGATTTTGTGTCCACACTGTTTTTTGTGAAACAGAGCCCTAACTCTCCTCTTGTCTCTCCAGTTTGAAAATGAACTGATAACACAATTGGATCAAGAAGTAGAAGGAGGCCAAGGGGATGAGCAGTACAAAATCCTACTGGAGAAAACGTAAGGCAGAGGAGCAGATCAAATTCAAGATGTGCTATTTGCTGTACAGCACACTTAATTCTCTCAATCACTGTAAAAGGGAATGCACACATGATTGGGCATTTTCTCTTGTTATGCTTTTGAAAGGGTCCTTAAAATACCTCGAAAGGAGAAAAAAGTTGGTTGAAATTCTAAAAATCCCAATTCTAAAAATCCCATCACCAATAGATAGCCTGAGATTGAATAAACAACTTTGTGTAATCACAAATTTGAACGTGCCGAGAAAATGGAACGCTTTAACAAACCAGAGGCCATAAGCAATATGCTATAGTTAATTAACTGTTTCTGAATGCCTGTTTGTATATGCAGGTTATTGGATCACTGCAGACGCCACAGATACCTGTCTCAGTCAGGCGAGGAGCTGGCTTTGCTGCTAAGTAGCCTACTGGAGAATCTCTTAGCATACCGCACTATCACTCATGATGAAAGTCCTGAGCATCGCATGAGCTGCACTGTAAATGTGCTGGTACGACCTGTGCCGTTAGATTAATCCTATGTCAATATGAAGGATTTTCTGCTGAAACTCGTGGTGTTATTTTCTACTTAATAAGCGCTTTGTATTTCCTTGTAGAATTTCTACAAAGAGAAGAAGAGGGAGGACATTTACATCAGGCTAGTTAGATGTAATTCTATACATCAGATACATGGTTCAGCGTACTAACTGTCTATTTTCTATGATCTTGCGACCAGGTACTTGTACAAGCTGCGTGATTTGCACCTGGACTGTGAAAACTACACGGAGGCAGCCTACACACTGCTACTACATGCAGAATTACTTGAGGTTACTGACATCATCAAAGTCTTGTTTTTTTCATGATTTATTTGCTTGTTTGTCTGTTTCTAAAATAGTTTCAGATCTTATAAATTAGCCTTTAATGCAGTTGTAATATCCCCATCCTTCTAAACACACCCAGTGGTCTGATAAACCCTGTGCACCTCACCTGATCCCTCGAGATGGTCAGCATATTTGGACACAACAGGAGCTGAAAGAAAGGCTCTTCCAGGAAATCATATGTTACTTAGACAAGGGCAAGGTCAGTACTAACTGTTCTGCATGATTACATTTTTTTTAGACTATGAATGTCTGCTCCTCATGATTAAATCGTTAGTTTAAAACATGTGAAATTAAATATTACACACTGTAGTTCTTGTTTAAATATTCTAATTTTGAGGCGATGGGTGCTTTTTTTTCTCTCTTGAAGCTAAGATTACAGTTTTTCTGAGGACAGCCATCAAAACCAGATGCCCAAGCTTAGCTTGTACACTTGACTCTTAAAGTCTCAAATATTATCTTTTAACTGAGTAGTTTTCATCCTCTTAGATGTGGGAGAAGGCCATTGAACTTGGCAAACAGCTCGCCAAGATGCATGAGAGCCATATGTTTGACTTCATGGAGCTAAGCCAGCTGCTGGTAAAAAGACTATCTTATAAAATAAACATACACCACTTTCCCAAAACCCTGTGAAAATTAGAATAGCCAAGATAAAACACTTTCATGTTAATTACTATGAAAACAACTCCGGTCTAAAACTGATCAAGTTGTTTGTTACTATTCTTTAAATGTAAAAAAAATGAAAGTGCTTGATAAAAATTGATAAAATAAATATTTACAATATTTTATGCACATTATTGATTAAATTTCATCATAAGTTCATTTATTCTTTTAGCACTAAAATGTAATTGTGATCCTACGCATTTTTTCTTTACTTCCTCTCCCGAAATATCTCTCCTTTTTGAATGTGCATGACATGTCTGCTTTTACATACAAACCATATTTTGTTTTCTGCCATAGAAAAAACAAGCACAGTTTTATGAAAATATAATGCATGCAATGCGGCCACAACCGGAGTACTTTGCTGTTGGATATTATGGCCTTGGTTTCCCTTCCTTCCTCAGGGTAAGGACTGATTATTTCGTTTAGTAAATAAAGACTCTTCGAATGCCACATTAAGCTGTACTTATGCAGTGAGCGGCCTTTTTAAAATATGTGTCTCGGCAATAATGCTGTATAATATTTTTGCCTTTTTTATGACAAAAGACAATGTCAGAATAACTTCAGGTCTGTCAAGACTTTGCATAGCTGTTACTGCACAATTGGAAATTGCCACAACCCTTTTTGTTTTTTTTGAACATCTTGTTCTACTGCAGAATAAGATGTTCATCTACAGAGGCAAGGAGTATGAGTGGCTTGAAGACTTCAGCTTAAAGCTACTTTCTCAGTTCCCAAATGCGGTTCGGATGACTATTACAGCACCTCCTGGAGATGATATCAGCAATTCTTCTGGACAGTGTATCCTTAAATTACTTGGCTTCTTCCAAGAACAGTTTAATGAAAATAGCATTTTTTGCCAAATTTAAAGTACTTGCTGCCGCAGAGGTATAAGCCACATAAATTCTTTTTGCTGGTTTCTTTATTTATGTATTTTTCTAAGTGATTTCAGACAACAAAACTGACTCAACAGAATTTGATAATATCCATATTGCTCCTCCGTTTCAGTGCCTTGTTTTTATCCTGAGTTGACTCTTGTAGACATCCAGTGCTTTACTGTCAAGCCAGTTCTCAGTGTGCCACGCCAGTTTAAAGAGAAGGGAGTTCCAGAGCAGATATTAAAGTGCACAACCAAACACTGATTTATTAAATCTTGAATACAGTGAGATTTATGATTCTGTGGTCTAACCATTAACTCACTACTGTCCTTTGTGCTCTTGTAGCTATTACAGAACTAATGAAGTGGAACAGTTCCAGTATTCCAGGCCTTTCAGGAAAGGTGAAAAAGACCCAGACAATGAATTTGCAGTGAGTACTTTTTAATGTTCTTTAGAGCGCTGGATTCATATCAATAAATTCAGGAAAAAAATGAAAGAAGAAGAAAAATGCATACACTTTCCTGTGTCTGCACTTAGCCTGTTGGGAGGTAAAATGCCAACATTGATATTTTATTGATATAAATGTTGTCTTACAGACCATGTGGATTGAGAGAACAACATATATTACTGCCTATTGCTTCCCTGGAATTCTGAAGTGGTTTGAAGTCAAATCTGTCTCAGTGGTAAGAACCAGCTTAGGGATTCAATTAACACTGACCCCAACGTCAAATGTTCCTCTACTACACATGACTTTTCATACACAGGAGGAGATCAGTCCTTTGGAAAATGCAATAGAAACCATGGAGATGGCAAATGAAAAACTTAGTAACCTTGTCCAGCAGCAAGCATGTGATCGCTCACTGTCCATCAATCCACTGTCCATGATGCTCAGCGGCATTGTTGACCCTGCTGTCATGGGGGGCTTCTCAAACTACGAAAAGGTTTGACACTTAGTTTTAAAAAGGGAATTTGATTGAATATCACTGTCCCAACCTCCGTGCATGTAGTATGAGTGTTTGAAATCATCTCTCGGATTAATGCACACTTGGGAAATAATTTAGTGCTACTACTACTACTCATATTGGGATGCATCAGGTTATTTTTTTGTAACCAATAATTGATGTTAGAAACTGATATAGTTTGGTAGCACTGTTTATGTGTAAGTTATAAAACAGACAACAGCAGAACAGGAGGATTCACACAGTGTCACATAATCAAACACCAGGGCTCTATAGCAGGAAACGGGATTAGCGGGTTGGCAAGGAAACTTCAGGTTCATCAAAGGATTTTCTGTATCATAAATCTGCTATTCTTTGGGGTAGATGTGTCACCATGGCAACTTTTGCTTGAATCTAAGATCTATATTAGATTAAAATTGGCTGAGGTAATATTCTTGTCGTGGCAACTGGACTTGAGGACGTTTCACCCCTCATCTGAAAGTCTTTTTCGGTTCTGTTCAGTTCTCTGAACTGAAGAAGGCTTTCAGATGAGGGGTGAAACGTCTTAAAGTGAAGAAATTTAACTCCAGTTGCCACGACAAGAAGATTTCGACAAGAGTCACCATGACCTGGATGATTGAATACCTCCACGGACTCTAAACCCCTGCACTTCCTTTGCTTACATGATTTGGAAATAAGCATTCTTACTCTTTTGAATTATTTTTTAGATTAAGGCCTCATTTACTGCATGAACATTAATTATGATTTCTATTCTATAATACTATAATTTAGTAAATAGATGAACAAGTCAGTTGTATCAGAATCTGTAGTCTGCAGTTTCAACGTATCAGAAAAGAACCTTTCTTGTTGTGCAAGGTCTTTAAAAGGACATTGTGGGCTATATAAGGTGCATTATAACTGGGATAGCCACTGCAGGAAATTTAATATGAATGTAGTCAGAATGAATTGTAAATAGCAACTGCACTAAGTAATGTATAGATAATGGTGAGTGGTGGAGTGACCAGGAAGAAGTGATTATTTGTGCCAGTATCAATTCAATCACAGTAATCATAGTCAGTTAATTGTTAATAATCACCCCCAATATTGCATACCATTGCTAAAATATACTTATACCAAGTAAAGTAGACAGTCACCAGCTTCCTAAGCCCAGTTTCTTTGTCTTTAACTATGGTCTTCTGCTTAATATTTAACAGTAATCAGGCCCACAACAAAACAAAGGGCATTCTCTGGACCTTAGTTTGAATATTGATGCACAGTGTAGTTGACTTCTTGGTCCAATGATCTAACAAATCTTTTAGGACTGAACAAAGTTGTGCCTATTTAAACTAGATAGACCCATTAATGAAAATCTCTACAAGAAAACGTTCATTCCTTCATGAGCAGCCATGGAACCCAGTACATTTCATTCTACTGTTATTTCGCTGACCAGTCAGCAGGCTAGTTTTAATGGCTGTATCCACTTTTATCCACACCCAATAGACATATATCAGCATTCATGTTGGTTCATATAGAAATTTACAGGTGAAGATTTTATACCTAAAATCTGATCAGTTTGTTTTAGAATTTTAGGTTGAATATAGATTTTAACATCAATGTTAAAATAACTTACAAGAATGCTAAGTTAGATCTGATCAATAATTTTTTTATGTTAAAATCCCAGTTATTCCAAACCGTTCAAAATCATTATTTTCCTAATGCTCTCTTGTATAACTCAAACATGATGCGTTAGAGCCATAAAAATATTAGAAAGTTTATCAATATTAAAATAATTAAATTCCTGTCGTTTACTGCTTCCCATGAAATAAGTGCTTCGTCACTCTTGGCTCTTTCGGCCAATTTTTCTAATTTTCATGACAAAATTCAAGAAACAGCTTTTGTTACACAACTCACCACTGCACAAAATCAGAATGTAATTATTGATAAGGTTCTACAAGGTCTGGACAGAACAGAAATGGCTCTCCTCAGTTTATGGAATGGTAATTGTTGTGAATGTTGATGCAGGACAATATCTTGGTGCTGCTGGATTTCAGTGTGGTATTTTATACTATGGGACACCACATTATATTTGACTGACTTGCACAGTGGTTGGGTATCTGTGGGTTAAGCCTGTGGTGCTTCTCCTCATTAGAGATTTACTGCAGCCCTATGTAAGCAGCAGGTCTCATAGGGCCTCTAATCAGGGGTACCTGGGTGAATTGATCAAGACTTAAAACTAAATGAGACTGGGCATTGAAGATTTTGGCTCCAAACTTTGAAAGTCTCTCCCGCTGATCTTTAGATCTATGGACAATGTACACATTTAAAGATTGGTTTATGGTCCAATTGATGCCTGCACATACCTCTATTAAGGTAGCATCACCTGTTGCCTTAAATAAATCCTCTTACTGTTGACCTCAATGCTCTGTAATTGTGAAAAATGTTTTGTTTATCTACGCATATGCTACACCATATTTTCTTTTTGATTCTTAATGAGTGCTAACATTTTTTTCCGCAACAAATGAACATTGACTTGGTTCATTCGAATATGTAACTTCGAACGTTCCTTTACTAACTTATGAAATTTTAAGAATTACTTCATGCTAGCTTGATGTCTTTTCTATTCACAGATGAGCCACTGTAGCCTTTTCTTTAACACAGTTGAAAATTCGTCACTGTCGGTTGCAGCTATATTGTAAACAAATGTATTTAAAAGATTCTTGATTCTCATCCACTTTCCATCCTTTGTAGGCATTCTTCACAGAATCCTACATCCAAGAACACCCAGATAACCATGAGCATATTGAGGTCCTTAAACAACTCATCGCCCTGCAGGTAAATCCTTGCACTGTCATTGTCCTGAAATGTGCCCTCAAAGCAGGACACGTTTCATAATATTTAAAATGTCCGACTTATCCTCTAGATCCCTCTGTTGGCTGATGGAATCCGCATCCATGGGGAGAAGACAACAGAACAGCTGAAGCCTTTACACAACCGTCTTGTCTCATGCTTCCAAGAACTTCGGGAGAAAGTGGAGAAGCAGTATGGTGTCATAACCTTGGTGTGTTGCCAGCTGCAAACTCAACTTAATGTAAAAGGTTGCCAACTTGAGCGATTGGCCCTCTTGCCTTCCTATCAAAGTCTTCTAATTCAAAGCAGTGTGTACATTATATTTGTGCTGGCTCATACGTAATCCTTTAGCCAAGCCATTGCAACCTGTGTTTGTCTGTTATTGTGATCCTCCCTTGCCAAGATTTCCTGATGATGCTTAATCCCATTTGTATATTCCAGCCCTGCTCTCTTGCTGAGAGGAAGAAGAATCGTGTGGGTTCCGCTGTGATGCCTTACATCATGTCCTCCACCCTGCGTCGCATGTCTACTGTCTCAACCCTGTTCAACGCCTCTTCAGGCATCTCATGTACCTCGGCATCGTCAGAAGGACCTTCCTGCATTTCCTCCCAAGAGTTAGTCCCTGCTGGCTCTCCTTGCTTTAACACTCTTGAATTTGTGCTTATGTGTTGTATTAGCTATAGGCTTCATAATGCACCAATCTAAAACTCCAAATGCCATTTGTTTTGATGATTGCTCATGTTTCTACATCTCTGTTTGTTTCCTATTATTCAAACCAGTTTCTTGTTGTCCCTCCACAGCAATCGCAGGACTTCAGTTTTGTCCCACTTAGAAGAGGACAACAGGATTGCACGAAAGAACAGGAAGGAGTGGAGTGTAAGCAAATCCCAGGTTCTACTAGAGGCAAAGCCAGACTCAGAGGAGGTGAGAATCAGGTTTAGTCTTAGGAAAAAATTATTAAAGGAAATCGGAATTTGTTCCATTAAGGCCCTTTGTCCTAAATGTAGCCTTTTACCTGTTTTCTTGTTTATTCCCAGACTCCTCAGGAGAAGCAGCAGAGGCCTAAGAGTTTACAATTAGGAGACAGACGACTCACTCTCTCCCTGTTCCAGGGTGTTTCATCGCAGCTCAGCCTGTGTAACCCGCTCAGCCCACTACCTGCATCTCCACACACGCCTCATACACCACGCTTCTCAAGTATGTTGCAGAAAACAAAATGCTGCACTGCATGTCATCATTTTTCTGTTGATAATATCCCTTGCACACACAAGTATATGAATATAATGCCCACTTACCTTGTCAGAGAACATTATGGTCTGTTGCCCAAATCAAGTCACACACAGCTGAGTGCAGTCTGAAAAGCTTTTATTTTCTCTTTCCTTGGTAGACTATTCATCCCTTCTCAGTGACAATGATGCCAATACCATCAACACCCAAGGGACCCCCCCACCCATGCCTCCAAAGAAACACCCTCACGAGATTGAGAACCCTGGGTTCTCTTCAGAGGTACATGTGCTCAGAGAAAATAGAAAAGAATAGAATATTCCTTTATTCGTCCCACGGTGGGGAAATTTAAACCACTCACAGCAGAAATTGGACAGTACAAGGATGGTTATCAAAATAGAAAAAAACAAGAATAAACACAAAACAGTGTTAACAATATATATATAAACAGGAAGTGCTTCTATTAACAGATTGCACAAAAACAATATGACAATATATCAGCAGTATATACGTATAAGCAGTTTAAACGTGCAAAAGTTGCGACTAGCAGTGAACAACAGCGGTACTTGCAGTGGTAGCAGCGCCGTGGTAACCAAGTGAGTGGATGTGTTGGAGAGTGAATGAATGAAAAAGAAGTTCTATTGAGAGTTGAGCTGAGTGTTAAATAGTTGTACTGCAGCTTTTAGGAAGGACCTGCAGAATCTCTCCTTCATCCACTTGGGGTAAAGGAGTCTGTTGCTGAAGTAGCTGCTCAGTGCCGTCATGATGTTATGCATGGGGTGGGAGGTGTTATTCATCAGAGATGATAGCTTAGCCACCACCCATCTCTCTCCGACTACCTGCACTGAGTCCACGGGACCCCACAAATGGAACTAGCTTTCCTCAGCAGTTTGTCGATCTTCTTCCTGTCAGCCGCTGATAGGCCAGCAGAATACTCCAAAGAAAATGGCCGATGCCCCGACAGTGTCGAAGAAGGTCCTTAGGAGAGCCATCTGCACTCCTAAGGATCTGAGTCTCCTCAGCCTGTACCGTCTGCCCTGACATTTCCTCTAGAGAGCATCAATGTTGTTGGACCAGTCCAATTTATTGTTCAGTGGAACACCCAGGTACTTATAAGAGGCCACTCTCAATGCCCGTCCCCTGGATGTTCACAGGTTTCCGGTTTTGCCTGTTCCTGTGGAAATCCACCACCAGCTCCTTTGTTTTTCCCGTGTTTAACAGGAGGTAGTTTCACTGGCTCCAGTCCACAAAGTCCAGTATTAGCTCCCTGTTTTCTCTGTCATCATCGTTTTTGATGATGGCAGAGTCATCAGAGAACTTCTGCAGGGGGAGTATTTCTGAACTGTGCCTGAAGTCCGCAGTGCACAGGTTGAACCGGAAAGGAGCCAAGACTGTTCCCTGTAGGGCCCCTGTGCTGCAGACTACCATGTCTGAGACACAGTTCTTTTGCCTCACATACTGTGGGCGGTTAGTGAGGTAGTCCAATATCCACTTTGTGAGGTGGCTGTCCACCCCATGAGCTCCAGCTTGTCCCTCAGCAGTAGAGGCTGAATGGTTGAAGGCACTGGAGAAATAAAAGAATGGGATCCTCACAGTGTTTCCAGGCCCCTCCAGGTGAGGAAGAGCTAGATGCAGGAGCTTCATCGAAGTTCTCACCAGGGAACGTAGATGGGCCAGTACCAGCCGTTCCACTGTCTTCATTAAGTGCGATGTCAGCACAACCGGCCTGTAGCTGTTTAGTTTCTTTGGTTTGGGCACCTTTGGCACTGGCACCACGCAAAATGTTTTCCACGGTTGTGGTACTCTCTCCAGCTTCAGGCTCAGGTTGAGGACACACTCCGCAATCCCACAGAGTTCATCGGCACAGGCCTTGAGGAGCCTGGGGCTGATCCCTTCTGGACCTACCGCCTTTCTCGCCGTGATCTTCCTTAGCTCTTTTCTTACCTGGTCACTTGTGATGGACACTCCTTGACTCAGGTTCAGGATACTAGGGGGGAGAAAGCAGTTGGAAGGTAAGGGTGTGGATTGAGGGGCAGTGGGAGTCGGGGTAGGAATGACAGGAAGGAGGGGTAAGGAGTATGGTGGGGGAAAGAAAGTAGTTGTAGATGAGAGAGTGGGGGGGCAGAAGGTGTGGCACTGGATTGTTGGGCAGTGAGGATGGGGGTGACTGGGGGTTGGTGATCGTGAAGACTGTTGTAGGAACGATTGGGTTGGGGGGGGATTAGGTGACGGGTCAAACCTGTTGAAGAACTGGTTGAGCTCATTCACCCGAACTCTGATCCCCCTCAGCCTGGGAGTCTGGCACTTTATAGTCTGAGATGGTCTTTAGGCCATTCCAAACTCTGCTGATGTTGCTAAAACCCCCAAAAAACACAAACATTAATTTGTTCATTTTTTAAAGCATGTTCATTTTCAAATATTGTGCTTCATTTGAAGTCTCAGCTTGACCTCCATTCTGTCTTCCCTTCAGATCACTCCTCCTTTACCAATGAAGACTGAAAGTAAGCCTCCACCACCACCCCCCAAAATACGGAAGTCTATGTTTCCTTTATATGAGCATAGTCCCCAGTAAAGCTGTGCCAATTAACTGACCTTGACATTTCACTGGCTGTTTGTCTGTCATAAGGTAGTGTCAGGTAAGGATACTGATTGACTGTCAGGTATTTTATGTTAAGGAAGGGCATTTGGTGACACACTAATATAGGGTGTCAAGTTAAACAATATGGATGTTTAATTTTTTTTTTGTACAGAATGACTTGACAGCCGAATGTATCCCGTATGTTGTACAACAGTTAATGTATACAGAAGAGACATCTGTTTTTTTTTTTTGTTTTCCTCCTAGTAACTTAAGTTAACTGACATTTCTCAATCACTCACAAGAATAAGCAGAGTAGCACTGCAGTGTTATATTTTTGGTTTTGTATGTTACAGTGGACAACTAATTTTGCCTTGAGCTGTTCACTAGTTTTCCATATTTGAACTGGAGAAAGACTCTCTAGAAACATCACATAGACCAAGCACAGGGATTTTGATGTACAAAAATCAAACTCGTATATGTAGTTTTTTATGGCAGTGTTTGGTAAAATGTTCATACTATAATTTTCCGAATCATTATTTTTCAGAGACACTGGATGGCATTATTGGTTGTATATTGGATTGTGCATCTGTATTTCGTATATATGTGTTGATCAGAATACTGTAACTGATCCTTCCCGTCAGCATCAGGCAGATGTTAATGTTCAGTGGAAGCTTTTTGATAGCTTTGATATGAAAAAAACAAGTTGAGATAATCACACCTCTACCAAAAGTGGCATTTTGATCATTTGGAATATTTTAAAGCAACAGCAAAAATGTAAAGCTTGTGAACTGGTATGCCAATCATTATCAATGCTAGATATTGTTGCCGTGTAGATCAGCTGTGTCTCCCTCGCTGCAGTGGCTTGCTCAAAGGCTGAAACAGAGAGGTCAAGCTGCAGAAGCAGTCTGAGACCTGGAGGATCAGGATTTCCAGAAGCAATGAATTTTTTTGAATAACCCCAATTTACCAGCTGATCTCAAACACCACTGTTGACAATATAACTGTAAAACCTTGGCTTACCAGAAAATGGGGGGTAAGTTTTGGGAAGGAGTTAACAGATAGAAATAAACTGTGTAAGTAAGCTTTTTTAAAACCTGCTATACAGATGTTACCTTTGAGTAAACCTTGCTATAGGTCAGGTGGTAATAATCATATCAATGAACATATAAGTGTATTTCCCCAAATCTCCAAATATATCTTAACAGAATCCTAAACACTGTATGGTACAAGTATCAGTGTCTTTGAAGTTCATTTGTTATTCAATCAGGTGTTGGTGAATTTATTTTATGTCAGTCTCATTGTTAAAATTTAAATTATTGCTGTTTTAAAATTTGAATATTTCTATTGTTTTGCACATTCAGTGTGTTCAGACATGGTTTATTTTTATGCATTATAAATTGAAAAATTTCAACCTACTTCTTTAATGTTCACTGTTTGCTAAATCTATGCTGGCATGCCCTTTAATGCCTTAAAACAAATCAATTAAATTTGCAATTAAGTCTTCAGTATTTCAACTATATTTTTAGATTTAAAATTGTTTGATGAGGGATCCATGTTTTCCACTTTTTGTATTCCCCAATGGGGAATGAATTTTATACATTGCTTTAAAAGTGACCATATGATTTTATATGAACATTTATGAAAAGACCGGTTGTTAAATTAACAAAAATAAAGAATTTATGGTCTTTGTGGTAATGCTTTCTTTCTTCTTCAAATGAAGACTCAGTAAACTGATCCCATCATCCAAATTCCTCTGTGACTTCACGTTACTGCCACTAGTTTGCTTGGGTGCGCTTGTATCAATACAAAATGACTCAAAACATCAAGCACACAGGATGTGTGCCATTCTATCACGATACTGCCTATTTACACAAAAATGCTTGAACCAGAAAAATATCTCTGTCGGGGGAAGGAGCTTTGTGGTGTGGTGCAGCTAATCTGTATTGTTAATGTTGTGTTCCTATTCGTCATATCGAGATGAAGAGAGGCACCCTAACTAAATCCCAGAAACAATAACTGCTGAGGTGATGTTCACTCATGCAACTATCACAATGTTGTAACTGCGGTACATAACTGGATGCATTGCCATAAGCATTGCCATGGAAAGCCAACTGCTGTATAGACATAGTTGTCATATCATGTTGTAAATATTCTGAGGACAACTGATCATGAAATTCTTCCTGTCAGATGAAAAGCTAGGGCCACACCTGTCTCAGGCTTTGTATTATTAAATATGATAAGGTCATATTGCACTCAGAGGAAGGAATATTAAAGGCAATGTACATTAATAGGTGCTGAGAGTTTGGAGCTTGATCAAATGCCAGGTTTCTAAACAAAGAACTTTCAAAATACACTAATTTTGAACTTTACCACAATTTGGATAACCTTTGTACATACTCAGCTAATACTGTCTGTGTCACACGTTTAATTCAGTTGCCCTCAGGAGAGCGAGCACAGGAGGGACGGAATATGAGGTCTTGGTACAACTCAATTCGGCAGCAAAGAAAGATATGCCCTTACTTATTTTGTCCATTCAGTTGCTTTAGGTATATTTAAAGTGTGTGTTAAGTTGGATTAGCTGCATTATTGAATCTCAGCTTTGAACCTCACTAGATGGTGCCAGAGGGTGTGAACTAATGGATTATGGGACAGAAGTCTGCTAAGACATTTTTTATTTTTTATCTTTTTTTAACCTTGCTTCCTATTTACTCAGGTTGCTTGGCTGAGCAAGAGTTCACTTTTCAGGAACATTCAGTTCATGCCCCCCTGCCCCACACACACAGTTACAGAGTTACACCTGCATTTTGCTGAGGGCACACACACAAATACACAGCCATTGCTGAAAGTGTTTAATAGTCAACAAAATGTTGTGATTAGCTTGGCTTTTCCCATGAAATGTATTTTTTGGTGCAGGATTTCTTCACTGGATAGCCTTCAATTATGGCTCCTGCTCCCCCCATTGAGCCCCTAAAGCACCTGCATCCCGAGGAGGAAAATAAGTCCTGTTTTATTCATATGCTCTGTGCTCTCACTACAGTCACATGTATTTTTCAGCATTTTTAGATGGGGACAGACATACATTATGTCCTGGCAACCATGCTTTTGTCCTACTATTATTTGTTCTAATAAAATATTAATATTCAAAGGTACACATTGTCTTTCTAATCATAGGTTCACCAATTGGACAGCTGTAATGTACAGTAATTGGCACAGTTCTGCTCTCACATTTTACTTGCTGACATTTGAAAAAAGGTGTAATGTGAAGAAATGTAATTGATGCAAATGCATCTGTAAAAAGGTACAAAAAAATTTGGGGGATTGTTTTCTTAAGTAGTCCAAGCATTTTAATACATTCAACTACATTTGATTTCAGTACATCAACCTGCAAAGCAAACATGCATTTTATTTCTTAACTAATGCTGGGTGCCTGCTGGGTTTTGCCTTTTGCTCAGGCACTTTCAGACTAGACAAACATGGATATCCATCCAAACAGTTGTCTAATTCATTGATCAGACCTTTCCAGAAAGTTTTTTTCCCATAGATCAGCACAATACCTGAGGCAATGGTATAAATAGATGTGAAGAAAAACGTGAGCACGATGGCATTCTCATGATACACAGCGATCTGATAGTTTACGTACAAGTCAACCACAAGGAAGAGAAGAAAGATGACCACCAGAGACATAGCCATCTGGATCACTCTCATCTGAGAGCCAAGCTTAGGAGGGTGAGTGCCGTTGGTGCTCGCTTTCATGTGACGAAGATGGATGGTCAGGTGGATGGAGATGGAGATGCAGCATTTCATCATGAGTATCCCTGGCAATACATCAGCAAGGAGAAGATAGACAGCATCATAAATCTTTCCAGATTCTGTGCTGGGCATCAGAACCCCACAATCTCTATTTGCTGTGGTGTGATTGGCAGGGTGGAATACCACAAGCATTGGCATGCAGGTGCCCAGGGCGAGCAGAGGGATGAGGAACACGGTTAATGTCACATGCTTGAGAATGGCAGCTTGGATCTGGGTGTAGCAATGGTTGGGTGTGTTCACCAGCTTGGTGCTATAATAAAAAGTCAGAAAGCTGCTGTCCCATATCACAATGAACTTCAGACTGGAGATCAGCAGCAGCATCATAGTGTATGGCATCTGGATGATGCAACATGCGCTGTCCACTTCATCCATAGTCATCCAGACATAGGAGATTGTCTGGTGGGCTGTGTTTGCAACTGACAGGGCAACCATGATGGTTTCACTGGGGCTCCACGTTTTTTTGTATCTATATTTCTGCAGACTCAACAGGAAGATGTAGAGATTGAAGAACACAGTGGTGATGGCCAACAGACCTGTCATTACCCAGATGGCCCTTTTATTTGCCACAAGCATTGCAAAACCTCGAGACCCACCTTTAGAAGAATAACTTCATATTTATATGTGTAGCACTTGGCTTGGCAATCTGCGGAGTGTTCTGACTATTTTTTTCTTTTTTTAGCTGCATTCAAAGAGATGACAAGAAAGATAGAATTAAGCACATATACTCTTCATTTCTTCAACAGAAATAAATCTGTTTCTGTTTGTCAAGGGCCTGGGGAAAAGTCTTACACATTTAGCTTCATAACACATAAAACAAATTTAAATAAGCTCCATTAAAATCTTCAGTGGTTAGAGGTTATAATTTGCGATCTACAACTTAGGTGGTTGTATGCAGAAGGAAGAGTAGCTGAGACTGAGTTGTTACAGCAGTTGGAGCAAAAGGAAATCTTTCATTCGTACCTCGGAAAAGGTCCCTTGAGGTGGTTGAGCCTTTTTCTGAATCCCATACAAGGATTCTGCTTACTCTCTCTTTGCTTGCAAATTCACAATACGTTGTCTGATTCAATGCATTTGACAACAGCTGAAGAATCCTTTGTTTATCTGTGTGTTAATCCTTGCCTGAAGTTCTCTGCTGTATGCAACCAACAAGGTGAAGTTCTTGGATTTAGGAGTTCCTTGAGGCATTATATGTAGGCATTATGATTTGCATCAGTTATGACCACAGGTAGTGGTGGCGAGATATTTGCATTCACATGGGATGGCCAGGATATGGACTCTTGTCCAGTGACTGTACAGTATGTGTCTCACTGCACCATGACAGCAGCTAACCCACAAACCATAATTACCAGATTCAAAATGTAAATGTGTTGTTCCTGTGGCCTGGCCACATATGAACACACAAACACACATTTACACATTTGTGGCTATGCCCCACAGGTGGGATGTGAGTTAGAGGAGAAGTAGAAGTTCCGGAATGAGTAAGATTAAATGATGCAGAATAACCCCAGAGATGAGAGTGGTTATTGGTGCAGACTTCAATAGACATGTTGGTGCAGGCAATAGAGGTGATGAAGAAGTGATGGGCAGGTTTGGTATCCAGGATAGGAACACAGAGGGACAGATGGTGGTAGACTTTGCAAAATGGATGGAACTGCAGGGAGCAGACAAAAGTATAGTATCGTATAAAGGTAAAGGTAGAGGGAGCAAAGGCAAAACAAAAGGCGTTCGATGACTTGTATGCTCGGTTGGACAGTAAGGAAGGCGAGAATGATTGATATAGGTTGGCAAAACAGCGAGATAGAGATGGAAAGGATGTACAGCAGGTCTGGGTGATTAAGGATAGAGGGATATCTATTGACAGATGCTGGAGAAGTGATGGGAAGATGGAAAGAGTACTTTTTAGAGCTGATGAATGAGGAAAATTAAAGCTAGGATAGAAGAGGTGACTATTGTAGACCACAAAGTAACAGAGATTAGTAAAAGTGAAGTGAGGACAGCATTGAAGAGGATGAAGAATGGAAAGGGTTTGTCCTGATGATATACCTGTGCGTTACAGTTTCTGGCTAGATTATTAAACAGGATCTTAGAGAGTGAGAAGATGCCTGAAGAATGGAGAAGAGTGTGATGATGGCCATTTTTAAGAATAAGGGGGATGTGCAGAATTGCTGTAACTGTAGAGTGATAAAGTTGATGAGCCATACAGTGAAGTTATGGGAAAGAGTAGTGGAAACAAGACTGAGAGCAGAAGTCAGCATTTTTGAGCAGCAGTATGGCTTCATGCCTAGAAACAGTACTATAGATGCAGTGTTTGCTTTGAGAGTGCTAATAGAGAAGTACAGAGAAGGTCAGAGATGCATTGCGTCTTTGTAGACCTAGAAAAAGCACACAACAAGGTGCCGAGAGAGGACCTCTAGTATTGTATAAGTAAGTCTGGAGTGCCATAGAAGTATGTTAGCCTGGTGCAGGGCATGTATGTTGGCTGTGAGACAGTGGTGAGGTGTGCTGTAGGTGTTTCAGAGAAGTTAAAGGTGGAGATGGGACTTCATAAGGGATCAACTCTGAGCCCCTTATTGTTAGCAGTGGTGATGGGCAGGCTGACAGATGAGGTTAATCAGGAATCTCCATGGACCATGATGTTTGTAGATGACATTGTGATCTGTAGTGAGAGCAGGGAACAGGTTGAGGAAAATCTAGAGAGGTGGAGGTATACTCTGGAAAGGAGAGGAATAAAGGTTAGTCGCAGCAAGACAGAGAATATATGAGTATGAATGAGAGGAACCCGGGTGGAACGGTGAGGCTACAGGGAGTAGAGATCAAGAAGTTAAGAGGATTTCAGGTACTTAGGGTCAAGAGCCCAGAGCAATGGAGAGTGTGGAAAAGAGACAAAGAAAAGGGTTCAAGCAGGTTGGAATGGGCAGTGAAAAGTGTCAGGAGTTCTATGCGATAGAAGACTATCAGCCAGAATTAAAGGAAAGGTTTACAAGACAGTGGTGAGACCAGCAATGCTGGATGGTTTGAAGACAGTGACATTGAAGAAAAGACAGGAGGTAGAGCTGGAGGTAGCAGAGATGAAAATGTTGAGGTTCTCTTTCGGAGTGACGAGGATTGATAGGATCAGGAATGAGTCCATCAAAGGGACAGCACATGTTAGAATTTTTGGAGAGAAGGTCAGAGAAGCCAGACTGAGATGGTTCGATCATGTACAGAGGAGGGATAGTGAATATGTTGGTAGATGGATGCTGGAATTGGAGCTGCCAGGCAGAAGGTCTAGGAAGACAAAGGAAAAGATTTATGAACATAGTAAGAGAGGATATGACGTTAGTTGATGTGAGAGAAGAGGATACAGAGAATAGGGTTAGATGGAGAAGGTTGATTTGCTGTGGTTACCCCTGCAGGGAAAAGTCGAAAGAAAAAGAAGAAAAGCAGATATTGCATACAAGGGTGGCTAATTCATGGCAACAATTTAGGACCAAATTTCATCTGCCTTTTAAAATGCGCCAAATGTAAATGAGATGGAGCCTTTGCTTTCATTTTAATTCCTGTAAAGCCAGCTTTTTTGAATGATTGCCCTTTAAGATAAGTTATCAGATTAGATATGATTTCTAAATGAAGTTGCCAGACACTTAATTAATGACTTATTAATTTCGTCGGTTTGTGCTTGTATCTGGACCAGACTTCTGTGTATTTACTAAAGACTTTTGTATGCCTGTTCAATGACAATTAAAATGGGCAGACAATAAGACACAAACATTGATGAGAGCAATCACAAGCAAAAACCTTTAACTTGTCTTCACGTGAAGTATCTGTGACATATATTGGATATGTGTGTTGTTTGTATTTAACCTGCAGCTGTTTAAAAATTCCCTTGGGTTGCATGTGCAAAAATGAACGCTGCTAGTGAACTCTAGCTCTTGGTGCGGCTAAGTGTTCGTGCACATTCAGTGACCCAAGAGACAGTGAACAATCATCACATTCAGCAGGAGGATATGATAGAAACTCACAGAATGTTATGGTTTTAATCTTCCTCCTGGCTGCAGCATCAAGTTTGGACCCCTTGTGTTTGTGTAACATGAAACCTCTGCAGTCTTGTTTTGTCAGGTGGCATGAATATGCAGTTTGAGTTTTCTCCCATGTGGTGACAGTCGAAGTGCTGTTTTGAAATGCTGCTGACGGGACCCCCTTAACCTTTCAAATGGTGTTAAGAATGTGCTGTGTGATACAGTCTGACATGGTTTTCGGATATCAAGTCTACTTTGGGACGTAAAGAGCACTGCTGTAACATGCTGCTCTTCTAACCTTGACCTGCGAACACAGGCAGTCAGCGACCTTGTCCATCTGGCTGCACAAACTTGGAAGGTGGAGGTCTTGGATTACCTTTTGTCTTGCTCTCATCATGGCTCAGGGTTGTGAATATACATGAGACTGAGTATATACTTGACCTTTAAAAAGGTAACACATTGTAGATTGATAATCAGATTATCAGAGTTTGTATCATCAGACATTGCTGACTCTTGAGTCAGGAGCTGAAAAATTTGGAGTCCATATATCTCAAATATTTCAGTCAGATTGTTTTGGTGGCATGGTGGGCACAGTGCTTACATTCCCGCCTCACAGCAAGAAGGACCCAGGTTTATTTTCCACAGTAAGGCTTCTTGGTCTGTTCAGGCCTTTCTGTGTGCGTGGTGTTTACATGTTCTTTCTGGATCTGTGTTGGTTTCCTCCGGGTTCATTAGTTTCATCCAATAATTCAAGCCCAAACCCCCTCTCACCCAACGACAGCTGGGATAGGCTACAGCACACCTGCGACCAGCGAGTGCTGGATAATTGGTAGACAATGTATGAAAGAAATTGGTGTTTGATTCCATGGCCATTGCACATTGAGAGAGATTATTACCAAACAGCATTACTATTCAGACACCCCTTGATTAGAAAAAAATGACAGAAAATTTAGGCTGGAAGATGTTGCATCATGTACATGATTTACTTTCCTTTATACCTACTGGTATACATTTGTCCAGAGACAGGAGAATCTCTTAACATATGCAAACTTGACATATGAAATTCAACATTACCTCATGCGTAACTATCATTCGAAATACTTATTTTGTTATTTCTTTTGAACATTTACACAACTTTCAAAATCTATCTACCAAAATTCAGTAGAGTTCAAATTGGGAGGTTGAGATATCAGGGGCCTTGTTTTAACATTATACATCTGAGCTTGGATTTTTGCAAAAAGAATGGATATATGAACATCAAAACTGCCTTATTTTGCAATCACAAGGAAGGAGATTTTCTAAGAACATGTAATAAAAAAATCATAAAACAGCTAAATTTGAGGACAAATACAACATTGAGGGAACAGTCTCATTGAGTCACTTTTTACATGTAGCAAGTAAAACATTACTTAGGTTTTCATGATCATGTTGAATCTGTACATTAATATTTTTTCAAAAAAAATCTAGTGTCATCATTTTTAGTGGAGTTCTGACATCAGAGATAGTTCATTCATCAATTTCAAAATAAAATTTGGAAAAACATTTACTAATATTTGTTTTCAATGAAGTTCAAGATGGGCTTATAGACACTTTCAATTTTGGTGAAAGAACTCTTTATACTACTTTTTTAACCATGGATAAAATTCATCTCGTATCATTTTAATTCATATTTCATTATATCATAAATGTTGAATTTTCTTTTATAAATTTTAGAAAACAAATGTAACAGCTTATGCTCTTCTTTTAGGTTGCTATTCTTCTTGTTATTGAGATAATTTAAGAGTTGACAGATGCCACAGACCCTGGTTTCACTCAAGACAAATTGTGAAAAAATAAATTGGTGAATGAAAAGTGACACTTCAAAAAAGTGCCAGCACTGCTTGTTAGCGGACTAAATGGTGTTTAAGAATCTGTCCTTTTGAGTCAGAAAGTATAAAATGTTACATAGGTGACTGGTATGAAAAACATATATATATATATATATATATATATCTGTCCTCAGAGACAGATGCATTAAACACTTGAAGCATATGCTCATCATAATAATGAAAATTTCGATGCAGAAATTTTGTTGGAGTACTTTAAGAGTGTCGTATTTGTATTTTGTCTGAAGGAGAGGGAATTCTCCCAAAAAGGGTGTCCATGGCTGACTTTATCACAGGGCGCCCACCAACCTTTTATCCATTATTTATTCAACACACTATGCTCAAAAGGGGATGAGGCTAATGGAAGGTCTTTTGATGAGAGTTGGGCCTGCAGGCACAGTGCTGACTCGGCCCACTAACTGTGACAGTTGTGGTTTGGTCTGTCAGACTACTAATAACTAGCTTCCTTTTTTTTGTAATTATAAAAAAAAAGGATATTAGGTTAGCGATTACATCTTTCCAAAGGACACTAGCACTTAAGACAACCAGAGGAGGGAGTGTCAGAATTGAGGAGGGAGTGAATGCACTTGATGCAATAATGAAGTATGCTACTTCTCAGTGAAAATAATACGAAATCCAGAATATTCAAACATAATATTCTTTATGATTGCCAAATAAAACCAAGTTGGCCTTTATTAGAAATTCCTCATGCCAGAAGCAGATAGTTCAGATGTTTCTCTGTTATGTCTGAGTAAGTAAAAGCAACAGGTAGTAAAATGAATGATAAGAAGTATGTCACAAAATACACAATAACAAATCAACTATATCTGGGATAAATATCTTAGGCTTTGAGCGGTCAATTTAAAAACATTTTTTTAATAGCAATTTAAAAAGATTTGTATTGATGTGGGCTACACGTCCACATAGGAACAAATACAAGAAATAGAAAGAGATACCCTTCACAATTAATGTGGTTTTGTTCAGTGGCAATAAAGATATTTACAGTGCATCATTAAAGTCCATCTGTTGAGTTCAGATTACAGAACACCTGCCATTGCACCAACTGATACAAATATGTATTGCAAGTTGTCATAGATAGGCCTATTTATGTCTGTAAAACTGACTTTTTACACAGGGTATCCATATTGATGATCGTACAGGAGTGGAGGAGGTCTCTCTCCTTCTATGGTTGGTTGTGCTGACATAGTTCCTCTGCCTGTCGTGGTGAAGCTGTGACCTGATGCACTTATGCTGGGCAGGGGGCTCCTCACTGAGCTGTAGTGCACCCCATGGTGAGTCCGGTAGCCTAACACAGAGCGGATGCTGGAATGCCTGCTGGATGGTCCGCTCTCTGGGGCCCGGGTGTCCTCCCTGAGGAAGAAGGTTGCACGTATCAGGAACAGATGCATGGCTTTCTTAATGTGTGTTTGAAAATCTTTTGAGTATTGATGCAGTACTTTATCTCATTTGCAACTTCCTTCTCATAGCGGCGCTTATGGCAGCAGCAAATCAAGAGCCAGATGAGGAACAGTAGTAGGAGCAACAGCAGCAGAGCTCCAAACACTGCCCCTACTATGACCCCCACTTTATTGGTAGCTGAAGGAGGAGATTATGGAGGAGGTTTAGTAAATTCTCTTTCTTCACAGTTTTGAGAATAACCATTAATGACAGGCAGTAGTTTTTCCATTATAGTTACAATAACCATCCATTCATCGTCTACTGCTTGTCCTACAGTAGTGCAGGGGACACTGGGGCCTGTCCCAACTGCCATCGGGCGAGAGGTGGGGTACACCCATGACTGGTCACCCGTCAGTTGCAGGGCCTCATACAGAAACAACCACTCACTCTCTCATTTATACATAAGGGCAATGTTTCCCAATTTTTGTTACAAATAACCATACAGGGAAATGTTTAGATGCTCATCCAGGACAGGGGTTCAGACCCCCCCACCCCCCACAGGCAAATAAATATTTTAGATATTTAGTTAATTTCTAGTTTCTAGATTTTTATCTCTCCTTAAAATTATGGCTGTTTTCTTCTGTCCTTGTTGATTTTTATTTGACATCTTCATTTATCAATTGCAGTTGCCCCCAGGGCTACCAACTCCCGCCTTGGCAGCTCTATTACTGCTCTGGGATATTTGCTATAGTGTTTCTTAGCTAAAATGTGAAACAATGCTTTCAGGAACTTACGGTTGTATGCATGAAGTGCATATTTACACTGTGCTGTGCCGACAGCATTTCTTGCCTCGCACACATAACGTCCGATGTTGCTGTCTGTATGATTCGTAATCAAAAGCTCCCCTGTCTGAGGGTCTTAAAGAAAGAGTAAAAAAACAAAACAAACAAAAAAAAACAATGTAAGCACATCATATGAGTACAACCTTTTATGTATGTCTGCTCTTGGGTCTGTGTAGTTGCTGCTTTACCTTGGGTTGCAGTAGATGGAATTGTACCCCCAGTTTCTCTTTTCCACTCATAACTAAGAGGAGTGGATCCCTGAGAGGATTTGCAGCGGACTAAGACTCTACCTCCTTTCTCCTCGCTGCCTTCAACCCAACATTTTGGCACAGATGGAGGGACTAGCAATAGAAAAGAAGTAAGCCACTAGCACTGTAAAAATGTTTTCATAGTAATGCCTCAATACTGTAGTTCATCATGGAAGAGCATGTGTAAGCAGAAAACAATTTGACGAAAGGCTACAGAGGTGTGATCAGTGAGTAAGAGAGGAAGAAAATTAGAAAAGGCCCTGAACATTTCAAGTGAGTTACAGCAGCTTTTAAAAGACTGGCAAGAACATAAACAGGTAAGACCTGTTAAAAGGAATTTCTCCTTACCCAATACCACAAGAGTTACTTTTCGCATGTCTACACCTGGTGCCTTTTTGACTTTGCATTGGTAGGTGGCAGTGTCTGACAGCCTCACATCAGAAAGAGATATTGTAGCATCTCCCTGCTTGGGGTCTCCTGTGAAGGTGAGCCTTTTGGAGAGAGCAGGGTCATACTGGTGTGTCTGGCCCGCTGTGTAGGATAAGATCTGAGATGCCAACATTGCACTGAGTGAATATAAAGAAGATTTTCAGGCAACAAAGCTCAAAGCTAAGTTTCACCCTATTTTTAGGGATGTTTGTTTTCGACCTCTGTCCTCCAAAGTGCTCCTACCAGTTTGTCATTCTGTGTCATATCCGGGCTCACATTGAACCATTCAATGTCAAGCTCTCCTGTGTCTTGAGGGCTGGGGGTGTAGGTGCATCCCAGAATGACTGTCTCCCCCTGGGGCTTTTGGATGGTCTGTGGGCCACTCGATGTCACCTGCATGGCTGCTGTCATATCTAATTGGTCAAATAGAATTTGTCTGATTTCTTTCCATAACATAAACTTTAAGGAGTCTCAAACAAGAATAAGTCCTCTCTTAGAAAATGCATGTATATTTTTTTCCTACTTGATTGCATTCAATGCTCTGTGCTTCTGAATAATGTGGAGTGCTGATGCGTGACTAACTGGCCTCTTTAGCTAAACTTGTTAAACTTAGTTGAGGATTAAAGGGAGCATCTAATCTGAAAATGACTAACATATTGACTTAAAGGTCTCTTAACTGCTTAAATATCAGAACTTTAGAGTTAAGATTATCTTATCGTATCGTATCGTATCTTATCTTATCTTATCTTATCTTATCTTATCTTATCTTATCTTATCTTATCTAAAATGATTGAAAATGAAAGCAAGCAATTGTGGGGCGCTCACCAATGTTAGTAGTGTGCATTCCAGTTATACTTGGACACTTAATCAGAATGAATGACATGCTTGTTATCTAGTAACACACTTGAAGAGATGTATCCTTGTAAGGTCACTCAACGTCTTCAGCTTTGAAACAATTTCTATCTGAAAACATCCTTCAATAAAAATCTTAAAGGACATGATAATAAATCCAGTCACTTACAATGCCGCTCACAATTCAACCCAAACACTGCTCTAAGAACATTTTTGCTTCAAATTAAAGGATACATGGATATTTAGAATCACAGATATAATTAAAAGGAATCATTGGAATGAAAAGTATATTAGTCAGGCTCATGTTTACAGTGTTAAATCCCTTTGAAGGTTGTGATAAAGTTGACATGTACATGTTGAGAGGCAACTATCTGGCCAATGAATGCACAAGCTACATACAAAGTCCAACAGATATTAAAATCCTGGCTTCAGTAACCAGACAAGAGGCTAAGAAAACACTTTCTTCCCAGTTAATCCTGGCAACCCGCACTAAAACTTAAAGTCAACCAAATTTATGTTCAATAATTCGGTAGGGATTTAAGGATTTTTTGAGGAAAAAAAAGTCAAGCATGTAGTCCTTGTGTCTACTCTGTTCATGTTGTTCAAATAGTAAAAATCTTCACAGGGGGAGAGTCACGTCTTTTACTTTACAGAGGAAAACAACAGCTCAGCTGTCTGCACTAGTGCTCAGTATGAAAGGAGGGCATGAATGTAATTCAGGCTACCTGTCAGCCACCCGCACCATATCAGTACGGATCATTGAACATCAGCAATGCAATGCGCTTGGTGACATTAGTAAGGCCATCTGTTGTAAGTGCTTGCGAGACTGGCCTGACTTTCTGCTTGAATCACAGATCAGACCACTGGAACCCAAAAAGAGATTTATTTACTACTCTCAAGCCAGTCAAAGTTTCGTGTTAGTGTCTGATCCTATATTCTTTTTCAACATAACTTTAAATGGTGGGGCGACCAGTTGAGGATAACTTTATAAATTTAACAAATATAATCACAAATATCAATGAAATAATAACTGGGAACAGACACAAGAAGCAGACGCAAGAAACAAAATACATTTCGACAAAACTTTATGTATCGGAACTGCATAAAATAGGCGAGTAAAGCCTTAAAAATCCAATGTGATGCAGAGACCAAAATATGTTCTGTTTTGGAAATAAGAAATAATATTTAATAGCTATGGCTCCTGTCACAGAGTCACACTTTTTGAAAGATGGGCTTCAAATTGAAGGAGGAGGTATTTGGAGAGCGGTCTCCTTCCACAGACAGATGACTTCGGACAGATGACTATCTAACATAGAATACATTGGTGAGATGGGGGAGAGGGGTGATCTGATATTATGCACTCTCTGTAACACATCTGACTGAAGGTGTATGTGCAGTAACTGACCCACAAGTTTCAAAGCAAAACAGTCTTACTCACCTGTCTGCAGCTGAAATGTTACCAGAAAAAGCAGAGCCACCTTCAGCCTCATGCTGAAGTATGCAGTCTCCATTAAAACCTGAGAGCAACATTTAAATGAAGGGATTATGAGGGACATATTTCATTGTGGTCTATCCCTCTCATGTTGTGGTTCTCTTTAATGACTTACATTACAAATATTACTAATTATAACTATTACTATGTGTGCCCCTACATTGTTTTTTTGATAGCCTAGGGCCAACCTCAGCATGAATATCAAGCAACAGTAATGTAGATTGTTATGGAAATCACCATTTAGGAAAAAGTAAATCCAACATACCTTACAATGTGTGATTTATCCAAAGAAATCACCATTTAGGAAAAAGTAGATCTAACATACCTTACAATGTGTGAATTATCCAAAGAAAAAATGTGTCTTGTGAGACCTGACAATGTCTCAGGACTGGTGTAGCTTTCTTATTTGGTCTCAGGTGAAACTCAGATGCAGTAAATGGCCACACCCTCTCTGTCCATAGTGCATCTGGAGGCCACTCCCTAACTGGGAATGTTCAAAACACAAATATATTCAATTCATATAAGAATACAAACACAGAAGTACAATAAATCTGTTGATATTTGCTTTATTTGATCAAAATATGAGTGAGAAATACTCTGATTGTATTTCTGTATGTATTGCTGCATCGGATCCCGAGCATATGTGTAAAAGCTCTTGAGGGAGATCAAAGATTACCTGCCATGTTAAATATGTCTGCAAATATGTTGCTCCGCCACTTCACGTGCCCATCAACATATTGCATATCTGCTGGAAAGCTAATCTTTAACATAATGATGCATGGCAACACCTACTGTGTGGAATGGCACTGACAAAAAATTGTCAAAAAATATTTCAGCAGCTTATATGTTTAAAAAGAATGAACTTCTTGAACAGAATAGGAAAACAAAACATCCTGACGCACCCATGGCTACACACTGTTGTTCCCCAACTATTCAATTCTGACCTACAGTAAGATGTATCTCAGTGCGAAGTGACAGCCTTGTCAGCACATGATGCCTGTATTGTATTATTCTTCTCATTAAAAAAAACATATTTCTTCTTTGAATCTGCCTTTAATATCACATATTTTTTTATAATCAGCAGTGAATGATATATCAGAATGGATCATTTTGACATCCGGCTAAAGAACTCAGTATAATTGGTTGTAGAGGCTCACTAATCTGTTTTTTTCCACAAAGACTCACTTTGGCTGATGATCCAAAGATCAAAAGAAAGAAATTCTCTATTAAGTAGGACAGTGCAGGGAAAATTTTTTTTAGTGATTGTGTGTGAGAGCATACATTATGTGATGTGCGCTTGGTGTGTGACGGTGGCCATTTGGAAACTTAAGAGCTGGTTTAATGCAATCTTGCCAACAATGTTGATTCACGAGATGAACCAATCAGTATTCATCAGGATGGAACGTAATCAGAAAGCAAATGTGAAACTGGTGGAGAACTTCCTGTTGTGCTTTTGTAAGCTGCTTTACAGAAGCATGAAGAAAACAAGTGAAAGTATTTTGCTACTTTTCCTACTCATACCACTTTTAAAATGCCTACCTACTAAGGTTTAAATTTATTATGGAGAATAACTGATTTGTTATTTAATCTTTTATTGTTATTGGCTCTCCATATAGCATTCACTGTTGAAGAGACAGTCCAGTTTAATCCATCGGTTCATGTCAACGTACACCCCTGACACGTCAAAAAAATAAACAAGATAAGAGACAGGAGGGATGAGCAGTGGCTGACAATGATTTTGTGCATTGGTGAAAAATTAATGTTCATTAACATTAATAGTCTTTAATTTCAACAACATGAAATGGTGTAAGCAGTGAAACATAAATGACACTATCTTTTGAATTTATACGTTTTGGAAACTGTCATTTTACTTTAACCACAGTAAATAATTTGAATACACACTTCCTCATTAAGTAACCTTTTTAAACAAGTATAGATACTAAAACAAAGTATTGGTGCTGAAAGAGTATAAAATACGGAAGCATGTTCTTTCTCTGTTCCTCAGCTTTGATTCAGATACCATAAAAGGTAACCTCAGTACAGTAAATTATATCTTGAGGTGTTTAAGTGTCAGGATTTGTATTATGCAATGCAGATTGGCTGCTCTACCAGCAGGTTGTTAATTTCCCCTATGCCTCCACCCTGGTATAAGAGGGTTTTCTGGCAGCAGAACACTGCATTGAACAGACCGTATGACAGGGCAAGACATTCAGTTCTGGGACAAGACACAAGACCACCATTAAGAGGGCAAAAAAAGAGAAAGTGGACTGGCCTGATGCATGAATATGTGACCTGAATCTTTGTGAACATGTTGCTCACAGCCGTCTTGTCAAGCTAATTATCTTATGTTGGTGGTAATGAAACCACCTCTTTGTCTTAACAGCCAAGACTTAAGCTATCTCCATTTATTTCCCCATTTTGGCAAATACAGCCTAATCACACTGCAGGGTAGCAAGCTAACCACCTTAACAGATGTCCAAATTGCAAGTAACCAGCTTTGCAGGGGGGGCAAACAAATGACCAGACCATGAAGGGAGAGGCAAGAGAGACAGGGTTTGCCAGCAGTAATACTAAAATAGCACAGCAACATGACTCACAGTGTGTCAATGTCAGCCAGCCAGTTAGGCACATATATTCGTCTTTTTAAGGTGGAACGCAACTGGGATGAAGATTGCGCTTCTGGCAGGGGGTAGTAGTCACTCAGCCCCTCAAAAAGCTGCGTGAGTGGAATATAGCCACTGCATTTTGGGGCACACAATATACTCACGATCCCCTTGAATGCCAGAAATACAATGCCCACTCTTTGACAATTAAATTAATATTTTTCTGTCTTCATTTCAAGATTAATTTTTAACAGATTTCTCTCGCTTGCAATGAAGAATACAAAAGTAGCTTCAGAAGAAGTGCAAATACATTATCTTTTCTTTTGCAACTGATGTGATCATCAGATCATCAGAGTGCAGTGAGCTTCCCTTGTCTGGTTGTTTTAGAATAGCTAATAAAGAGGAAAATTAATGGACTGTGAGTCAATCCGAGAGATCAATCCCTGAGAGAAAGTGCTTGTGTACTACAGTATGTATCAATGCAAGCTTGAATAATGCTGGACAGAGCTGGATGGAGTCGCATTGGTTACCTGCTATGATTTCATTCTTCAGTGATGTAGAAACTAGTGCATCTAAGGGGAATATTGTTTACACATGTCATTTATTTCCATCACGAGCATTGAAATATGCTATAAAAGAAATGATATGCATTGGCAAAAGAAAAAAAAGGGGAAAAGAATTAACCTGAGACTGAATTTGAAATGTACCACATGAAGCTGAAGTCTGTCTGAGTTGAGCAGGGTCACCACATTGAATAGGGATTAAAGATACACACAAAGGGTTTTGACTACCTGTAAATCACTTCAGGTTTGACTTTCTGTCTACATGGACCTGATAAAGGTTACATCATTATCACAGCCAGTGTAATCAAGACTGCTGCCACAACCCCTTATGCTGCACATGCAGAAAAAACAACACAATGAAAGAAACACATTTCCTAAATCTACACATTGCACATTTATAGAGTTGAAATTACTGTGCTATAGTTATTAATGGGTGAAACAAGAGAATCTTTGATGGTTCCTCCTTAATGGCATCCTCAGGTGGTCTGTTTAAACTTCTAACCCCTGAACATTAAAAGGCAAAGCTCTATAAGAGACTGCATATGAATTAAAAAAAAATGAGAGTTTATTGTGTATTTACTAGTCAGCCCTTCCCTTAATTCACAAGCAGCCCACCCACACATATACCCACTCATACTTGCACACAAGCCTCAAGCAGAATGCGCATGGATACTGGACCCCAATAATCCAATAAGGTGTGCCTCTTCTGCTAAACCCAGTGAAGTCTGGCACACTGTGACAGTCCACGGAGAGAACAGTCTTGTAAGTCTCCCTTGCAGGATTGGGATGGAAACTGTATTCTCGGATAAAGAAATTCAGATCTCTCCCTCCTCTCCTCCCTACTAATAGGAAAGCTGATGTTTCCCACACACATGGGGGAATAATGATATCATGATGTGGTTCGACGCTGACTATGTTTCTTTCAATGACAAATTAAGAGGGAATTTTCCGAGTAACGGCCTGCGGCTAAAGACTTGTGCTAAAAAATTGTTTGATGTCTTGCTTTATTGTGTTGTATCATAAATCAATGTCACGAAAAGCCAAATCAAAACAAAGCAAAAACATTAATTTGGAAAAAAAAATAATACTGTAAAATTGATTGGCTGTTGGATTGATCCTCAAACATGATTTTCCTTGTCTGAAACCAGCATAATTATTCATAAAATAATGGCAATTTTAATCAAAACAATAGTTTGTGGGGAAGATAATTTCCTTTTCGGAGCAGCATATTTGGGAACTTGTCTGTGTCATTGTCAGAGAGTGTGACAATGTGTGTACAGTAATCAAATCATCACACTTCACACAGCAGCAGTTTCACCCCCCTTCCACTCCTGTCACATTTTCAAACTGCAGCTCTGCAACTAACCCATACTCAGCACATCATCAGCTTTATTCAAATCCTGGTTCTGACTTTGAATGTAACCCTGAGCCTTTAAAATAATTTCAGGTAATCCCAAAGGTAGACTGATCCTCTTTCATACATTAATTTCCAAAAATCTTCTTCACAAAGTTGTTAGGATAAAGATAAGGATAATACTTTATTGATCCCCATAGGGGAAATTTGGGTGTTGCAGCAACAACATTAGAAAACAAAAAAAACAACAAAAAAAAAAAACAGGAAAGATATGTATACACATATGTAAATGCATACACATATGCACATATGTCACCATACATGCCAACACACACGTATACATACGTATATACACACACATACACATACTTACATATAATATATATACACATATACACAATATATACATACACATATTTACATAAACACATATAGATAGATAGCACACACAACCAAGAATAAATATATCTTTTCTATCATTTTTTTGAAGGAGAATCACATTGTTGTTAAAAAAAGAAAAAAAAGCTTTTACACGTGCCTTCTATATCATTGTAGTATCTGTAATCCATTACAATGCAAAATAAACTGTATACAACACCATTTACATAATTAATGAAGCCATGACAATTTGGGGGGGCATAACAAAAGCCCTACAACAGCATATTTGTATATCCACTTTGGTTGTTTTATTTAGCATCTCCATAAAACATGTAAGTTTCTTAAACGGTTGCTTATTTCATCAAGTAGAGGATCCAGACAATCAACATGTTGTCAATCTACCATGAGTGAAATATCGACCAATGAGTCTTGAAATATGTACAAAAGAAAAAGATAATTTCAGAAATCACTGTCATTACTGGCTAAGATTGCACAATGCTGCTTTTTAAATCATTGATTATTAATTTATATTTTAAAACCCGCATTCTACACTTTTTGTATCTTCTCGATCCCCAAATAATTTTTTTAAAGACTGCCCCTTTTCTCGATAACAACATTTTGACTGATGATGATAATAATTATATTTTTCATAATCTTTAAATGAAAGTAGACCTTAGTAGTAAGTAAATCTTAGTAAGTAAGACTCTTAGAGGAATATGACAAAAAATTAGTACACATTTATTTTTAACTTTATTAATCCTAAATTAGATTTCTTGTGTTTAAATGGTTGTAAAAGCTGTCTATATGTTAAGTGAAACTGGGCTGTTTCATAAAAATGCCCTTGAAGAATTTCAAGGGTTCTGCTTCAAAAATATGCTCCCTAATACATTTTATCTTGAACATTTGCAATTATACCTTAATCATTGTGGAAGTTGAACCTAAGTTGAAATAAATTTTCCAGACAAACAACAGAAATTGTAATCTTGTTAAGCTTGTATACTAATTTGTTAGAAAACATTTATTTACAGATCCACTAGACACATTAGCATTCATTTAGAGTCAGCAACCTCAAATATTAATTGTCCTGCCTTCAACATTTTTATTCATTGTATATACTCATGTGGCGGACACTAAGGGCCTCTCACGGGACTAGGGGCGGGGGCGTGGTTTAAGTGGGAGACATTATCGCCCCCGGAGGTTCATTGTCAGTTGTTTTTTGTTGTGCGAAAGAAATAAAGTTGCAACTTGTCCACAGCTCCGCCATTTTCTC
Source organism: Fistularia tabacaria (assembly GCA_901007705.1). Taxonomy (NCBI): domain Eukaryota; kingdom Metazoa; phylum Chordata; class Actinopteri; order Syngnathiformes; family Fistulariidae; genus Fistularia; species Fistularia tabacaria. The sequence continues at coordinate 197,484 of CAAKHD010013501.1, forward strand.
TCGTTGCGCTTATTGGTGACCCTGGCTTGACTGGTGCAGAACATGTCCGACTTGGAGTTTGCGACTCCACTTCGGCCACATCGCCCCAACACGCTCAGCCCTGCCCACTGTGTCTGTTGAGCTACCACAGTTTTGGCAGAGCGATCCGGCCTCCTGGTTTCAGCATGTGGAAGGGCTTTTCCACCTGCCTGGAATTATTTCAGTTGATGCCAGGTACTTTTTGGTCATTGCAGCGCTAGACCAGCAGTCCACTTGGCAAGCCATGGAGCTTTTGCGCAAACCCTGGCGGCACAGTTGATGCCGCCTTCAAGAAACTTCTGCTCCGGAGGTACAGCCTGTCTGCTGCAACTTCTATCTCTATCTGGTATGGCCAATGGGTCGGCCGTGGACCTTATGGACAACATGCCGTCGCTGCATGGATCGGACGAAGGTGGTTTCCTTTTCCTGGACATCTTTCTGCGCCAGCTCCCGCCTCTGGTGTGCGCGGCCTTCGCCAACTCCCGGTGTCTGGCTGCCGGTCACTGCCAGGGTATGGCGGAGGAGGCCGATCACTTCCTGCGAGCTACCAGGCGGCCTGCATTCCAGAGCATTGGTGTAAGAGCCCCAACGACGGTGCCAGGGGACTCGGATTCAACTATGGTGGCCGGAGTGACCGTCCAGAGATGACACGGGACCGGCTTCTGCTTTTCCCGCCAGTGGTTTCGAGATCCAGGGCCGGCACTTGAGTGGCAGCTGTGGACGCCGGCGAACACACCCAGCTGCTGTTCATCATAGACTAGAGGCAAGGAATGCGGTTTCTGGTGGACTCTGGCTCACAAAAGAGCCTGCTTGCCCTGACGCAAGCGGACAATTCAGGCCAGAGGCAGCGGCCCACTACTGAGGCTAATGGGTCCTCCATTGCAGCTCAGGGTTGGTGCCTGTTTGTTTCCACGGCATCCATTTTGAGTGGGACTTCATGGTTCCCATGCCTTTAGGCTTGAAAGGAGATGCTCAGACCTTTCAGAGGCTCATTGATTCAGTGCTGCGGGACCTTGCTTTTGTGTTCTTCTATCTTTGATGACAAACTGGTGGCCAGCCCGTCGGCTGATTAGCAACTGGAGCACGTGACACAGGTTTTCCGTCCTTTGGACAAACATGGCCTCATAGTCAACCCAGCTAAGTGTCAGTTTGTACTGCCAGTGATTGACTTCTTGAGGCGTCGCATTTTGCCGCAAGGTGCGGTTCCATTGCCTTCAAAAGTGCAAGCGGTAATGGATTATCCTCACCCGGCCTAGTCAAGGCATTGCAGGATTTCTTGGTGTATGGTGAATTTCTACAACCATTTCCTTCCTCACACTGCCCACCTCCTTCAGCCACTTTACGGGGCTTTGCAATCCAAGGTGAGCGAAATAGTCCACTGGACTCCTGAATGGGTCTAGGCTTTTGACGGGGCTAAGTGCGCCCTGGCTAACAAAGCCCTTCTCACCCATCCCATACCCATGGCTTCCATAGCGTTAAGAACCGATACATCTGACATTGCTGTTGGGGCTGTGGTTCAACAGTGTGTGTTGAATGCATGGCAGCCCCTTGTGCTCTTTAGCAGCAAGCTACGGGATAGCAAGCGCAAGTATAGGGTTTTGAAAGGGAGTTGTTGGCCCTGCATCTGGCGACATTTCATTTCCAGTTACTGCTGGAAGGCCGCTTCCTTCAAGGCTTATATGGATCAAAAGCCATTGAATTTCGCCATGTCCAAAGTGACTGAGCCGTGGTCCGCTCACCAGCATCCCCACCTTGTGGCCATTTCGGAGTTCACATCGGAAATTCAGTATGTGGCAGGGAAGTCCAACCCTATTGCTGATTGCCTGTCCCGTGTGCCCCATGCACATCGAGATGGCTTTCTTGGCTGTAGCCGCCGACCAGCCCGGCAACCCGGATGTCCTCGCCATAAAGTCAAGGCACACTGACCTCAAGCTGGAGGATGTGGTTGTGCAGGAAGGTAGCCCTACCATGTTCTGTGACGTCTCCACTGGCAGTTCCCGCCCAGTAGTTCCGGTGGCTCGGCATTGTCGTGTTTTTGACTAGGTGCACTCCCTCTCTGGGTTCTTAGTTCGTCTGACTTGGTATTTGTAAGGATGTCAAGGAGCATGCGGCTACATGTGTGGCATGCCAGCATGTTAGGATTCACCAGCCAGGGCAGCCCCGAGCCATTTTCGATTCTGGCCAGGTGCTTTGACCATGTCCATGTTGCCGTGTTGGGCCCTATACCTCCTTTACAGGGTTTTACCATGGTTGATCAAACCACCAGGTGGCCGAAGCTTGTCCCGCTGTCCTCCACAACAACCTCGATCATGTCAAAGGTGTTCCTTTCTTCCTGGGTTGACCGTTTCAGCACCCAGTCAGACATCACTTCAGACAGGGGTCCACAGTTCATGTCGGTGCTCTGGTCGACACTGGCGGGGTCATTGGGGGTGAAGGTACACCGTACAACAGCATACCACCCTCAGGCTAACAGCTTGCTGCCCTTCTGGATGGCAACTGGGTAGACCATTTACCATGAGCTAAGCTGGGGCTGCGTTCAGCCCCTAAAGACAACCTCAACGCATTGCCAGCTGTGCATGTTCGCGGTCAATCATTATGAATCCAAGGGAAATTTTTGCCCGAGAGATCTGCTCCTCCAACCTGTCCAGCTATGGATCCTCTTGTGGCCAGCAGCTCTCGGGTTCCGGGGCCCATTCGCCACTGTTTTCCATGGTCTTTCGTGCCTGCAGAGTTGATTTCGGTTCATCTTGTGTTTGTGTGTCATGATGCTCACTGCTAACCCCCGTATGATGGGCCATTCAGCATTTTGGAGATGGGCGTTAAAAGTTTTGCGTTGGATATGGGTGGGTGTAGAGATAGGGTCATGCTGGATTGGCTGAAACCCACACACAGGGAGGCTGGCTAAGTTTTGTCTCCCTTCCGGGTTCTCAGTCGAGCTTGCCCTCCTTCCAGAGCTCCAGCAGCGCCTCTACAGGTCCATCGTCAGGTGCCTCCTGCTGTTTCATCAGAGGGACGACACAGTTGTTATGGCAGGCTGCTCAAGCCTCCAGTGAGGAACTACTTTTTTTTCCAGTGTCCCTTCTTGTTGTTCGGGGGTGTGGGGTTGGACTAGGGGCGGGGGCGTGGTTTAAGTGGGGGACGTTATCGCCCCCGTAGGTTCACAATCATTTTGTTTTGTGTGAAAGAAATAAAGTTGCAACTCATCCACGGCTCCGCCATTTTCTCTCGTTGCGCTACACTCAAATATTTTATAATATACTAAAATCTTTTAGATCAGCTTTAGTTTACTATTAACCAATACCTCAATCCAAATCGTATTCAAACTTTAAATCAAATTACAGATCATAAAGTAGTACATTAGGAAACAAGGACAGACCAGAAGACATTTGATAGTGACCCCACAGAAAAGTATGATGGTCTAAAACCTTTCCTCCCTCTCTCTCTCTCTCTCTCTCTCTCTCTCGCTCTCTTTCTCTCTCTCTCCCTCTCTCTCTCTTTCTCTCTCTCTCCCTCTCGCTCTCTTTCTCTCTATTTTCTTTCCAACCACCCACCCACCCACTCACACACACACACACGCACACACACACACACACACACACACACACACACACACACACAAAGACAGGCAGTACAGACTAAAAGCTAACTCTGTATTGAGCTTCAGTTTAACAAGGAAGGAAAGAGCTTAAACATCAATGAAGCTTTAAAAGAGAGAAATATCTAACTGAAATATTTGATGCTCCTCGCATATGATTTACTGAACTGCATACTTCAGCCATAGAAGCCCTTGACTTAGTCTATTTAAGACACACATTACTTTTAGCCTACCAGATCCATGAGGCACTGTTTATATGAACTGTTGGAACAGTTTAAGTCTCTGCATCAAATGCTCAAATTCCTTTAAACTCCTATTATCAATTAACCCAATAATCAATAAAAGGAATGGAAAAATGACTAGATAGATAAATAAATAAATAAAAAGCTCAAGAAAGAATGAAAGAAAAAAAATGAGTTCTAAAACACTGGGATTAAACAAGAAACATTCAAGGAAAACATAAAATACTCAGTTTAACTTCATAACTCACCTCACCATTGTTTTTAATGGAGCACCACGTTTCCTACTGCCCAAGTAGAAATAAAGTGTCCCAGGTTGTCAGTTAATAAAAATAAATCCTATTCTACCCTGAAACAAGTCTTAATTTATGCTTTTAAAACTATAACTGGTTACTGATTCCCTAGGTCACAAGCCTTATTCTTCTGGGTCAGCCAAATAGCTAATTTTATATAGCCAGACAAATTTTTTTACTTAACTGATACGTGTCTGCATGGGTTTCTTACGGGTTCTCTGGTTTCCTTCCAAAAACATGAAAGGTTATTTGGAAAAACTGGGAAAGTTGCCCAGGTTTGCGTATGAGAGAATGAATTTTTGTCTGTTTATATGTGTGGCCTTGTGATTGCCTGGCGACCAGTCTGCCTCTCACCCGATGGCAGCTGGGATTGGCTTCAGCATCCCTGAGTTGGATAACTAGTAGACAATGGATAGATGATACCTTGTTATTATTCCTGGAATATTTCAGACCAAAGATAAACAAATGGAAAGCACAGTTAACCCTCAGACCAAGAAACACTGGCATCAACCTTGGGCATTCAGTAAACCCATGTCACCTCAGGCTCAAAGCTGCACTCTTAATGTGTTTTTGGCTATAGCGCCATGCATAATCCTCCACTGGAGGTCACCAGTCCAATTTTTCCTGCGGTGATTTGTATAGAGCTCACCAGCTCCTCTTCCGGGAGGTGTCTCGTCCAAAGACACTACACCAACTGGACTTGAATTTCTTCAACGAGAGGTTTCCCCAGTTCAAGATCAAGAAGAATGAGGTAGAAGCGTTGACCACTCACCTCAACATGATTGACGCCCACAACAAATTCACAAATGAGGATGTTACAGCTGACCAACTCCCCTTCTTGGACTGTTGTGTTCGCATCCAACAGGACAGAAGCCTGGACATCAAGATTTACAGGAAACCAACACACACCGACCAGTATCTACTTTTCGATCCCCACCACACCTTTGAGTACAAACTGGCGGTATTCAGAACTCTACACCACCGGGCCAAGAAAATCCCATGCCGAAGGCAGCAAGACTGAGGCACAACACATTAGGAAAGCCCTGGGATCCTGTGGCTACCCAAATTTAGGCTGTGTGGATGGTATCATGTCATTTTGATATGGAGCAGTGTCGATCAGGTCAGCTAGAGGTGATGGAAAAGCAGAAACAGATACTTGCTGACCAGAAGGCAAGAACAGACAGATAAGCGAGTAAGAGACAGGCGATGGATCACGAGAAGAGGATTACATGCTGACTACAATGTTGATTAACTCATGAAGGATGTTACTGACAGTTGAAATGCAGTTGATATCCTCAAAGGCAGCCAGAGCCAGACTCTGAAGAGGGGGTTGGAGTCCCACCTAAGCCAGCTAGAGCCAGAATCTGAAGAGGGGGTTTGAGTTCTGCCTAAGGCAGCCAGAGCAAGAATCTGAAGAGTATATAATATAAAGGGTTAGAGGCCCGTCCAGGTTCCGTGTCCCATGACAAAGGGAAAATAAGGGGTTCGAATACGAGAGATCAGATCTGATTGTGAAGCAATGTAAATGCCATGAGAATAATGATGCTGGAATCTGTTTGAAGGAACGTTATGAATTAAAGGATTCAACGGACCTGGGAATTAACCCCTTGTAATGAGATCAAACAACATTGCTGTCCAAGAAGCTTGTCTCACGAGGCCCCTGGATTGACCAAAGGAGTCATTCATAACCACCATAAAGAGTAACTCAATAACCGAGTGATCGTGTGAGTAATCGAACCAGGAAGGGAGGAAGGACCAAGCAAGACCGTGGCACCCATTCCGCCTCCCAGGACTGTGGGGGATTTGGGGCACTCTCTCTGTACTCACCCTACTGACATTGATCATAGTGATTCCAATAATCCTTACAGCAGAAAGACCCCAGCCCCCGAACGTGACGGCCACCCCTCCAATGACGTGAACAGATCTCATTTGACCCCAGGTCGGGTTTTCAGGCTCACCCATGTACAAAGAAGCGATAAGAGTTCCACGAGGGGTACCGACCGAGTACAAGTTAGCCAACCAGGTGGCGGCAGGGTTTGAATTGTTGCTCTGTTGGTGGCATACAACAATGTGGCCTAAGGTGCCTGAGCCAAAAGGGAGTTGTGGAGGACATCATGTCATTCTGATATGGAGCAGTGTCGATCAGGTCAGCTGGAGGTGATGGAAAAGCAGGAACAGATACTTGCTGACCAGACAGAGAGAACAGACTGGGAAGCGAATCTGATTGCAAATCAGAAACCACTAGACACAGGGACATAGAACAAAGGGAAGACAACAAGAAATGAAAAAACATCGTCATACAATATGTTGCTGGTTTTGAGACAAAAAGTGGTGCACCCCAAACCCCAAGGACAAAATACTTACTAGGAATAAGATTGAGATATTGGTGTATGCTGTCACTTGCAATTAGGATTGTGATGATGTCTACATTGGAGAGACCAAACAACCTTTGCACAAATGTATGGCCCAACACCAGAAAGCCACCACTTCAGGAGAGGACTCCACAGCCAACCCACACCTGAAGGATAAGGGCCATTCTTTTGAAGACGGCAATGCCCATATTCTGGCCAGAGAAGACAGATGGCTTGAGAGAGGAGTCAAAGAAGCCATCTTTGTCAAAACAGAAAAAACATCTCTGAACAGAGGAGGGGGCCTCCAACACAACTTTTGGAAACCGAGCGCATGAGCCCTAATTTCTGTTGGATCGAGGGGGACTCTGCCTTCATTTAACTTAAAACAAAGCATTAGCTTTAGCTGAATGGTTGATCTTTCGAAGTGAAAAAAAAGAAACTTCGGGAATCCATATCCCTGGGGTGGAGAAACTGGGACCTGAGAGTTCCCTTTACCCTCTCCTGGAGGAGTGTGCCAAGTTTGAGTCTTTTCTCTTACAACAGAGACTTGTAATGCCTGTATCTCCACTCAGCCCTTCCTCAACATTTTCTAATTTCAAGATTTTCAATTACCTTTTTCGGTTTGGCCAGAATTAGTTGTATACTACTGGCAAAACTCCCGGATCTGCACCTTGTTAACTTCCCACCATAAACTCAAGGAGTGAAAGAGGTTTTTTTTTTTTTCCATTCTTGTCATAAACAAACAACTTTGGCAGAGACTTGTCTTGCTGGAGTTTACTGTTGAAGTGACGGTATTAAGTGACCCGTTAGCCATAAGCCCTAATCAACCTTGTCTTGCTAAATTGTGTGCTTCTTGTGAAGAGAGCAAATATCAGAAATTAGTGCTCTCTTATTTCTGAGACAGCAGAGTGGATGAAAAAGCAGGAGTGATGCGTGATTACCATTAATTCCTGATCGTTGCAGTTTTACCTGTTGTTGACTTCCTCTTAAAGTGTGATGTGCTACTTTTTATCCAATGGGTAGGCATTTGCCAGCTTACGGAAGATGCTGACACAATTGATGAAGTATTTTGGTGTTGTTCTATTTCAGGGGTTGGCAAACTACGGCCCGTGGGCCACATCCGGCCCATTGGTCTTTTCAATCCGGCCTGCCAAAGATTGGTCCAGAATTCATGTTTGATGTGAATGATTAAATGACTGCATTCATTTGACTTGGACTTGTAATGACAGACACTTCACCAGCAGGTGGCGCATTAGACGTAGTGACTTGATTTTGCGGAGCCCAAGCCACCTCCTGTTATCATTCTTCTACTGCTCAGAACCCATCTTTAGCAATGTCAAAGAAAAGAAAAGTCGACAGTGATTGCCGGGTGTTTAATAAGGAATAGACACCTAAATACTTTTTTTACTGAATTTCGGTCAGAGGCTGTATGTCTTATTTGCCAAGAAACCATTGCAGTTTTTAAAGGAATACAACATCAGCCATCACTTTTCCCCCAAGTGCGGTAATTAAGCCAGCAACCTGTCAACGCAAGAACAGACGGCTAATGCTCATAGGTTGGTAGCTAGCTTGCAGGCTCAGCTCAACACCTTTATCCGAACAACTTCCATCCAAGAATCAAGCACAAAGACAAGTTATTTACTGGCATTCAAATTAGCCAGCAAGCCTTTCACCGAGGGGGAGTTTCTCAAAGAGTGCATGAGAGAGACAGCAGGTATTTTTTGTCCTGAGAGCAAGAACAAATTTGAAAAAATTAGCTTATCACGCAGGAAAGTGACACGCCGTGTTGAAGTAATTGACGAACACGTAACTAGCAAGCTAAACAAAAAAGTGGAATCATTTAAATTATATTCTTTGGCACTGGACGAAACCAATGACATGAAGGACACCGCTCAGCTTTTAATTATAATCAGTGGGACTAAGGAAGATTTCGAAATACCGGAGGAGTTTTTGGCTATGGAATCTCTAAAATGAAAAACCCCGGGAGAGGAGTTATATAACAGCGTGTCAGTGGTCATAAGTAGGCACAAGCTATCATGAAGTATGCTTAACATCACCACAGTTGGATCACCAAATCTGACGTGAATCTAGAGAAAGTATGACAACGAGTGCCGGAGCTCAAATAGAATTACCACCAGACTTCGATGCACCGGCAAAAATCAGTGATCAACAACACTGTTCCCACTAAAAGTAATTTTTACACTGTAATGCTTTTTTCTCGTTGTGTTTGATATGTGCAGTTAATAAATGCGTTTTTTTATATGTATCATATCTTGTGCTGACCCAGCCCATCTGTCAAATTTTAAAAGTCAATGTGGCCCTGAGCCAAAAAGTTAGCCCAACCCTGCTTATTTACTATTTTCTATGCAATACAACAACCACACTTAATAAGTGGGAATTTGGCATTCACCAGTTTGAAGAAACCATTTGTAATTTATTGTCATTATGGAGTGTTTGACCGAGGAGCATTCTTTTATTCTGTTTTTGCTGTATTACTGAAACTGTAATTTACCAATTCATGCCAGGTGTCCGCAGTTTAAATTTTTTTTACCACAAGCATTCAAATTTGTCTTTTAGAAGCATTTGAATAAACGCAATCGGTTATTTAGCCTTTTTGCTACTTGTCATATTTTCATTAAGGATGGAAGAGATGGAAGAAAAAATCTTAAAGGGAAGTGGGATTTGGTGACAATGACAACTTTATTGAAGACCATATTCTTTGGCTATAATTGTAAGAATTAACAAAGAGAACCTGATACAAATCAGTGCTGGTGCCCATACAGTACATAGTCCTTCATCACATTATGCTTGTGCACTCATTTTGGTAATCTAAAAATGCAAATTCAATACATGATTTGTAGATAATATAATAAAAAATCACTGCATATATAGCTTTCCTGTAGCAACCCTCGGTGGTCTTGCATACTTTAGTGCCACGGTTGAAGGACACACATTCCAACCAGAAACTCAAGGCCCCAACAATAACTATTTCTGATGCATGAATTTGTACATTAAATCAAATAAATCTAGGGAAACACAAATAATTGAGTAAAATGTCCAAAATTTTCATGCCCTTTCATTCAAATGATCTAATTGGTGATGACAGTCTTTGTTCAGCATGACTAAACAAAATTATCATAACACTGGAGAGATGACTGAATAAAGGATGGAGCACATGAATATTTTTATTTCAATGGGGATTTTTACATATTGCGTAAGATACTTGAATATAAATTTTACATTATGAATTATTGTATCAGCTTATTGATACCTGCCCAGTAGCTTTATCTGTTTAACCACAGAAAAAGTCCAGACTGGTGGCAGGGTCTTTTTTATCAGAACTGCGATGTAAAAAAGAAACCCATTTTTATCCATTTGTGGTTCATTAATGAGATTTCACAAATGACAGCACTCATAACGCAGAGGATAACTTTAAAAGCACAGATCCAAAAATATTTCTACATGACTTCGATTAAAGTGTAGAAATATACAGTAATTATCATTCCAACTGAGCTGGATGAGAATGGAGCATATAATTGCGGGGCAATCATCATTATCAATGGATGGCAGTTTAACAAGGATTGGTTGTTTATTTTTGCTGTGAGTAGGCAGGTATTTTGTGATGAATTGCAGCTCACAGTCTCTCAGATGTCACGCCTTTGAATTGAGTTGCATAAATATGAGACTGCGCCATTTGTCAACTCTAATGAATGTCAATAACTGTGATTTTTACCCTCCTACAGCTCAAAATGAGCAACGCATCAGTGCTCAGTGACATTGATGATGTCTCCATCAGCCTTTAATTCTCATTTCATTTGATCAGTGATGAGTGCGGAGCTGTGACTGATAAACTTTTCAAAGATGCTGAATGCAGATGGATTTATTCACTTGTGTGATGCACAAACTGATGAACAACATAACAAATCCACAAAAATTATATGCAATAATTTCAAGGGTATGTTCAACTTTTTGAAAGTTGCACATGTAATAATGAAACTTCATTATTATCTCCATGCATTATTAACCATTACAATTTACAAAATTACATAAAATTATTTAAATGTTTTATAACCAGTTTTGGTTCTTTTACTAAAGGTTATTTTTCTTGTATGGCTGAGATGTTATTAATATAATTTTTAATGAATTGATACACCTTTTGATGGTCTGAGAAAAAAAAGGTTTAACTTTGGCAATGGACCAACATGTTTTGCAAGTGCTAAGTAAGTCTGAAGTGGTAAAAGCTAAGTATTAAGTCATGATCAGCAAGTGGCTTTGTGGTCATTATTCTGAAACTATAATACAAATGTGTTAATGCTTTTTGTTAACAATTTTGATCCTCAGTCAGCAGCAGTCCAACGTCATCCATTTACAGCAGGGGGGCACACAATGCCCAGTTTATAGAAAGTAACAAGCAGGACAACCGAGTAATTTCTCCTCCTATTGCCCTTGAACAAAGTTCTTCCATAACAAGTGGAGATGGTTGCCGGGTGCAATGCTGTTCGGCAGCGCTCTGCCTCTAAATTGTTTTGATTGGTGAGAAGCAAGGGGTAATTTCTCTCAGGAGATTACTAAAAGTACTTTACAATTTACCAAAATAAACCAGTAATTGTTGTAAAGAAGTCAACCACTTTAATGTGTGTCTCTAATGGCTGATTGTGACCTTGGTAACCACCTTAAAACCACCTTATGATAACAGGAATTTGCCCACATTCATCACAATGGTGGAGGAGGTGATACTATTTTTCTAAAAAATAGAAAAATTACATTATTATCCCACTGTGGCTTTTTTATTTTGTAAAGATCTAGTAGTAAGAAAGACTTATACTGTATATTCTTTATTATCCATTGTGATACATCAACACACAGAAGAAATTGTTTGCTCATAGAAGTCACCTCTGTTCAAATTGCTACAAATAGCTGATGTATTTATCTCAAGTGAGAATATAATTTGAAAAATTAATCAGATTCACTTTCAAGTTTCAAGACATTGTGGCGGACACTAAAGGGTGTGATCTGTCACCCAGGAACTGACGGCTTAGGGGCGTGGTTACAGGGGAGCACATACACTGACGTTGTATCTGTACACTTGTACACTGACGAATGTTCGGGATAAGAGAATTATTTTGTAGGCGTGTCCACACATTTAAGTTTGAACCCCTCCACAACTCCGTCGTCATATTATCTCGCCGACGCGCCACATTGGTGACCCCGACGTGATCACGTCGGCTAGCAAGGTAATATACAATATAATATTCCACTTCGGCCACATCGCCCCATCTCGCACAGCCGGCCCTGCTCATCACGGCCGTCCAGCTGCCGGAGACCTGGCAGAGCGACCCGACCGCGAGGTTTCAGCACACGGGGAATCGTGTCAGAGGAGACAGGTACTTCTCGGTCGTAGCGGCGCTGGACCAGCAGGCCACCAGGCGATCCATTGAGCCACTACGCAACCCCCTCCCCCCAGGACTCCAGCAGCACCTCCGAAAGGCCAGAGTCCGGCGCCTCCCTGATGTCCAGACGGATGGACACCGCAGCAGTTACCGGATATTGCTCAGGACTCCTTGCCCGGAGTCCCTTCTGGGTGTTTGGGGGGGGGGGGCTGTGTGGCGGACACTGTAGGATGTGTGGCCTTTCATCCAGGGACTGAGGGCTTAGGGGTCCGCTAATGTTCGCGAGAAGTGAATTATTGTGCTGGCGTGTCCACACATTAAAGTTTGAACCCCTCCACAACTCCGTCATCATGTTACCTTGCTGACGCGCCACAACACAATATTTTTTTTAATTTTGGGTTTCGGGGAGTGTGAGGTCTTTCAAGTCATTTGTTTCAAGCCTGATTGAAGCTGAACCTTAGTGTTGAAGTCAAGGTCAAAATGCAAGTCTTAAATAACTCAAACCATCAGTGGCTTTCAAACAGTTACCAATGGCCAAAATATTTCTTATTCTTCTATTTCAGCTCCTTGGGTGGAAATCGGATGGAAATTTTCTTGCACAATTTTGACCATCCCAAATGAAGATCCGGAGGAACCTCTTTTCAGTGAATAAGACGTGATCATCCCTGAGCAGGGAAGCTTTTAACAGAGGTTTGCTGGCTCACACATTGTCACCCAAAAACATCAAGAGTTACTGCTCTGAAACACTGCTGGGACGAGCTGAGAGATGTTCCATCAACCTTGAATGAAACACAGACTAACTAATAAAATGTATTCAGGAATAGTGGCATCAGTTGTTCTGGCAAAATTTAAACTAAACGCGTTTACTTTCAAGTGAAGGGGGAAAGCTTGTTGGTGTACTCTTCATAACATTTTTGTTTTGATCACTGTTTGGAATAATGAGTCGTGACTCTGCATTACATTGATTCATTCATATACTTGAGATTTATTTCAACACAGCTCTTCAGTTAGGTGTGGCTTTTTTTATTTGATTAAAACAATATATTCTTATTCGTGGAGAATTGAAGAGTGAGTGACCGACTGCTGTGTGAAAGTGCATTTTCTACCATTGTTTATTGTCTTGTGTGGTATAATATTGTAGTGTTAGTGGTTTAGTTTTTCTTTTAGTGTTGCGTTTTTTGTTTTGGTGGCCACGTTTTTTTTTCTAGCCGGTTAGTGTCCTCAGGTGCAACAGCAAATACCGGGGGCATCGCCAAACTAAAGTCAGAGCACAACATCATGTTCGGTGCCAGTTTCTGTCCATGCAGCGTTGAGAAGGTGTCTTTGGCCGCGGGAGAGTTGATCAGCTACAGATCTTTGAAATCCACTGCGCGGGTGAACTGATCTATGGTTCTTTTTGTGGAGAAGGTGGAGCAGGCTCACCGGCTGTTTGAGTCTGGGCTAACGGTGAATTGGGCATTCATTCGGATGTCTCCGCAGACTCAGCTGGCTGCTAAGATCATCCTATCGATGGTGATTCCAATTCATCAGGGATGAGTTCCTGCGCATAGAGTTTTCCAGACACGGGTAGGTGGTGTAACCCGTGAAACAGGTCTCCTGGATGAGATTCTCTCCTCCTAAAGCACGTTGTCTCCCACTGGAGACAACCGTTTATGACTTAGAATAGTTATGAAGAGGAGCTCAACGGCGGCTTACACATCAAGTTCAATTACTACATGTTGTTTGCAACCTCCTCACACATGACGTGTTTTGGATGTGGTAAAGAGGAACTTATCAGGACGTGTCCACGGCGAGTCGATCCGGCCCCGTTGGGTGCGGAGGAGCGCACCCTGAAACCCGGTGACATGGCTGGCGCATGGATCTCAATCCCCGACGCAACGGTGCAGCTCGCAAAAAGCACAAAGCGGTCCCTGCTCAACAGAGGGCAGACCGAATTGGAGGGTGTGCGCGATCCCTTTGCGAGCAACAAGGGTAGCGCAAGTGAGGTAGGTAGAGAACAAAGTGAAGAGACTGGTGAGGAATTAATGGAGCAGATGGGTGAGAATTTACAAGTGAGTTGAGGTTGTGATGCAATTGATGCAACAGGTGTAGTTGTGGAGGGCTGTGGCAGCAAGGTGAGTGATGTTGATCAGAATGAGGTAGGTGAGGTAGCGGAGGTCAGGGAGCAACTGGTGACAAAACATGTGCTTTTACTTAAGACAGCAAAAAAATTAAGTGAAAATACTGTGAAGCCAGAATGAGATGGTTCGATCATGTACAGAGGAGGGATAGGGACTATATTGGTAGACGGATGCTGGAAGTGGAGATGCCAGGCAGGAGGTCTAAAGGAAGACCAAAGAGAAGATTCATGGACGTAGTGAGAGAGGAATTGAAGATAGTTAGCGTGAGAGATGAGGATAGAGAGAATAGGGTTGGATGGAGAATGTGATTCGCTGTGGCAACCCCGTAAGGGAAAAGTCGAAAGGAAAAAAAAAGACGTGACAGGACAGCAGAGATGATGGAGCATGAGGCTTCAGCAACTCTGGTGGCAAAACAAAGGAGAAGCAGGCTACAGCGAGTGCTTTCAGGGAAACACTGTCGCGAACAGCAGCAACAGTGAGAGCTGCTGTTCTGACGAAGGTGATGTTTCACTCCCACACACGCAGTCCACCAGTCAGGAGAACTTTTACCTCACTGCTGAAGAACTACCTACAGCCAACCTAGTGCATGAAAAGTATTGAATTAGAGCGCTATTTCCCAGACATCACAATGCTATCTCATTCGGCTAGGCATCACACCAAATTCAAAGGAGAATCTGTCTTTACTGCCCAAATAGTGTACAGGTACATCCATCCATCCATCCATCTTCCGCCGCTTATCCGTGGTCGGATTGCGTGGGCAGCAGCTGGAGCAGGGAGGCCCAGACTTCCCTCTCCCCAGCCACATGATCCAGCTCTTCTGGGGAGGACCCCAAGGCGCTCCCAGGCCCAGCCTGGAGACATAGTCTCTCCAGCGTGTCCTGGGTCTCCCCCTTACATGGCTACTTTTACATGGGGACTTGAACGCTGCCTGAGGGGAGAAGAAAATAACTTTTGCATTCGAGAACAGTTCGAAACAGTTGGTATAGAATATATTGATACTTTATTTATATCAGAAACCCACAGTAATCAAGGCAGCGAGACAGACTGGCATTGCGAATGGAGGGGGAGGGTCTTAATGAGCCATGGCACTTAATCTACTGTGGGAATGGGGTTCCTCTCCTCTAGAACCTTCGCCCTAAACTCCATCTACATAGATTGAGTGGTTCAGGGAAGTTGCCTGTTGGTCAAAGTAGCCTTTGATCATTTTACTCTTGTTCTCATCAATATGTATGCCCCAAACTAAGGTGCAGAGAGACAATTCTTTTTTGACAGTCATTGAGTAATTAAAAGTCTTCGGCTGTGATTTTAATTGTACAGAGAAAGAATTTTAAGATCACAACAACACAGAGCCTCATTCAATTTCTCAGCACACTCTGAGGCAGCTTGTCTGTTCCCATGTGAATGGAGAAGGATGCAAGCTGAGGACAATTCACATGGTCCCTTGAACATAATAGCAAAATCTCTTTAGCTCATTGTGGTGTCATCAGTAATAAGGACAACCTTATAACTCATAACTTTTTTATTTTTTTTATTTTCATCACTGGCTCTCAACGAAGGCGGACGCTTTTCCCTCCCTTCACTTATCTATCTACTTGCTGCTCTTTGTCTTGTGCTTGTCTCTATCTGAACTATCGGGGCCTCTCTTTTGCACTCCGTCCAAAACCCAAAAAACCCAATGGAATTTAGTAGCTGGTCTCTCAACGTCATTGACCAAATGTTTTGACAAGAAGACAGGGAGAAAGTTAGCCCTCATGCCCTGACGGAATGTTATATAGCTGGATACACGATGGACCCCTGGGGGAAGTGGAGTATCACGTGCCTGTCGATCCTTTCCATGGAGGACACTGAAGATATTTACATTATTGGATTTATGATAACAGGTATTCTGCTGTTTGGAGCTGTCGGTTTCCTGATTTATGCCAAATTGTGGAGGAAGCTGGCAGTACTTGACAAGCTGCAAGTCATGGTTAGAGGAATGGGCAAGGTTGGTCACACTCAAATGATAGATGAATTCTGTTGTAGACTGAATGAGCATTTTTCAAAGGTGGATACCAACTTGGAGAACTTGACAGCTCGGCTCGACGAGATTAGCCACTTAATTCGGGCAATTGGATCAACACTGGTAGAACCAGAAAAGACTTAAGGCAGACAGAAAATTACAGTGTCTGCAAGAACCCAAAACAATTGTTATCTTCATTGGCCGCCCCAACAGACCAGGCATGATGACTCTGTTCACTGTTCATCTGTCATTTCCAGGCATGATGAGCAAGCAGCTTCAAAGTCAACCGCTGAAAAAAGTGCACGCAGTGTGGAGATCAGAGCCACTATTTTAGGGTCCTCAACAACAAATGGCTTAGCAAAGTTAGCTCTTTGCAGGTTGGCAAGTATTTCACCCATGTCAGGCAATTGACAGCCGTCAGTGACCACTGCTTCGTTAGATTTCCATAGATCTGCACATCTCCAGATTCCACCACTTCTCTTAGTTGTGACCACGATGGGAAAAACCCAGGCAGAAGCATCTATCTTCTCTACGGCACCAGCCTTCAGCAAGCAATCCAGCTCAGCAGAGACAGCGTCTGGTTTCAAAAGGCAAGGGGCGCAGATTCTGACGCACTGGTGTTATGGTAGGGTCAGGTTTCCCTTTATGTTCAAAGTTCTTAACACACCAAATGTCAGGAGTATCTGAAGCAGTAGGTGTTGTAGCGTTTGTAGACATCCCCAGAGAGGCCAACTCTTTGGCTGAGGAGAGGACAGTATCACCTCTGATGCACATGTCCAGGGCAGCAAATTAGACCATACCTAACAGTGAGTGCCATCCATTTTGCACTATGAAGAATGTGGCTGCTGCAGCGTATTTTTTGGCTGCTATTTTAGTTTTGGTCTTAGTCTTTTGGACTAAAATGTTCATTAGTTTTAGCTATATTTTAGTCATTGCTGTATATAATAGTTTTAGTTCAGTTCGAGTCTATTCTAGTAGTGTTGGTCAGTTTTAATTAAAAAGTAGTATTGTCTTTAATAAATTATTTTAGGTCAATCACAATTGGAGATTGTTGATGTCCAGAAAATGTGTATTTCTGTATTTCAATTTTTTTCCGTTCTGCCAACATGTTTCAATTGATTTTCATGAATTGATGCCCTACTTCATCATACAGGAGTATCACACATAAGTTAGGCTTGTGTCAACAGTGGAATCAATGTTCCTTATTCCAAAAAAGCCCAAAACAAAAAAAAAACATTCATACTTTAGCAATTGTTGCTTTATTTCTGAGAATTTGTGAAAGTACAATGAACATACACATACCAGAAATCTGAGCAATGAATGAAGAACACACATGCTCAGCTTGATCTTATCTGCCAGTGCAATTAAGATGCATATTATTTTTAAATCAGACATCTTACAACCCAAGCAAGTCTGACTTATGCTAGGCTAAAAGCCCGCGCCCGACCACCGCTACCTAGCCTCCTGCTAGCTAACGTGCAGTCCCTGGAGAACAAACTGAACGAGCTGAGGACCAGAATCACAACCCAGTGTGAAATCAAGGAGTGCTGTAGCCTGATTTCCATCAAAACCTGGCTCTTGGAATCTGCAGTTCAGCTGCAGACCCACTCCGTGCACCAAGGAGACTGGGCTGCAGCCCCTGGTAAGGCTTAACGGGGAGGTGTGTGTATGTTCGTGAACAAGTCGTGTGGAGACTGTAAACAAGCACTGTTTGCCAGATGTGGAGTTTTTGCTGCTCAAATGTCGTCCCTATTATCTAGCGAGGGAATTCACTGCCATGTTTTTAGCCGCTGTTTACATCCCGCTGTGGGTTTTCTCCACGGTAGCACTGGGCAACCTCCATGATGTCATCAATGGGCTGCAGATGGTCCACCCTGATGCCGTTGTGACCGCAGCTTGCGACTTCAACTCGTGCAGCTTACGGACCGTATCCCCCACGCAACACGTCTGTGGCGCGTAGAGGGCCGTAACCCGCCCCCACTTTGGGCTGTCAGACCACATCTCTCTGTTTCTGATACCTGCATACGGACAGAGACTGAAACAGACAAACGCTGTAACCAGAGAAATCAAACTCTGGACCCTGGACTCACAGGGCATCCTGCAGGACTGTTTTGCTACCACCGACTGGGATGTGTTCAAGACCGCAGCCACACAGGAGGACTCTTCTGTCAGCGTACAGGAGTATGCTGAGTATGTGACTGAGTACATCAGCACTTGTGTGGACAACACCATGCCCACCATACGAGTCAGGAAGTTCCCCAACCAGAAGCCTTGGCTGAACAGTCAGGTACAACTCTTGCTGCATGCCTGCTCTCATGCATTTAGGTCTGGCAATGAAATGGAGTACAAAACTACCAAGTACAGACTGAAGAAAGCCATCAGAACAGCCAAGAGGCAGTACAGAGAGAAGCTACATGGCTTCTACTCCACTGCTGACCCTGGGCGGATGTGGCAAGGCCAGCAGCACATCACGGCTTCAAGTCCACCACCAGCACCGACATCTCTGCAGACAGCCTGCCAACGACCTCAACATCTTCTACGCCCGGTTCGAGAACACCAACCACAACACAGAGCTGAGTAACACACACAATGGGACCTACAACCCCACCTCTCACTCCTTCTCTCTCCCAGCAGTATCATCAGACCAGGTACACCAAGCGCTGAGAAGGATCAACCCCCGCAAGTTGGCCAGAACGGACAACATACCAGGGTGGGCCCTCAGACCTTGTGCCAATGAGCTGGCTGATGTTCTCACCACCATCTTCAACCTCTCCCTCAGCCAACGCACCACCCCCACCATCTGCACCTGCTTCAAGAACACAACCATTGTCCCCCTCCCCAAGAAGAGCCAGTCCACCTGCCTGAATGACTGCAGGCCAGTAGAAGTCATTCCGATCATGATGAAGTGTTCCGAGAGAGTGGTGCTGGCCAACATTCAGAACAACATTCTGGAAACCCTAAACCCTCTGCAATTCGCATACCGGCCCAACAGGTCCACCTCAGATGCCATAGCTGCCACTTCCTCTCCCACCTTGAAAACAAAGACTCCTACATCAGGATGCTCTTTGTGGACTACAGTTCCGCCTTTATCATTGTCATCCCCCACAACTCACCCACAAAATGTCAACCCTTGGCCTGCAACCTACCCTCTGTGACTGACTCCTGGACTTTCTGACTGGCAGACCCCGGTCTGTCAGGATAGGTAATAGGAACTCAGCCAGCATAACCATGAACATGGGCACTCCTCAGGGATGTGTCCTCAGCCCCATTCTCTACACCCTGTTCACCCACAACACTGCCGCCTCCTATGAGGACAACGTCACAACATCACAGTGATAGGACGCATCACTGGCAGAGATGAAACGGCCTACTGGATGGAGGTGGCCAGTCTGGTGTTGTGATGTGAGGACAACAACCTCACCCTAAACACGGACCAGACCAAGGAGATGATAGTGGACATGAGGAAGGAGAGGAGACCTCATCAGCCACTGTTCTTCCTAGGTCACGAGGTTGAGAGGGTGGGCAGCTTTAAATACCTGGGTGTCCACATCAGTGAGGACCTCACCTGGTCCCTCAACACCACGCACACGGTCAAGAGGGCTCAACAGCAGCTATAATACTTGAGGAGGCTGAGGAGGTTGGGCATGTCACCTAAGATCCTCAGCAACTTCGTCATCTGCATTGTTAAGAGCATCCTTACCAGCTGCATCACTGTGTTTTACCGCAGTATCACTGCTCTGGACCTCCATTGCCAAGGACCACGCCCACCCTCAACATGAACTGTTCACACTCCTACCGTACAGCCGGAGGTAGAGGAGTGTGAAATGTCGAACAACACGACTGAAGAACTCGTTCTACCCGACTGCTATAAGACTCCTAGGCAGCTGTAACTATTCTTCTTTCTGCACTTTACATGCAGCACACTCAGTGCTGTGCTCATCTGACATATAACTACTGCCATTCATGTAACTACTGCCCATTTAAATTGCACTCATCCTTGCACCTGTGCTTTGGGAGTTGCACACCAAGCTGCACTCAAATGTCTTATTGCATTGCAATCATTGTTCATATTTACAATAATGTTTACTGTCGTTATCTCTATAAGCAATAAGCGCTTTGAATCTTTGAATCTAATTGAGGGTACACTGAAAACCTCAAAAGTTAAAGAATGGCTTTGGCCAACCAGCTCGACACGAAAGTACGGGATGTGCTGGTCAGGTCCCGAATCCAGGCTATTGCAAAGATCCCTCTAGCTCCCCCTAGCTTCTTCTTTGGCTTGGAGAGGAAGCACAATCAAACAAAGCTATTTCACAGGGTAGGAAGTGCCCGACAGGCCCTGTGCACCACAGGCCCCAGAGGCCAGATCAGAAAGAGGGCAGTTTAGTTTTACTCCTCCCTTTACACAAGTGAATCTATTGAAAATAAAGAGTAGCTTGACAATTTCTGTGGAGAATCACCCCAAGTATCCACAGGAATCAAATCCAAGTTCGCTGAGAGCAAAGGACCTCCATTTTGCCCTCTACAGTACGCAGAACTGCAAGGCACCCAGCATCGATGAGCTGATGGTTGAATTTTATAAAGCGTATTGGGACATTTTAGTTGAGGGCGTTTCAGATGTTTTCAATGGAAGTCCTGCTGTGGGTTTACTACCACTCTCGCGCACGAAGCCCATCATTGCACTCTTGCCAAACGAAAGATAACCTACAAGAGATAAAAAACTGGCGCCCTGTGTCTCTCCTCTGCACAAATTATAAAATCCTGTCCAAAGCCTTAGCCATCCAGCTGAAAGACCAGACCTACTGCGTGCCCAGCGGGTCGATGGTGGATAGCGTCTTACTTGTTCGGGATGTCAAGAAAATGCATTTGACCGCAATGAACAATGCTTCCTTTGGAAGACTAAGGCTGGGTTTGGGTTCAGTGCTTGTCTCATACATAGGTCCAGGTGTTGGATAGTGCCATTGAGAGTGTACTTGAGAGTGTTCTCTCAGTGAGCATCAAAGGATGGTTGTTTGTGGGCCACTTTTAGGGTGCATAGCGGTGTGTGACAGGGTTGTGAACTTTCTGGAATGGTCTATACACTCTCTCTGGAACCCCTCTTTCAGAAGATAAACACGAATATTCATGGTGTGCTTTTACCAGATTGCAACAGCAAGGGCCTTGTCCACCTGGCTTGCAGAACAGCCACATTAAGAGTGCAATTTGTTCAGAGGTACCTTGCAGGATCTCGTGGTTTAGTTTGGAGGGAAGCGGCCAGCTGAATTTTGGAAAAAGTTCAAAGAGTTAGAATCAGTTAACAACCTGGTGCTGGATGCTGCTCTGTTTCAACTGATTTTAGATTATTAAAGTTAAATGTGTTACCTTATTTTTACCAGGGTGCTTTAAGTCCTGTGGTCTGATGGAATGGCACTGGCCGGAAGGAATTGTATCCCCGCGCTGGCTGCGAATTGAGCCATTAGTTTGCAGTGCTAGGATGGATGTGAGCTGCAGCTCCATAATAGGACTGATGGGAGCGCTGTGGAGCACAAATATGACAGCATATAGGTTTCATCATTGACATTAAAATGCATTAGCAAAATTCTTTTTCATTTTCAGAATGTGGCAGCACATTTTGACTCATAACTAAAATGAGTGATAAGTAATCCAATCTGCATTTTAATTTCCTTTCCTTTCCAGACTGCTCATTCTGTGACTCAATCACAAATAAAAAGCAAAATACATTTAAGGTTTCACTTCCAAAACGTAATTTGGCAAATTAATGTCAAATTTCAATCAATGTCAATTTCAGATTTGAAAAATAAAATGTATACACGGAAATGCTTTTTCATTTTCAGAATGTGGCAGCATAATTTGACTCATAATTAAAATGAGCAATAAGTAATCCAAACTGTATTTTGATTTTCATGATCCAATGTGCAAAAAAGGTATCAAAAATTCTATTTGGACTCAAATCCCAAGCGGCGGCGCAGGAGAGTGATATTGGTGGCCTCTCTTCTTCGTGGCTTGTTTGGCTGTTTACCTGCAAAGCTGATCGCTGAGACTTGTTGGCATGGCATCCCTTATGTTGTCATGCAAATCATACAGTTACGGAACTAGATAGAATTACAGGCAACTTCTTAATTGGATGCCCATGACAGACCGGGGGAGATTATGGAGAGCTTGGTTGAGTACTCTGCCCTAAAAGACACTGTTATCAACGATGTTGCCCGAGCTAGCCTTTTCTCAGTCCTACAACAACACAATGCATTGGTGCCAGGAAAGCGACACCTGGCCATCAGCATCCCTTTCAATGCGATCAGAATGTAGTTGTTTTCTTGGCCTCAAAGTGATGGACACAGCAGAGCTGTTCCGTACTGAGAAGAGGTTGTCTAGGGCAACGCCATTGATAACGGTTGGTATCACACAAATCTTACAATTACGGTACCAGGTAAAATTGCAGGGAATTTCTGAATCGTGTGCCGTGGCAGACTTGAGCCGATTATAGACAGCTTGGCTTAATACTCTGCCATAAGTCACAAAGTGCGCAGTTCTGAAGAAGAAAATGAAATTCCAGTTTGAATTACTTATTATTCATTTTAGTTATTAGTCAAAATCTGCCACTTTCTGAAAATGAAAAAGCATTCTGCTAATGCATTTTAATTTGAATTATGCTATCTATATCCTTCCATACACAAAGACTGTAGTTTTAAAACAGACTGGACACCACAATTGTTTTCCCTGGTTTCAACCTGATCCCTGGATTTGGGGACCTGGGCAAGCGCCTCCTGACCAGCAACAAAAGATTCAAGATTCAAGAAAAGATTCATTCACAACATGGAAAGACAGACTCCCCTGACTAAATGCATGAATGCCATCAACAAAGGCAACCTGCATGACAGAGCTTTGTGTGTGTGGACAGACAAGTTTTGGGGACATTCCCCCCAATTGAGGATGCTGTATAAATCACATCTCAAGAAATGGACTGGTGACCTGCTGTGGAGGATCTTAAAATGCTGTTATGGCAGCAAACATGTTTTTTTCCGCTTTGTGATCTGTCTGAAAATCCATCCATCCATCCATCATTTGCCACTCATCCTGCACTCATTGTCGCGGGGAACCTATCCCAGCTGTCATTGGGGCAGAGGCGGCGTACATCCTAGACTGGCCGCCAGTCAATCGCAGGGCGACATATACAGACAAAAAACATTAACTCACTCACTCATTTAGGGCAATTTTAGTCTTGAGGCGAAGTAGTTGTGGTGACCCCTGGGAACCTCAGTTGGTCCTCCTCGTCCTCTCAGTCCAAAGCCAGGGTCCGGATCTCCTAGGGGATGGTGGATGAGCCCTTTTGTATCAGAGGTTAGTTCATAGCTACGAGGAGCAGAGAGAAACAGAGACAGAGGCTGTGTCTGCTTTTCCTCCAGAAGGACTCCGCTTTATTGCTTATAGTGAGTGTTTCTTATACAAAAGTTTAAACAAATCAGGCATTAAGAAATATGTAGCCCACAAAACAGGTGTGGTGGACACAGGTGGACACAGATAAATAGGATGGGACACAGTGACTATCTTCAAGGTCATTACATGACCGTGAGAGCATCTGTGGGCTTGTGTCTCACGGGAGAGAAATGAAAAAGTACAGGGAAGGGGAGTATGTATCAAAGAGAAGTGGAAAAGTACAGGGAATCTCAGAAAATAGAATGGTAACAGAATATTGTCTAACAGTTGCCCCCTTTTGTCATAAAATGACAACAAATCATAATTTTCTGTTGTATGATAGTTACTGTATAGACAGGTTTGCTTGGTGTGTCACCTTGCATATTAAGCATTGCTTAGCCTACAGATTTGTTTACCATAGTTGTTATTACTTTTCTTCTAATGGAGATTACACAACATCCTATTACAATGAATGTGAATATAATACAACCAATGGTCGAGGCCCATTGTCTGATTGTCGGGCCCCAATGGCCAAAAAGTCCACTAAGCCAGTAATCTAACCACGTGCTTCCCTGTCCTGCATTGCTAGTTAGTTCCTTCGACAAACTGTGCTGTTTTTTCATGGCCAGTGTAAAGCTTCCGTTTTCTGCTGTGTTTTTAGGAATGAATGTACAATATTTGTTGCCAAACATAACACAAACACCTCCCTTTTCGGCCAATATCATGTCCAGAGCGATTCTGTTTTGCCATGACACCGCAAAGTTAGCTTCCATTTGGCTACCCAGGACCTGTAAGGCATCTCTGGTATAATTGATGAATCTTTGTTGGCTATAATAGATGTAATTTAGCCAATGGTAATTATGTCTGATTTGGGCCCACGGCAATATAGCCAGAATTCTGTTGGGACTCCACTTGTTGGGAGCTTACAGACCGTTTTTGTCTCATTTCCGTGGGGGTGAATACTATTATGTCAATGTTTTCTGCCATGGTGATTTGGGCACATGTTCCTGTCCAATTATTGGGGAGACTTGGTTGGAGGGTGTTATTTCCACACATCCACCATATGTCACTGATGTTGCTCATCTGTTTTGTGATATAAACATTTTTTATGACATTGCCGTACTGTATCATTTGTGACCGGATTGTTACCTCCATTGTCCTGAGGGGGAGATGCAAATGCCCAAGTAACCGAGCATGGATAGGGAAAGTGACCTAAAGGTTGGCTGTTAAGGGAGTTACTATCATTCCGTTTGAAACAAGGGAAGGTGGTTTTTGGTGATACGGTTGGAGCCTCCAGTATCTCTGACACTGTAGTTTCGATGTCGGAAGCATTTCCACATACATCATACCATCCTGAGGCTACGTCTTTGGCATGGTTAGGTTTGCTTAAGGTGTTACTCATCTGCTGAGTTACTTGTGATACGAATACTAGTCCCCTATCATTATTGATGCTGGTTGGTATCCCAAAACTAGGTATAAATTCCTTGCACATTATTTTACAAACAGTTTTAGCATCTTCCCTTGTGGTAGGATAAGCTTCTACCCATCTACTGAATTGACACACTATTACTAGTCAATACTTTACTCTTCCTTGAGCTAGCATGTGAGTGAAGTCTATTTGTAACATCTGGAATGGTTCAGTTGGTTGTGGCAAAAGGTCATGAGCTGCTTTTGGTTTGGAGACATTAGTTCTTGCACGTCAGACATCTTGATATGTAGTTTTGCACATAGGTTGTTACTCCTCGAATACAAAATTGATTCTGAATAGCCCGTTCTACACCCCTGTGTCTGATATGAGAAATACCATGAAAATGGTGGACTACAATAGGAAGTATAGAAGATGGAAGACACGGTAGTTTCTGATCATCTTTAGCTATGTCCCTATAATCTAGAAGAGCTCCATTTTTTTGCCAGTGTTGTTTATCCTGGTCAGATGTATGTTTTTTCATGTAAATTAAGTGGATGTTATGTGGTAAATATGCTGGATGCATCCCCATAGTTAGATGGGTTAATGATACATTTAGGTCTGGTGGATTGGGAAGGTTCACAGCTGCGTACTTGGCTACTGAGTCAGTAAAACGATTTCCTAAAGCTTCTCTGGATTTCCCTGGCAAGTGTCCCTTAATTTTGACGATTACTAATGCTACAGGTTTCGTCACTGAGTCCAGAAGTTTTAGGACTTGATGTTTGTTAGTTATTGTTTTGCCATTTGCTGAGATAAAACCTCGTTGTTGCCATATTTTACAGAAATCATGTGCTACACCGAAAGCATAGCAACTGTCAGAACAGATTCCTGGTTCTTGTATCGATCACATGCACATTTGAGGGGGTATATTTCACATAGCTGAGCTGATGTGAATAAGCTTTGTGAATTATGTCAGGTAATTGCACTATAGCATTGCCACTTAGGTGATTACTGTCAGACGGTCTAGAGCATGATCCGTCCACAAATGTTTCCAGCGATTCAGGGATAGGTGTCTGTTTAAGATCTAATCTGCATGAGGATTCGTCATGTATCGTGGTCATACAGTCGTGTTCATCATCAACAGCCATTGGGTTTGATGATATCATTTGGTGTAGCAAGTGAGCCGGATCGGTGGAGGATGTGGCATACTTGATTCTCAGATTCTGAGTAGATGTTCAAATTGCTTGATAGCCACTTTGTCTCTGACCTGTCATGTGTTGTGTAGTTAGATGATTCAGTTTCGTGATTACCTGGTGTGTGTTGTATAGGGTTAAATCATGTCATAAGACTATTTTCTGCGTGTTCTCTATAGTAATTGCAGCTGCAGCTGCAGCACATAAGCAGGCTGGCATACCTTGAACCACTACTGTTAAGGTCTTGGGGTAAAATGCCACTGGGCGGAAGTTTCCAACATGTTCTTGTGTGAGGACTGCAGCTGTTGAGAGCCCATTTTCAGTGACGTACAGTTGGAATGGCAGTTCATATTCTGGCAGACTCAGTGTGGGAGCTTTAGTGAGGGCTTGCTTCAGAGCTTGGAAAGCTTTTGTCATGCTATCGGTCCAGTTGATTGTGTGTTCTTTGCAGGCAGGTCGTAGAATGCTGTCATAATATGAACAGTCTGGTATCCATTGACGACAATAGTTGATCATAACCAAGAAAGACATAATTTCTTTCCCTGTGTGAGGCTTTTGGCATGACATAATAGCTGTTACACACTCAGGTTGCAGAGTTCTGGTACCATGTGATAGTATGAATCCCAGATACCTGACTTCTGGCTGACACCTTTGTAGCTTGCTCAAGCTAGCCTTAAGTCCCACATCTACTTGGTGGCGTAAGAGAGCGGTTGATGCTCCTTCGCATACAGGTTTTGAGTCTGCTGCTACCTGAAGATTGTCAACATATTGTATCAGTGTGGCTCCCCCCTTTGGTTCATAATTAGATAATACCTGTCGTACCACCATGCTGAATGCTGCAGGGCTATCAACGTAGCCTTGTGGAAGTCTAGTCCATGTGTATTGTTGATTCTTAAACGTAAATGCGAATATTGGTTGCGTGTCTGGGTGGACAGAGAAGAAGCTGAGCATAAATCTTTGACTGTGAAACATGTTGCTAATGCTGGAATTGCAGTGAGAATTGATGGCACATCTGGCACTAATGGTGGCAAAGGAATTACTAATTTTTTTTAGATTATTTTGTTTAGATAAGACGGAATTTACACGAGACCTTAGACACATCAATGACATGGTAATTCCCTTTTTACTTATAGAGCTTCTATTCTGCTGATGTTTTCTGGTCCAGGAATGTGTGGAAGCATCAAGCAAGCAAAATCATTCTGAAATCTGGTCTTCCCAACTGCAAGTAACATGTTGATTTTAGGAGGAAATCAGCAAATTTAGATGGGTATCTCCTTGCATCAGGATATTGGGAAATCAGGTTCAATTTTTCATTGAAATCTGTCGGTTTCAGCATGACATTTTCCCCAACCAACAAAAATGGAAATGCCTGTGGGTCTGTTTCTCGAGAACTATCCGGTTTCTTTAAGTGCTACCAGGGGCTTTGGTAGAGGTGTTCTAGATCCATGGAGTTCTCGGAAAAGATCTTCATGGTCATTACACCTCAGCATGTGTTCTTTCAGCGTTTTAGATGGAGTTTTCCCAGTTAGGTTTTCCAACAATTCAGCCTCCTGTTCCCTATGCCTTCTGCCTGCTCTCCTGTTAAATGCCAACTTTGCTACTGTTATGCTGGTTTTCTGCTCTGACTCATCCGTCTCATCCTTTGCATCTGGATGGAGTTTCTCTGGCCACGGCTGCCCTCCTCTGCTCATGATAGCTGCACATATTTCCTCATCCGTCTTACCACCGTTCTCACTTACTGTGTCCTTTCTGATTGCTGCGGCTATTATAGAACCCTTATTCTGCTCATATACTCTTGCATATTTCCTCCAAGCTCTCCATGCCCATTCCATCATGTATCCATAATTCCATTTTTTACATCCCTTTTTGGTCTTTTTGTTTGTGATCATTTTCAACTGATTCATGTGATGATCTGTGAATGATCCCTCTAGTGCGAATGGGTTGATCCGTTCTCCTTAATTTCTTATAGTCTGTTGATTGCACAATTTAAAGAATGGGTCGGTATAATACGTTCCACAAATACCTGCCACATATTGTTTTGGAGTTTCACCGTGAAGAGGCACGGGTGAAATCTTGACTCCCTCTGATTTATCCGCATTTTTTGGAACATCAGTCAATGTTTTATAAGTTATTGGCTTGTCAAATATGTTTCTGGTTTTGCTTTTTCCCTGTCCCATGGTTGTCGGTCTTTTTGGGTTAGGAAAGATACTAAGTACTCGTTGACCACCTGGAGACACTTCTCCAAGGAGCAACTTCTCCTTCTTAGCAGATCCTCGTCTGCCGATATCTATGGTAGGCAACACACTGCCGTTTCCTAAAATTGTTTTGTGGCAACTAACACTAAACCAGCCATTCCTAGGCAAAAGCCTTCTGAGGAACTTCTCAAAAGTATCATATTGTAGGCAACTTCCCAACAGTTTTCCCAATCTAGTGCGGAGATCACCAAGCCAGGTTACACATTGATCCAATCCATCTAGAATGAGATGCAAGGCTTACCTTAGCGTTGATGATCCCACTTCTGACACCAAATTGTTAAGGACAGTCTTGAGGCGAGGTAGTTGTGGTGACCCCGAGAACCTCGGTTGGTCCCCCTCGTCCTCTCAGTCCAAGGCCAGGGTCCGGATCTCCTAGCCAATCGTAGATGAGCCCTGTTGTATCAGAGGTTAGGTCGTATCGATGGGGAGCGGAGAGAAACAGAGACAGAGACAGAGACAGAGACTGCTTTTACTCCGGAAGGACTTTTACTCCGGAAGGACTCCGCTTTATTGGTAATAGTGAGTGTTTCTGATACAAAGTTTTAACAATACAGGCATTGAGAAGTAGCATGTAGCCCACAAATCAGGTGTGGACACAGATAAAAATAGAATGGGAGACAGTGGCTATCCTCAAGTTCGTTACATGACCGTGAGAGCATCAGTGAGCTTGTGTCTCACCGGAAAGAAATGGAAAAGTACAGAAAAGGGAGTATGTATCAAAGAGAAGTGGAGAAGTACAGGGAATCTCAGAAAATAGAATGGTAACAGAAAATTGTCTAACAATGGGTTGAAATCGGAGAACCTGGAGGAAGCTCATGTAGGCATGGGGAGAACATGCAAAGTCCATGGAGGCATCACTCTCTCTGGCCTTGTTTTTAGGGAATAAACATGAAGAAAACAACAGAATTAAATGTCAACTCTTAAACTTTTTCATCAGGGGAGCAAACCTTGTTATTTATTCAACTAGGAGTGACATTGCATTCTGGCCCTTGGCTGAAAGCTGTGACCTTGTAGAGGTGACACATGCAGGCAAGGCTGAAGTTGGAGTTCGTCTTCCACTAGACCACAGAGAATTTGTATACGTTTTCAGAGCTATGGGGACTGCAGGAAATCCTTTGTAGTGTCCCCGAGGAAGGGCAGCTAAAGTTCAGATCAATCGTTGGTTGAGTTATATTTGGCTACATTTAGCTGTTACTGTCATGTTCCCATTTGTGGAACAAAATGTTTTTCTAAAAACACATAAAAACTCTCCCTCTTCTTCTGCTTTTGGCTTATCTCCGTTGTCACCAAATTTCCTTTCATTCTGGCTGATACTTTTTCATACACAAGACCCCTAACACTTTTCTCCACCTGTTCAAACCAACGTGAACATGTTTCCTCAGCTCTTTTACATACTCTTCATTGCTGTGGACTGTTGACACTAAGTACATAAAATCCTCCACCTTCTTTATCTGGACTCCCTTTAGCCTTATAGTTCCACTTGGGTCCTTCTCATTCATACAAATTAATTCTGTCTTGCTGCAGCTACCCTTTGTTCCTCTTCTTTCCAGAGCATGCCTCAATGTCTCAAGATATTACCCCACCTCCACTCAGTAGAGATCACAGTGTCACCTACAAACTCAAAACTACCTTCTTTTACCTTCTTCTTTAAGTACCTACCTTCTCCTCAATTGAGATTCCTGTCTGACCTCATCTGTCAGCTTGTCCATTAACACTGCAAACAAGAATGGACTCAGAGCTATTCCCTGCCTCCACCTTGAATTTCTCTGTCACACCTGCAGCACAACTCCCCACTGTTTCACAGATCTCATTCAGGCTCTGCACGACTCTAACATGCGTCTCTGCCACTCCAGACCCCTCATATAGTACCATAGTTCCTCTCTTGGCACCCTGTAGTATGCTTTTTCTAGATCTACAAAGAAAAAGTGCAGCTCACGCTGACCTCTATACTTCTCTATCAACATTCTGAAAGCAAATATTGCATTTGTAATACTCATAGACATGACACCATACTGCTGCTCACAAATGCTCAACTCTGCTCTCAGTCTAGTTTCAAACCACTTCTTTCCACAACTTCATTGTATGGCTCATCAATTTTATTCCTCTATAGTTTCCGCAATTCTGCATATCTCCCTTATTCTAAAAGAAATGAGCACCATTTCACATCTCCATTCCTCAGGCATCCTCTCACTCTCTAAGATCCATTTGACG
The DNA here is from genome assembly GCA_901007705.1 of Fistularia tabacaria. NCBI lineage: Eukaryota > Metazoa > Chordata > Actinopteri > Syngnathiformes > Fistulariidae > Fistularia > Fistularia tabacaria. Next base: position 227,963 of record CAAKHD010013501.1, read on the forward strand.
AATCTGGCTAGAAACTCTACTGGCACCTCTCCTAGACACTTCCATACCTCCAAAGATATATCATCAGGATCAGCTGCCTTTCCTGTCTTCGTCATCTTCACCTCACTTCACCTTTACTAATCTCTGCTGCTTCATGGTCCACAAGTCACCTCTTCTTCCCTTTGCTCTCTCTCATTTCTGTCATTCATCAGCTCTTTAAAGTGCTCTTTTTATCTTCGAATCACGCTTCTGGCACCTTTCAATACATTTACCACTCCAACTTTTATCACATGACCATGCCACACGCTCTTCCCATCTCTATCTCTAAGTTTCACACACCTGTACAAATCATTTTCTCCCTCCATACTGTCCAATCTAGCATACAAGTCATCAAACTCTCTTTGTCTGGCTTTTGCCAGCTGCATCTCCCTGTGCTCCTGCCCAGTCTCTAAAGACCCCCCAGTGTCCCACTTCTCCTTAGCTAATCTCTTTCTCTTTAGACACTTCTACACTTCCTTATTCCACCACCAAGTCCTTTTTTCTACTTTCCTTCAAGACAACACAACAAAGTACTTTCCTACCTGTCTCCCTGATCATATTAACTATATTTGTCAAGTCTTCTGGAAGCTCTCCCTGACCACCCAAAGCCTTCATCAACCATACAGCACCCCTCCCTTTTAAGCTTCCACCACTTCGTCCTCTGCTCTGCCTATGTCCTCTTGATCTTCCTTGTCACCAGAGTCATCCTACAAACCACCATCCTATGCTGTCTGGCTACACTCTCACCTACCAATACTTTGCAGTCACTAATCTCCTTCGGATTACACTGTCTATACAAGATGTAGTCTAACTCTTCACGCTTACCTCCACTCTTGTAAGTTACCCTATGTTCCTTCCCCAATTTGAAGAAAGCATTCACTCCAGCATTTCCATCCTTTTTGCAAAGTCTACCACCATCCTTCCCTCAAATATTCAAAGTCTCTTCTCCCAGTGCCAGGCCCTTGTCTTTCCTCTTCTCTTTCAGCTTACAAACACACCTTCTTCTTCTTCTTCAACCACAGTTGCCCAATTTCCAGTGGTGCTCTGTAGGTTTGCAGCACCATTGGCAGTTATTGTTAACCCATGCCTCAACCAAACCAGTATGAAAGCCATGTTCTGCACATCTAATTTTTTGTTTTACCCCCTTCCTGACACAACCTTCTGCATTTATCCAGGCTTGGGACCGGCTCAAGGTGACCCTGGCTTTTACTCCCAAGGCTGCATTAATTACAGAATTTATATAAATACAGGTTTAGATTTCATGAAAATTACAAAACACTTGATGTCTTATAAAACATGTATTTCTTCCCTATATATTGAAATAAAATTGATTATCCACATTCTCTTTATTTTATGATTTTGATACTTCACTGATCAATCAATTGATTATATTTTGTAAAACTTGTACAAAGTCAGATTTGAGTGCACATGGTCAATTGAGACACTCTTACATTTTTGATAAGGTGTTTTTAAAATAACTATGAACATTTATCTATTCTTGTATACATTTTAGAAAAGTATTAAATGTAATGAAATTATCATCTTTTGATTTTTAAATGTAGTATCTTATCTTAATGTATCACTGAGATATGGAGTGTTTATGGTCACTCTGATTGAATTGAATAGAGGTGCACTAAAAGTTGAAAAAAATGGAAAATTTGAAGCTATATAAATCATTCAGAGAATGAAAGAGAAAGTCCATGTTCACTGAGGACGTATAGGCAATTTAAATTCTTTAGGAAATAAATGTAATTCTCAAGGCAAAATACATTCGACAGCAAAGCCGCACAACAGTGACATTCTCCCCTGATCTTCTGGTGATAGACATTTGCTTTAATTATCAAACAAGTTCGAATTGGAGGGTTTTATTACCTCCATCGAGGTTGTGTGATTGGAGACTGTCAACAAGATTATGCACAAACTGCACATTTTCAGATAATTTATAGAAGAGTTAAAATAAGTAGACCAGGGATGAACTATTTAATTTTGGTTCAGGTTCAGAAAATATTTTTCACTTCGATAGTGTAATATTTGATGTCATCTTTATGGTGATTTCTATTTTGAAGGAAGTGTGGTATAAGAGAATTCCTGTACTTACTCCGAGCCGAGAGCTCTGACTGAAAGATAGGAGAAATCTGGAATATCTGTGACAAAGGCATATGCTGGTTTGAATTCCATAATGAATTTTCATTTTCAGAGATTTATATATCTAAAAATACACAGAATTTCTTTCAAATTGATAGGTAAAAGTATATACTTTTTTTTCAATTTCAGTCTCACAATAACAGTAACAGGATCAACTTGTAGGATTTCGTGATGAATGTTATTTTTTTTCGGAGTAGTTTATTTTCATTACTTGAACTCTGTGTCCAAAGTATTTGCATTAGACTGATGCTGATGTTGTCAATGTTCTTTGATTGACTATATGGAACCAGGAATTATCAGATTAGTGAGCACCACTTGAACAACTGGAGGAGAATGTGCTGTATGGAAAGGGGGAAGACTTGAAGGACATATAAGCCACTGGAGGCTGAAGGTTTTAAAAACAGTTCCAAACTTTTCAACCTTTGTAGCTGAGGGGACATCTAATACCTATTTGTTCTTTAACAATCTGTTTAATAATCATTGTCACGCTGTCTTTATTCTGACCCTTGCTGTTTATTTGTTTAACTTTATATTGATTTACTTTTTTTTTTCTTACTACTGACTTTTATTTATATTTATACTCATATTTATTGATCTCGCTGCAACAAAAGAATTTCCCCTATGGGGATCAATAAAGTATTATCTTATCTTATCTTATCTTATCTTATCTTATCTTATCTTATCTTATCTTATCTTATCTTATCTTATCTTATCTTATCTTATCTTGTGGCAGACACGAAAGGGTGCGGCCTTTCACCCTGGGAATGAGGGCTTGGGGGCAGGGTTATGTAGTATATATACTGGTGTTCCCAAAAGTTCTCGAGGTTCATTGTTCTGTTGGTGTGTTGACAATAAAGTTGGAAACTCTTCCACGAATCCGTCGTCATTTCCTCAGCCACCCACCACATTGGTAACCGGACGTGATCATGTCTGACAGCGAGGAAATATGCGATTCCACCTAAGCCACTTCGCCCCATCTCGCACAGCCAGCCCTGCCCATCGCGGCTGTTCAGCTGCCGGAGTTCTGGCAGAGCGACTTAGCTGCTTGGTTTCAGCACGCAGGGGCAATTTTCCACCTGCGTGGAACCGTGTTGGAGGAGGCAAGGTATTTTTTGGTTGTCGCGGCGCTGGACCAGCAGACCACCAGGCGCTCCATGGAGCTATTGCGCAACCCCCCACCATGTGGTAGGGAATGCCGTGCTGAGGAACTTGCTGCTCCAGAGATACAGTCGGTCCATCACGGAGCGAGCAGACAGGCTACTTTCTCTGCCCAATTTAGGCGACGGGTCGGCCATGGGCCTTATGGAGGCTATGTTGTTGCTACTGGGTTCTGATGATGTCAGTTTCTTTTGTCAACATGTTTTCTGTGGCAACTTTCTGGCCCCTGAACGTGCGATCCTGGCGAACTCCCGTTGTCTGGCTGACAGCAACTACCGGGGTCTGGCTGAGGAGGATCACCGCATCCTGCTGACAACCAGGCAGTGCGCCATTAGAGGCTAGGCGTCGAGGAGGATGGTGCCGGGAGATAAGGATGCACCCATGGTGGCCGGGGTGTCTGCCCCGAGAGGACGGAAGACCAGCCTTTGCTTCTTACACCTGCGGTTCTGCAGCAAGGCAAGGCGTTGTGTTTTCCCATGTGCGTTCAAAGAGTCGGGAAATGGCGGAGCCGGCGCTCAGTAGCAGCTGTGAGCGCCGATGGACACACCCAGCTGCTGTTCGTCAGGGACTAAAGGTATAGACTCAGGTTTTTGTTAGACTCCGGCTTGCAGAAGCGCACACTTCCTCCGACGCAAGCCAGAGGCAGTGGCCCATTATTGAGTGCTGCTCACGGGTCTGCTATAGATACGTTCAGGTCGCGGTCGGTTTCCATGTGTCTGGGCAGCCGCTATTTTGAATGGGACTTAGTGATCGCAGCCATCAAACTACCGTCTTATCGACGCGTTATCGTTCGACACATATACTTGAGAGACGAAGGAGGTGGGCCCACGAACGCACGTCAGTTTTTTGGTTTGCGGGTGATGTGTACCAACGGTTGCTAGCGGATTCACTGACGATGCCCACATTTTCAACCGTGTCTACACGTCATGGCGTGTAGCATTTCATCCCCACGGTGGGACCACCTGTGTTCGCGCAAGTGAGGCACCTGGACGCATCTAAACTGGCGATCGCAAAGGAGGAGTTTGCCAGCATGGAATGTTTGGGAATCGTGAGGCGGTCTAACAGCCCTTTGGCCTCTCCTCTCCACATGATGCCGAAGGGAAATGGGTCATGGTGGCTGTGATTTCTCCGTGCGGCTGTCGGGCGCCACCATTTAGTCCAAGGTGGACCTGGTGCACGGTTATCATCAGGTCCCTGTGTGCGGGGAGGATTTGCCCAAGACCATGGTGATCACTCCGTTTGGCCTTTTTTGAGTTCTTGCGCATTCCTTTCAGTCTAAAGGGAGCCGCTCAGACCCCCCAGAGGCCCATGGACTCGGTGCTGTGGGATTTCTCATTTGTATTCGTGTATCTGTACGACATTCTGGTGGCCAGGCCGTCAGCTGAGGCACACCAGTGGCACCTGGCATAGGTTTTCCGGCGTCTTGAGGGGCACGGCCTCATAATCAGCCCGGCTAAGTGCCAGTTTGGTCTGCCGATGATTGATTTCTTGGGGCACTGCAGTATCGTTGCCTTCTAAGGTACAGGCGGTGGCTGATTTTCCTCGACCGATGTCGGTCAGAGCATTGCAGGAGTTCTTGGGTATGATGAATTTTTATAACTGCTTCCTCCCTCATGCTGCCCATCTCAAGCCACTTTGCGGTCGCCTGGACCCCGGAGAGGGTTCGTGCCTTTGATGGGTCCAAGAGTGCCCCAGCCGATGCAGCTCTTCTCAGCCATCCTGTGCCCGCTGCTCCCATAGCGTTGACGACCGATGTGTCTGACGTTGCAGTTGGGGTTGTGGTTGAGCAGCACGTAGCAGGCGCCTAGCAGCCAGTCACGTTCTTTAGTCGCAAATTGAGTTATAGCGAACATAAGTACAGTGTTTTTACAGACATTGGTTATGTAGCGGGGAAGTCCAATTCGACAAATCCAAATGCCTGTTGCAGGTTCTGGTGCGTCCTGTGCTTGTCAGGGTTGCTTTCGCGACTATGTCTGCCAACCAGCCCAGCGATACAGATGGCCTTGTCCTGAAGTCGTCGCACACTGTCCTAAAGTTGTAGCGGTGCAGGTCGGGGGCCCTGTCCTCCTCTGTGACGTCTCTACAAGCCGACCCCATCCGGTGGTCCTGGTGGCTTGGTGCCACCGGATTTTCGACTTGATACACTCGCTCTCGCACCTGGGGGACCGAGCTTCTGTTAAACTGGTGTGAGAGAGGTTTGTCTGGCCGGGCATTCGTAGGGATGTCAGGGAGTGGGTGGCCGCTTGTGTGGCGTGCCAGCGGGCTAGGTTCACCTGCACGATAAGGCAACCATAGAGCCGTTTCCGATCCCAGCTAGGCGTTTTGACCAAGTCCATGTCGTCCTGGTGGGCCCCCTGCCTAATTCGCAAGGTTTTACGCGCCTATTCACCATGGTCAATCGGACCACCCGGTGGCCGGGCTTTCCTTTCTTTTTGGGTTGCCAGTTTCGTCCGTCATTACCTCGGACAGAGGTCCCGAATCTGGATCGGAGCTCTGGTGGTCGGCATTGGCCAGATCTTTGGGGACAACGGTGCACTGCACAACGGCGTACCATCTTCAGGCCAATGGCCTATGCAAGCGTTTCCACCGGTCCCTCAAGGCGGCCTTTTGGGCGGCCATTGTTTTCCGAGGTTGTTTGTGCCTGCGGAGCTGATGTTGGCTCGTTTTGTGTTTGTCCAGCATGACGCACACCGTTCGCCCCTGCAGCCCCTGTACGATGGGCCGTTCCGCGTACTGGAGATGGGTGCTATTGGTTTTGTTTTGGACATGGGTGGGCATAAGAAGCGTGTTGCGCTGGATCGATTAAAGCTGGCACACTGTGTAGCTGTTGAAGTGGTTTGAAGTGGTCGCCCTCCATCCAGGACTCCAGCAGCACCTCCGCAGGCCTAATGTCTGGCGCCTTTTGACTTCATGACTGAGGGACGCCGAGCCGTTTCGGCAGATTGCTCAGGCCTTCGTGAGGGACTAGTTGTTGCCCGGAGTCCCATCTGGGTGTTCGGGGGTGGGGGGCGGGCTGTGTGGTGGACACTAAAGGGTGTGGCCTCTCACTCCGGGACTGAGGGCTGGGGTTGCATGGTCATGTAGTATATATTCCGGTGTTCCCGAAAGTTCTCGAGGTAAAATTGTTCTGTTAGTGTGTTGAGAATAAAGTTAGAAACTCCTCCACAACAAATCCGTTGTCATTTCCTCAGCAACACACCACAATCTTATCTTATCTTATCTTATCTTATCTTATCTTATCTTATCTTATCTTATCTTATCTTATCTTATCTTATCTTATCTTATCTTATCTTATCTTATCTTATCTTATCTTATCTTATCTTATCTTATCTTACCTTACCTTACCTTAACCTCAGTGGTGGTGATAAAGACAGGTTAGATACCTTTTATCTGTATTTCCACATTGGCCCTGTTTGCCCCTGTGTCTCTAATTCTGCCATCACTCAGGTGGAAACAGTGAAGCTCAGAGCAAGAGCGATGAATGTAAGGATCTACACGATAGAGTCATCATGTTTGTTCAGTCAGAATATTTTATGCACATTTACAATGGCAGACTAGTTGGTTTTCCTATGGCACAGAATTTGTTGGAATATAACCAGTGATCATTTGAATAGGTGTGAATAGCTGATCTACTTTGACATCATTAATCAGATTGCATTGCATTTGGGAGCAAAACTGGGGAGGATCTGAGGGGAAATATCTGCCCCCCCCATGTATTTTATTTATTGTCATTATTTTCTAATTCCAGTTTTGCCAAGCCAACTTAGCTCGAATGTCCATCAACAATTAAGCTGTCAATTAACAAAACTCTTTAAAGGAGACGTCAGGTCGAGTATGTGCTGTATGTCAGTGAGGTTGCCATGGTTATTATTTAATTTTCTTTACTCTACAACTAAATGATATTTTTTAACCTCAAAGTGGATCTCCTCTGTGGGCCTTGCCACTCAGTCTTTATTATAGGCACCACAGTACTATTTTATTGCTCAGGAAGCGGCAATATGACTAGATGCCCTGCTTATAAATCTTATAAATTTAATTGTTATTGGCGTTTGGTTGATTTCCCTCATGAAGAGCTCTAGGAGAACCGAGGGAAATAAATCAAAGACAAATGAGGAACAGTGAGGAAGCATCTCAAAAGAAACACCTCAAAAGAAAGTATTGTGTTACTGTGGCATCATATCTGCATATAGAGTGTGCTAAAACAAGTTGATCCTGGTTTGCGGAAACAAGATCTAAATGTGCGCAAAATGCTTAGCAACAGAAAAAAATCTCTAAAGGTCTGATTGGTCCGCTTTCCTAGTCATAGAAAAACTGGCACCAATTACAAATGGTAAAATGGTAAAATGTATTACACTATATTGTGTGAGCAGGAAACCCACTAGGAAACGCTGTTATGATTTCAAAATGTATTGCAAAAATTAGGATTCATAAAGCTATTAAACTTCGTAAAACAGTTTTAATCAATGAAAATGTATAGGAATTAAAATAATCCAAAAACAAGTAAACAAAAAACAAACAAACAATAAAACCTAAATAAACACGACACTTTAGAAAAGAGCAGGAAAGCACTTAATGACAAGTTTCAAGTTGGCAATGACTTACATAAGATAAAAGATAAAATGTAATATGGTAGAAATCTGGAGGATGAATCCAGCTGATGAAAATGTTTTTAACACGAACATTTGCATTTATTTTATTCTGACCGGTCTGTCCACCATATTTAGACAGAAAAATACTGAGGAAATGAATGAATCCTTCCATCATTCATGGATCTGCCTGGACATTTAACAGAGACTGTGAAGCATCAGTATCTAAATGAATTTTACAGGTTATGTAAGATGCTAAAAAGGTGGAAAAACAAGCATTTCCGTTACAAGGAGCAGGGGACAGGAAAGCTTTTATCCCAAACTGTGACAACTGTTTTAGAACCCTTTCATACTTCAGTGACTCTGTTTCAGGCTGACATTAATCATTTGAATTCAACAGAATGGAACTCATTATTTTGAGTGGATAGCTTAAGGGGAATAAAGTTTCGAATCTTTGAATTAATTTACAAGTTCTAGAACAAATTAAAAAAAGAAAAGAATTGAGTATTCCACTATTACTCCATTGATTGATGAATCAAACAGATAAAATACCACTTAGAAGTCATTCTAAATAAATATCATAGAATGAAAATAAACTCAGACAATGGTGGGATAATTACTTTTCTTTATAGAAATAAAAGCTGACATTTATTAAGCTATCAAAATGCTCATTAACTTATTTTCCCATTTCACTTGAAGATAATCTATAAAGTTCTTTGTGATTTTATCTTCATCTGTTTTGCACTGATCTGGTAGAAAAACAATTTTTTCCAGGAAATGTTTATTTTGTTCTTTTCTATGTTTTCCACAGCTGTAAAAGTGGAAATTTCCTTGACGTAGGGGAAGGTTGTGATGAAATATCACTGCTGCTCTGCCTGTACTGCCTGACCACTTCAGCAAACTGTAACAGAATTTTACAAATTTTTCCTGTGACAAGACCCCTGCGAGAGAAGGGTATAAAAATTTCATAGCTGCCAGTGAGGACTAGGACAATCTTTACAGGACGCACAAAGGAAACTGTGATTATGGATGTTTGTAAAATGTTTTAGCTATTCTGTCTCTGGCTATGCTCATCTGCTTGCGGTAAATTCAGTTATCAGTTACCTCTGATTGACTATAAATGACTGGTCCATTTTTGATTTCTGTGAACATAGGCTGCATTTTTCCTCCTGAATTCGCTGCTGGAATGTGTTTGTATTTGTGCTAAGTCAATACTGTGTGCTGCCACAATTTTTCATCCAAACAAGTATAATGATCTGCAAGAGGCAGACTGTGTCTGTGTAATCAGTATTCTTCTATTGGCCATGCAACACCAAAAGATTTCAAAACGTAAGGGAATTGCTTTTCATCGGCCACAATATGACAAATCAAATACTAATTACAATATCTTCAAAAAATAGATCAACAAATCATTGATGATGACCATATTGCATTTTATAGGTATGGCTTCCCAGATATTCCCCTTTACAGGAAATTCATCAGATGTGCATTTGTTGGAAATGGAATATATAGCTACCCAGTTAGTTTTGCTGGCAGGGAGCTGCTGTGCCAGCCTTGAGGCAACAGAAACCCTGAGTCATGTTTAGAATATGAATCACAGAGCATCATAAATCCTTATCTTCATAACCTTTTGACTAAAGGATAACATCATAAACAATCACACACATGTGGAAACTGGTAAGAAGGTGAAGAGTCCGATAAATCAGCTAACAGCTGGTGTTTGCTGCCGACTAAGGTAAGAAGAGGATTATTGTTTTCAATTCAGTCTCTCACAGAGAAAAACAACTTTTTGATAGCACTCTATGCCTATAACCACACTTCCTAATCCTGTCTGCTTTACCACATTCACTGCCCTCTGGTGCAGGTTAATTTATTTTTCCTGAGTTGGCACGCTGTTGGGATCAACAGTGATGAAGGGAACAAAAAAGGAACATGGGGAGGAGAGTGTGATAATTTCAGTAGCATTGACTTGACTTGCAACACTGTCCCTCTGTAGCCTGCATCTGTTCTCTTTCCTCTCAAACCACACACAGCCAAGACAGAGCCGTCGTTCCACTCTGACAGAATACATTGTTGCAAAAACAAGATCTTCCAAATCATTTTTTTGTTTTGTTTTCAGGAACAGTCATGTTTTTGTCCCATATAAAGATGCAAAAGAATACCCTCTCCTTCTTGGGCTACACTTACATGAAAAGCAAACCTGTTTACACAATTCATTTCCCAGTAAGTGACACCCCACCATTCCCCAGCCTCCTAAGGTTTGAGTTGTATTACCAAGATTCAGTCAGTCAATAGTTTTGTCAATAACCAGTGCCAAGAAAGAATAGAAGGCTGACACAAAACAAGATGTGAGGTGGGAAATATTTCAGTGCATTTCACATGCAGTAGTATATCCTATAAATGTGTAACACTGCACAATGCATGGATTTAGAGGGACTTTTCTCATCACAATGTGCCAAATAACACCCATATTCCCAGCAGCACATGCTTTTTTCATAATCAGTTTAATCATACAGTCATTATCACATAGAATTCCTATCACCCGTATTGGTATGTCTTTTCCACAAACTACGCATGATCATAATGATAGGAGCAATTGGTACAAAATTTGTTATGAAAATCCATATTGTTACTTTGACAAATAAAGTTTTTCATCGGATGAAACAGCTTGCACAGATCAGTAAAATCAGTCCTGAGATTTGAACTGTGAGTTTTACATTTTTGAGGCTCAAACCATGTGAACTTATTACAGCTTTCTCATCAATTAGAACTCATAATTTGATAAGAGACAGGACTGTCTCATACTGGGAATTATGCAAAAATGCTTGAGAACCAGATGCTCAAGCTAAGAATTATCCCCGATTCTCTGGTTATGCTACTTTTAATTGCTGTATCAAAATGCCAAATGCAAAATTGAACAATTGCGCAAGCAGTTTCTGTAAGAATAAGGTGCAACAATGAAACTTGTCGGTAACCAGGATTATTAATTAACTCCCGTGCAACATATGCACAAACACACATTCATATACACACTCAAACACAAGCACACACTCAAGGATGTACCCACACACCGCACACAAGTTACATCATTTCAAAAAAGAAGAGATTAAACTATGTTCTTGTGTCTTTGTTTGGAAATAAATAAAGTCACTCTACAACTGAGCAGTTGTTGGAAACCCCGGTTCCATACATTGGGTCACACACACCGAGCCTTGCTGACTTTGCTGCTGTGCTCCTGTTGATCAGGCTGATCAGGCTGTGCATATAATTCTTTATTTCTTTTTTTCCTTTTTACTTCCTTCAGTGCTGCAAAGCCCACTTCCCTTGATCACCACCTATAACTGGACCCCTCAAACTTCACATTCAATGGATCCTGATATGGTGCATGTGCAGGGCCTTGTCTCATTAACCAAAGAGTCCATCGTCTCTGAGTTTGAGTGGTAGCTCAGATAATACTCTTGCAACTGAGAGTTCAGGCCCTGCTCCTGCTTATGAGCTTTTTTCCAACGCTTATGGTTAACTGAGTGCTGCTGCAGCTGCCTCATGGTGTTGGGGTAGTGCCTCCATGAGACATAAATAACAAGGATGATCAATGACACTGATAAAAACAGGGCGACGCTGCCCGCTATGATTTTATGGAAAGCCATATGTTCAAATGGCAGCTGTGGAATAAAGGGTGTCGGGGATTCAGGGGAAATGGGTGATGGGAAGCTCATGGCTGCAGTTGTCTTTCTGTTAGTCCCACTCGAATGGACAGATGAAGAAGTCGTGGTATGTGTTGACAAATCCGTCTCAGACAGTTCTCTGACACCAGGGGTAGAAAGGGGAGTTGTGATGTTCACAAATGGGGTTGAAGTCAAAATAACTATAGTGGTGGTTGGAACCACACTTGATACACAAATCGAATGATTACCAACAACGTTAACAACCCTTTCCCCCTGCACAGACTTGGGGCCACTGCAAATCATGTTGATGTCTTTGGCATCTCTGAAGGTCCGGAGCCAACCCATGAGTGGGCAGATGCTGGGGCTGCAGTCCCAGGAGTTACCAGCCAAGCTGATGGTAGTCAGAGAAGTCCACGCAGCCACAGCTTCCACTGGTACACTACTGAGTTTGTTTGATTCAAGATTGAGTATTTGTAAGTTTGGCATACACTGGAATACGAGTGGGTCCAAGAATTGGATTTCATTCCCCGAAAGGTCCAATCTCTGTAGTTTGAGCCAAGTCCAGGGTACACCTTGATTGATGGATCGTATACGGTTCCATTGCAAATAAAGAGCCTGGAGGTTATTAAGGCGAGGGAAAATGAAGAAATGAATCCTTGAAAATTGATTGTGCTCTAAATGAAGTTCTTTCAGCCTGAACAGGCCGAGGAATGTTGTACGGGTGAGGCTGCGTAAATGATTATAACCCAAGTCTAGAAACTCCAGGCTGCGGCACTCGAGAAATGTGCGAACAAAAATCTGTTTCAGCCCATTCGACCGGAGGTGGAGGTTTTGTAGCTTGCGCAGTCCAAAAAAGTGTCCTGGCTGCAGGGACTGCAGCTGATTATATGATAAGTCCAGATTCCGCAGGTTCGGAATGGCAATGAATGTGTTATTGTGGAGATGCGTTATCTTGTTGGAGCTAAGTATCAGTTCTTTGAGCCTGCGCACACCATGGAAAGCTAAAGCATCAATAGCACTGATGAAGTTGTGGTCCAGATAAAGCCAGATCAGCTGATTGAGATGCGCAAACTGGTACGGCATAAGAATCTGGAGGTTGTTGTTACGCAAAGACAAACCTTGGCACCCTGTGGTAATGTTTGGCGGAATATCTTGGAAGATGCCGGATTCGCAATAGACAATCTTTCCTTCACAGCGACAACTAGCAGGGCACATCCGTTCCCCACTGCTGAGCAGCAGCAAAGCTGCCTGCAGAAGAAGACATGAGAATCTCCGGTGTAACATCACAGACCCTGTTGGGGTAGAGGTGAGGAAGTAGGGATCAAAAGGATGAAAGCTTTAGAGAATACATGCTAAAATACATTTCAGGAGGGATAAATCAAGGGTAACATTTCCTTCTTCAAAGACTAATGTATATCATGTGGTGAAGAGCAGCTAGGGGTCTGATGCACCAGACAAGCAGACCTGCCTTGTGAAGAATTTATATCGGTAGATAGGTGGGTACTTTTAAGGTATGAAGATGTTCAGGTGGAGAGTCGTGGGGAAGATAAACACACAAAAAATGTTAAACTACACTTCCTATGGAATTTAAACTAGCATGCAACCTAAATGTGTCCATTGAGCTAACCACTGATTTCTATTATGAGAGGGAAACTATACCTCCTCATTGTGTAGAGGATAATGACTTACCTGTCGTTACAGAGAGGAGTAATGGGCTGCAATCGGTGGATCAAGAGAGCACATCAAACTGCTCACAGAGAAGACAAGCACTTCATACGGGATCAGAGTCGATCGACACACGTGAGCATCACTTTTATCTACAATTGGAGAGAATTTAATTGAAGCAAGTTTCAGCGGTGATGCAGACCCCGGATTACGGTCTGACGGTCAGATATTGGGCACATTAGCACTTGGCACTTCGAGTCCCCGCTAGTCCAAACTGCTCCGTGTATGCGCCACATCCCAATTGAGCGCCAAGAGACAGATGCACAATCCTCCTGTCCTCATCCCCATGCAGACTCTCTCTCTCTCTCTCTCTCTCTCTCTCTCTCTCTCTCTCTCTCTCTCCATCTCTCCCTCTCTCTCTCTTTCTCTCTCCCTGTCTGCCCCCACACCCCGAGAAGTGTAGGCGTCTTCAACCGCAAATATATCAGTTTAAATATGTGGGGCTATAAATACCAAGCATGTTCAGTATAATGCTATACAACTGCCATAGATATACACATATACAGACAAACACACACATAAATATATATTTATGTACATATATATGTATATGTGTGTATATTTATGGGGATCTATAAAATATTATCTTATCTTATATATTTGTGTGTGTATATATATATACATATATTTGTATGTATATATATATTTGTGTGTGTAAATAGTATATATAGTATAGTAAGTACATATATATATACATATACATATATAGACACACACGTATCTATATGGATGTATATATATACGTGTGAGTTAGCATACGTGTATGCATATACATATATTTATATGTAAACATACTATGTATATATGAGTGTGTTGTGTATACATACCAATTAAATATCAGATGTTACAATAAGTGCTACAATTAAGATAATAAGATAAGATAAGATAAGATAAGATAAGATAAGATAAGATAAGATAAGATAAGATAAGATAAGATAAGATAATACTTTATTGATCCCTACAGGGGAAATTCGGATTACAGTTAAACACAATTAAAATCACAATTAAAATTAGTCAGATCTGTTTATTGTTAAATGTTGAATTGGTTAAATGAGAGAAATACCAACGAATAATAATACATAAATGATTCAATCTGATGTTTTGACTTCCCAAGTAAATAGTTTTGAAATGGTATAGTGGCAGCTTAAGTGTTATGTCGCTCGAGCTGCAGCGAGTGGAGTTTGAGAGGTGCCAACACAGGGATTTACCTGTCTCCATATTGATGAGGACGACACACAATGGGAGTTTCTGTGGTCAACTCATGTTCGGTCTTGATTCATCTGGTTGGATTCAGCAGCCTGGCAAAGCAACGGGAGGCTGGATTGCATGGAATGCAATTAAATGCAGGTTAACAGCAACCCCTTGTGCACACAAAGGGAAATGTCCTGTTTCAACAGCCGTTTACTGGTGATCTCACATGGCATGGGCAAAGAGGAGGATTCTGGTGCGAGATCACGCATGCATCTGGGAAAAAATATGTATATTAATGCATGTCAACATTCTGCATGTGAGACATAGTAGACAAAATCTTGTTTTTGGCCAAAACAGGATTCCAATTGATGCCTGTAGACTGAATAAGGGATCAGCCTATTTAGGAACTCTGCTTCACATGAGTGCCACAGCAGGGGTAACCCTTTAGGATGTATGAGCATGATGAGCAATCCAGCTGGAGGACTTATGACAGATATTGAATGTCAAAGAGAGTGGTGTCTCACACGTGCCCTACAGGAACACATGTCATTCCCCCCAAAAAATACCTTGTATGTTGGAAAATTAGTTGCTCAACCAAGGAGAGACTACTTTGCAAATGAACTGTCTGTTGTAGCATTAAAACCCTCCAGTTCAGTTCTCTGGAGGGATTTTATCTTTCTTACCAATGAACTGCCTGAGTGTAAACCAGTGGGAACTGAACAATGTAATCATCTTCAGAGAGGTTATAGTAGCTGTCTAAAACTGCCATGACGAGAAGGCAGAGCAAAGAAATGGAAAATGCATAATAGTTGTTTGATTTGTAGCACAATTAACCTGTTTCACCCTCATTAAAATTGATCAGAAATTGGATACACCTTCACTATTTGGTGAATGGTCCAAAAATTACAAAGTCGAAAGGAAGTGTAGATTTTTTTAAATTTGATTTTGTAAACTTATTTATGAAGAGTATTCTTTACTATTTATTTCAGATTTAGTTTACTGTTGCTTTTATCTTAGAGACAGGGTTTTTTTTTCATTGTCACTGATCCAGCAACGGAGCAGACTGTACATCTGAATACCTAATGCGTGCAATATTTAGTTACAAACTTTATAGGCAATTCATTTCTTTAATTTCAAAGATGCTGTAAAACATGGACAAAAAAAAGAAATAAAAAATATCTGAAAGAGAAAAAAAGTAAAATAAAACAATGTTGGTTTAACTGAATTTATTAACATTTTTAATCTTCATCTCAATCCACCCCAGAGGGTGTGGGGCCTTGAGCACTAATTATTTCTTTCTTCTTTTCTCTAATCCATATTTTTATTTCTAAAGTACATTTGAATTAAAAACTACAGTTTACAGGAATACTTTGATAAAATTATACAACCTTGGACTTGACTGGCAGCATTATTCTACAAATTCCCTGCCATTCAAGAATCTCAAAATAAACCTGAAAATTAATAGGAAGGCCTTTTTACTTATATTGAATGCATGATACCTTAAAATAAAGAGAATGGGTGAAACTAAAGTGTTTTTATCCAATACTATGTATGTCACTGGTAAAGTTAATGGATTCATTGATACCAGCTGTATGTGAAAACACCACAGTTTCCACCAACAATATTTTTTGACAAAATTTCATAGCGTGATAACTATATTTATTCTTAATGTAGGACTTTTTCCAATGTTTATTTTGATTGTTTGTTCTCCTCCTTTAGCCAAGGTACTCCAAATTAAAGTGATTATCATTATGGGTATCAGTATGAGACAGCCGCTGTTTACAGGCTTTTCAGAACATCCCATCATTCATTCAGATAGGGGACTCTAACTCAAACTTGTATTAACATTTCATTTGCGGATAAAGAACAAACATTTGTAACAAAAAAGCCTCTTTAAAAGTGGGAAACAAAAACAGGTTAAAAATATATATATATATCTAAATAGATAAAACAATCAAACATTTTGTTTAGATAGATATATCCAGATGAAGTCACAATTTTTTTTAATACTTTAAATTATGTTTTAAAAGGCTTTATTTTTTTCTATCTACATTGGGACTGTATTTTAGTCACTGATGTGAGTAGATTTACTTTTTTTTATTACCAAATTACTGAAAAGAGAAAAGAGGAGAGGGCAAGAGCAGATCTTTTACTTCTGTCTCTTCTGTTGGAATCTCACTGTAAAGTTGATTTACCATTGCTGAAAATGATCAAGGAACCAGCCTTCCTTATGTTGTTGTCACTTGTGTCTGCCTTATCACTTCTCCTCTTCAGCTAACAAGGAGGGCTTCATGCCATGCCTCAGACTATAAATACAAGAAATAGTTTTTTGTTCTATCCCTTTTTTCTGGATAAGATCAGAACCCTAAATCCCAAGGCATTCCCAGACTGGCCTGCATAGTCCCTCCAGTGTGTCCTAGGTCTTCCTGGGGGCCTCTTCCCAGTTGGAAATGCCCGAAACACCTCACCACACCGACCCACAGCTCGTGACCACAGGTGAGTGTTGGAATGTAGATTGATCAGTAAATTGAGAGCTTTGCCTTTTTGCTCAACGTTTTCTTCACCAAGAAAGACCTGTGTATTGTCCGTGAAACTGCCGAAGCCTGTCGGACTCCTGTTCCATCCTTCCCCCACTCGTGAACAAGATCCTGAGATATTTGAACTTCTCCACTTGAGGCAGAACCTCCTCCATGAGTGGGCACTCCACCCGTTTCCGGTTGAGAACCATGGTCTTGGATTTGAAGGTGCTGATCCTCCTCCAGTCCACTTCACATTCGGCTGCAAATTCCTCCAGAGATATTGGTCCGATGAAGCCAAAAGAACCACATCATTCCACATCAGACCCAATCCTGACACCACCAGATCCCCTCAACACCCTGGCTGCGCCTAGAAATTCTGTCTATAAAAGTTATGAACAGAATCGGTGACAAAGGGCGGAGTTCAATCCTCACCCGAAACAAATCCTACTTACAACCAGCAACGCGGACCATGCTCTGACACTGATTATTCAAGGAATAAACAGCAGTATTACAGGGTGCAACCGGGACCTGTTTGCCTTGGGTGACCCTACCTGGGGTGTAAAGACCCCAACAACTTAGTTCCTAGGATCTTTGAGATACGCAAACGCCTCCACCAATATAAGGTGGTGGCTCAAGGAGGGGAAACGTTGAACAACTTTTTAAATTTCGTATCTCCTGTACACAGAACTTTGGTATTTACAGTGCCATCTAAACAAGTTATCATGCAGTTGAAAAATAAAGCTCTCATTGCAATATAAGTAGCATTACATATGCCGAGCAGACAACTGGCAAATAGCCTACAATGAATCAAATATTACAGTTATATCACACAGGATTTAAATGTCAAGGCCCATCATCATCAGCTCTATAATCCATTACCAAATGATTCTCACAGGGGTGAGTGTGTTTTCTTATGCATGAAGGCAGTATTTGAAAAGGTAGGTGTTTAGTCCTGCCTCGACCTATCCTTTTCTGTCAGAGAAAGAAGAGGAAACTGATTAAACTTTAAAAAGATTAATGTCTCACCAGGTTTTTCTACCACCTTTTGTTTACTGACGCTGTGAGAATCTCCCCTCTCTTTTCAGCACATGACTTCAATTCAAAGACAAATGATTATCTGACACTGAAAATGTTTCCTAAAATAGAGCACAATATAAAATCAAGACAGATCAACTTTTAATGTTTCAATCATCAGAAAGCACCATAATACTATTCTGAGACTCAAGTCTCAACTGACATTTCTGAAGGTATTACTTAGAAGACTTGAAGGTTGAATTGTGGGAGATTTATAGTTTAAAATTTTAAATGACTTTTATGCATTTTTTTAGAGTGCATCTTATATACATTTCTCTGGAGAAGCTGTAGGGCACGGAACTCCAGATGTTTGAGGGCTATACCTCACTCAGGAATATTTCTATGAAAATTTAAAACATGAGACAACTGGTGTCAGACAGCAACCTCATCCCACCTAGCACTTTACATGTATGACATGTCTGATGCAATGTTGTTTAATACTAGCTTGGCACCTTGATTAAAATTTTAAATAATTTCTACAAGACTTGTGTCAATTTAGCAAATAATGTAAAAATCAAAAACTGAGTCAACTCTGAGTTTTCAATTTTTCAACTTTTACTTTTTTCAAAAGAAATCCCATCGTGGTGACAGTCACAAGATATCTCAGTCATTGTGATGTGTAAAATTACAAATGTGTTATCCTTATCCTCATTCGTTGATGATGTTCGATGGAAGACAGCAATACTGGGTTGTTGGTTTTTTTTTGTATTTTTTTTTACATACATGTTCATTATGAAGGCATCGCAACTAATATACCTCCATATTCCTAATTGGCAAAAAATACCTTGAAATAGTCAACTTATGTAGTGAAATTACATTTAATTTAGGGTTTAAAGGGAAATAAAAGTCTGAATATATCTTACGCAGATAAATGATTTGACAATTGGAATTATGTATTTACTTGATCAAAGCTCTAACATCTACATTTCTCTGGATATTCCACAAACCTCTAAACATAAATCACTCGTTGCATGATCTGTGGACAATGAATATAAAAATTGCCAATCGCATTTTTCATTGTTTCTTCCAATATTTAGCATTACTCTTTTACATAAATGCACAGTATTTCTAATGTCTTTTTAACACTGTTTAGGATTTGATTCCAGAGAGGATGAAACTTTGCTGAGGATTCTCATGACCAAAAAACTTCAAACTTGGTAACTGATATGGTTTTAATGAATGTTTGCAGTACTCTTTTCATTTCATTACTGACATAAAATCCAGCTCAGTTGTTTATCGAAATATCTCTTAGGCTCAGTGCAAAATCTGCTTTCAGCTGTTTGTGATTTGCTTGGTGTTTGTGTCCATTGTAATTTCATGAGCCTTTTTTGATGGTGTATTGACCAAATTGTGTTCTATGCATAAGGCAATCTGCTGGCAGTGCTGGAAGGCATGGTCAGAATTGTCACTGTTTGCAGCTTTAATTTGTAAGTGCCATTTATACACTAATTAAGTTACTCAAAAGTCGGGACAAGAGTACACAGGACCTACTTGAATGTTACTTTAAGTTGGACTTTCATCAAACTATTTCACTGTTCATACATTTCTACACTCTATTTCACTGGGATTCATTATGCGAAAGAAAGGAGATTTTTCCCTTGCTTTATTATTCAAGGTTCAGTCAATCACAGACATTCATTAAAGTTTCATGGGAAGCAATTGGGTAGCTGAGTTATTTGCAAGTGAGGTAAGTGCATACGGTGGTACTCCACCTTTGTTTGTCATGGTAGGATCCTCTGTGCTGAGTCAGACTCAGCATTTCTGAAAGAGGGCAATGACTGCTGAAGAGTTTTTTAATTTAATTCTTGTCTGAAAAAAAAGATCGCTTCATAGGCCAAAGTCTCAGACCAGTGGGATTTCTGTCTCAAACCTATTTTCTTTGTCATATACTGTTTATATGTATGGTTGTCTGTCTCTATGTGCCCCTGCAATCGACTGACGATGAGTCCAGGGTGTACTCCGCCTCTCGCCCAATTACAGCTGAGAAAAGCTTCAGCTTTTCCGTGACCCTAAATGCAGTATAGTGAATGTATGTATGTATATACACACACACACACACACACACACACATACACACACACACACACACACACACACACAAACACACACACACACGTATAGACATATATATATATATACATACACACACACACACACACACACATATATATATATATATATATATATATATATATATATATATATATATATATATATATATATATATATATACACACACACATATATAGTTAATAACACTGTAATTACCAAATAATATATTTCTAGTTCACACTTTAAGCTAGAAGGTGGCGTGGTTAATGGGATATACTTTGTCTGAAAAAAGTTTTTCTGAGGATATCA